>CM060900.1:315036131-315461131 GCA_030762935.1 Hymenopus coronatus | reverse complement strand
ACTTCCAATATCTGAAACCTGCACACTCATGCCCTCATTCCCTGTATAGGCATTTATATGTGTCATACTTTATTTCAAGTGATAAAATTAATTTGCTTAACTGTCAGCAGTCTCGGTAAATCTATCCTTAGGACAACTAAATAAACTGAAAATATTTTGACCCTTTCGTAATTCTAAGCTAATATTTCTAAATGGTGAAAGCGATATGGTCAAGTGGTTAGACCCTTGCCTCTCATCTAGGAGGCTTGAGTTTGTTATAAAGGGGCTGCATGTGGGATTTGTGGTGAATGAATCAGCATTTTGGCACGTTTTCTCCAAATCCTCTGGTTTCCCCCACAATCCATTTCATATTATCCACTTCCTCACTTTCATATCAGGCATTGGGCTGATGACCCATCCTGGTTTCTCTCCGATTCAGAGCCTCTGCTCATCCGGTATCTGACCCCACGCACTGGATTGTAAGTCCTGCATATGAGGAGGGTAAACAGAGAAAGAAAGTTTTAGATGTTTGGTTTCAGAGCTCTTTAAAATTATTCAACATTTACACATATAGTACTTTTTAATATGGTTCATCTGCAGCAATATCTTAGCTCCATGACTAAAATGTAGTGCTTGATCATTCACATCATTATCCGAAGAACCCTTACCAATACAACTTAACCTCTTCATTGTCAGCTATTTAAATGCCCACACTAGACTAGCACATTTGGTATGGTTTACATTCTGTTTAAATTAATGGGTGTTCAGGAAAATGCAACTAACGCTGCTGTTTTTCATGATATTTCAATGAAAAAAAAAAACCCATATAATTACAGAAATTATGTACCATAAGAAAATACATTTTGTGCAATTATACATTGCTGCTTTATTTTTATGTTCATCCAAATATGTAATCTTTTATGATATATTAAGGTTTAATGTAGTATATTATATTGTTAAAGAAGCATATTAGTTATTTCATTGTTAACTTCATACCATAAGGGAAGGATAGCATAGAAGTTATATTAGAATGAATGCTCGCCGGTTGCATCATTTGTCCTTAGCTTTAGACTGATACATATAAACATATACATACATATACATGCATATACACATACATATATACATATACACATACATAAATACATATACACATACATATACATACATATATACATATACATACATATATACATATACATATATACATATACATACATATATACATACATATATACATATACATACATATATACACACAAATATATATACATACATATATACATACACATATACATACATATATACATACACACAAATATATATACATACATATATACATACACATATACATATATACATACACACAAATATATATACATACATATATACATACACATATACATACACATATACATACATATATACATCCAATAGATATAAATACATATATATACATACATATATATATACATACACATACATATATATACATACATACATATATATACATACATATATATACATACATACATATACATACATATATATATACATATATACATACATATATATATACATATATACATACATATATATATACATATATACATACATATATACATACATATATACATACATACATAGATACATATATACATACATATATATATATACATATATATACATACATATATACATATATACATACATATATACATACATAGATATATACATATACATACATATATGTATATATACATATATATCTTTACTGTGCCCTCCGGCCGGCACTGGACTAAGATTTGTCCCATTATTTTTTCTGCTTTGTTCCCATTTGAAAGAATAAATTTATATAATGCCTCTGTATATGATGTGAACAGAGTAGCACTGCTCTGAAGCTAAGTTAATTTAAAATAAAATAATTTGCAGTTCTTGAAGAGTGGCATTCTGCCTTCAGTTTTTGTACCTATTCCACAATTCTAAAAAAGTGAAGTATGGCATGAAACATTTTGTGCTTAAAAATACTCTTTCAAATCAAAATACAATATGTTTAAATCTATACAAATGAATAGCTTCCTCTGTAAAATGGAATTTTCAAGTTGCTTGACTTAAGGAACATCTAGTTTATCTCTTAAAGCTTTTAGCCAGTTTCATAGTCTTCTGCATCAAAGGAGCCATCCGTGGTTTTACCCGGGCATCTGAAACAAACAATAATTACAACTAGATGTGTAAAGATAGCATTCTATAAAGTAATATTAAGTTTATACTATAGTCCAGAACAGCTAATGAAATCAAACACCAAAGGAAAGTGAAAGCAGAATATTTTAGGATCTATAGAAACTTGGTAAAAGTTTAGCTCACTGTGGAAGTTTAGAGATGCAGGAAATTGGAAGTTGGCCGACTTCATTGGATTGCACAACATTACTAGCAACTCTATGAGTAAATTGACATAACAAGTGGTGACCTCATCAAGTTTTTTTCAAATTAGATTGTAGAGACTGAATGCTAGGACTGTAACAATAAATACATAGGAAATATAAAAAGGAACCTACAAACCAGAGCAAAGGTACATCTCAAAAATATAAGAATAAAACAGGAAGACAAATTGGCAATAGCACAGCATTTTTGCCAGGAACACTGTCATCCAAGGAAATTCAAAGCTGCTAAAATATATAACAGAAGCAACAGAACTACCAACATGGGAAAACATACACATCCAGAAGAATAAAAACAGATTTATGAAATTTGAAATCTTGGCTGCTGACATCCTTCTATGAAGATTCATCCATCCACCCCAGGTAGAAGTGTGTTCACTTTGAACAATACTGGCAGTTGACAAAAGGTGACAATGAAAGCAATGACTTTCGAAACATGTTCTGAACGATTGTGAAGTAGTTTATTTATAACTGTTTCAAATTTACTCAAAAAGTTAATTATACAACTTCCCAGTAAGCTGACAGCTAGTTGCTATAATGCAGGTGGAAAGAGAGCATTTCCATAGTATGATTTTAAAAGCAATTTAAATAATTCAAGACTTGAACATTTACAGCAGGTTTTTGGAGACATTACCTCTTCCTGGCAGATAACTTTTACCTTCCAGAAATGATCATGTGACTACCATTCCTTGATCCAAGAAGAAACATTACTGCTCACTGGTGTACAACCCTTTGTGAATCAAAGTTTCCAAGCAGCTTCAAGAATTTATGAGGGATGTTCCAAAAGTAAGTTTTGTCATTTGTTTGAATGAGCAGATTGTTTATTTCACATGGTGTAATATCACCACCAGAACCCATACCTGTTGCTGGTTCAACGTTGGAAGGAACATCGGCCGAGGAGGCATGACCCATGAGCAGAGTGCCAAAGAAGAGAGAGGAGCAGTAGAGTGACATGCCCAAGGTTATTCGAGTATAAATCACAATGGCAGACGTGTACTGACGTGGTGACCAATGGAAGTGCGTGATGTTATCCAGCATGAATGGGCATGAGGGAGCAGTGTGTGAGTCATCCATGAGGGCCTACAGACTGTGTATGGTGAAGAGGCTCTATCTCATGAAATGGTTGGTTGCTGGTGTTGCATGTTCAGTGAAGAAAGCCAAAGTGTGGAGGATGAAGATCAAAGTAGACATCCATGAATGAAAACAACATTGCAAGAGTGCAAGACCCCATGTTTGCAAACAGGTGCATAATGGTGCCAGACACGGCATTCAAACTGCATATTGGTCATGCTCAGGCCCATCACATGCTCCACGATGTGTTGGGTTATTGAAAAGTGTCTGCAAGGTGGGTGCCGAGAAACCTGACTCCAGATCATAAGAGTACAAGAATGGGAATCAGCCTTGATCACTTGATATGTTATGCATAAGAGGGAAATGAGTTCTTGTTCAGAATCATCATAGGTGATAAGACATGGGTGCACCACTTTACCGCAGAAATCAAGTACGCTTCAATGATGTGGAAGCATCCCAGTTCAACAGTGAGGAAAAGATTCAAAGTGTCACCCTCCACAGAAAAAGTTATGGTCTCAGTGTTTTGGAATGTAAAACATATGATTCTTCTTGATTTCCTCCATCAAGGGACCATCAATGTACCATGCTAATGTGACACTTAAGTCCACCATTCAACAAAAGAGATTAGGGCCCTTGAGTGAAGGTGTTGTGCTCCTGAACGACAACACAAAACCACTCACAGCAAGGCTTACACAAAATCAGATTCGTTGCTTCAGATGAGAAAAATTGGATCATCCATCCTGAAGCCCCAGTCTTGCCCCATTGGACTTTCACCTGCTCCTTGGATTGAAAGCTGCACTCCCAAGGCGTCACTTCCAAAACAGTGTTGAAGTGGAGCAGGTTGTGTGACATCTTGCAACACTGGGCACTGAGTTTGGTTTATTCAAACTGATTGCATGCTATGACAAATGTCTCAATGTTGGTGGTAACTATTTCAAAAAATAGTGCAAGGTGTATAGTTCATGCTACCATAGTGTATTTTGTTTGGTAATAAAGTATCTGTGCAATAAAAAATTATGAAGCTTACTTTCAGAACATCTCTCGTACACCCAGGAATGAACTACAAGGAATCTTACTCCACCATGACCATGTCTCTGTATACACAGCCAACATTTAAATTCAGTTCCTGGAGTTCATACAAGTGAAACTGGTGTTTCATCCTTCTTACAGTCCTGGTTTGGCTACATGTGATGTTTCCTATTATAGGCAATGAAAATCATATGGGTTGAGAGAGCTTTTCCGGCCCTCAGGAGGCAGTTGCAGCTTACAAAAATGAGCTTCCAGGCCTAGAAGAAAACATGTGGTCGAGTGCCTTCAACAATGGTTTTTAAAGTTAGGAAATACAGCGAATATGTGATGAGTACTTGGAAACTCCACCAGATCATTGATTTTAATGGCTTTAATTTCTATGCATCTCAATATTTTTCTAGTGACTCTTGTAAATGAGTTGAACCCTACAAAATGTCATCAAGGGGAAAGCAGGATAATGGGTACTATGTTTAAAAGTGAGATGCATTTTATAAGTTGCCAGGGGCAGAAAATGCAGGATGCAGGCACTTTTAAAACTTTTTCATTAATTTTGTATGATAAATAATTACAATTTACCCTTCCATAACAAGATATGTGAGGTACATCTTAGACTTGTACCACTAACTGTGCATAAGTAGATGAGCAAAGTTGTTGTATATGTGGAGAAAGCCTGTTGCAACATTTATGATTTCAGTTTATGTGGTCACAATGATGGAAGAAGCCTTGCATTTTCAACCATGTTTCATGAATATTTTAAAGAACTATGTGAACATTTTCATGAAATCATAGTTGCTACAAAATGAAAAGTTTAAGTCTATTACAATAATAAAAATTAAAGAAGACTTGAAAAACAACTTGATTTGGAGTATAATGAAAATAACATTTTTAGGAAAATATGAAAAGCATACAATAACACAAAAGGTAGATGTTTTAGAATGGTCATGAAGCCTATACACTTGAAAGAATGGGAAAGAAAGTCCTTGCAGCTGACAGGATAAACAAATCCTCCTCTGAAAACTCTGAAGTCAAAATTAAGAGATTCAACTTGGATTATAATAAAAATTTACATAAATAGTATACAAATGTATGCAGTTTTAGATTTAGGTTAGGAATGGTTCTATAAAAAAATCCACTATATCCATTAACCCAGGAGGTGTGGCAACTGGCATGTATGATGCAACAGAATTTTCTTTGGTGCCATTGAAGTGTAAGTTTGAATCCCTTGTTAAAACAAATTAACCGATGTCCTAATGATGCAGCAAACTAATTATAAGACACAAGAAGTAAAGCTATGCCTCATAAAAGAGACTGATATGCCATATGAGACTGGGACAGAAGTGAAAGTGAAATGTTCATCTATACTTATTTGTAACAACATCAATGCTTATTTAATGAAAATAATAAATAAACTAATTAGCACTCATAGTAATTCAATATAAATATTCAGAGATTGATACTTATTAAAATACCAGTGGTTCTTCATATCATCTTTATTAGTAAAAGTGTATTGCATAATAGGTTTTGTAAATCTCTTATTATTATTCTTGATATTTGATGACTTTTATGTTAATATAACCTGTTTCTTGTTGAACTAAAACAACAACAACAATAATAATGAACATTATTTTAATAGCCTCTAACTATTCTAATGCGCTTTTAAATATATGTTTGAAAATTACAATAAGAATGGCTATAATAATATTTTATTATGTAATGTAAAGGTAAAAATTATTTGACATAAAACCTAAATGTGCAGTAAGTGAAATAAAACTTTTCAAAGCAATCTTACACTGAAGATTAGAAATAAAGGGTGTGATATAGGTAAAACATATTTTGTTGATAAACTGTATACTATTGTGGTGAAATTACAATAGTATGAACAATATATTTTACTGCAGCTATGCTTTATTCACAACTATTTTCCTTGGTTATACACTTCAGTTTTTGTAAATGTTTCTTATATTTCTCCTACCTATTGATTCATTAAATCAAATTCATTATGCTTGGCAATTAAACCAACCATTAGTACAGTATTTAATACTAGAGACTTTAGCACAACTGACACTGCATGCATAAATTTAATAAAATAATCCTAATTGGGTTAAATTGATTAATTTGTTTGGTGTTTATGTCAAAGGAGTTTATATACATACAGATTAGTGACTATATTATTTGCATGAAACTTAAAATCTTGCATCTGTTTGAAGGATTGCCTGTTGCCAATTTACTTAAAACTACTACTGGTAGTAAAATTAAAACAAAATTGCACTAATAATTTTAATTTCTATCAGTTTGTGTTGAATATATTTACATAAAATCACTTAATGGTCATGTTAATTAGTGAGCTGAATTCCTGCTTAACAATAGGATTGAAATGGAATCGACGATAAACTAAAGTCATATTCATGTTAAAACTTATTGTTTTCAAATCTAGAATTCTCTATTTCTAATCTACTTATACTTAACAACAAATAATTTATAAATTTCTTTGTTATTCTTTCGTTAATTTATGGTAACTGCTAAAAGTTTTTTTTGTTGAAGACTTGACCATTATTTAACAACTTTTAACCTAGTTGTACAAAAGTGTGTTTACAAAATCAAAAGTTTTTGTTCGTAATTTGAAATAAATGTGCACCAATTTAGTCAAATTGACATTTTCTTATTTTTGTTTCCGATACATCTAGGTAAACAAATATTAAAACTACCTCTGTTACTTTTTTTATCCATTGGCACCTATGAGTTTAACAAATGATGTTTATACTTGACACACATGAGTTTATTTTCGTAACAATTACCACACAAGAAATGTTTCACTTAGACAAACTGGAAGAAATTATTTAACTGTAACCACTCTTTCTATACAGTAGACTTTGTTCATTACAATATAATATACAACTACTTCAAAAGGAAGTCTTCGTTGATAAGCTTTTACTGCATGTCGGAAATTCCTCTTATTGTATTATGGCTTCTGTCAGCTTTTATATTTCATAATTGTTTTAATTATTCATAATACCTACATTTTATGTACAGAATTTTACTTTACATTCAATTGCAATTAGGGATTATCTTACTTTGATAACCTTCATAGAGCATAACGCATAATTTTAATTCAATTATTTTTCATAGAAGCATACTTATGAATACAGGTGTTGAAGGGAACACCATTAGTATATTTACTGTACTCTCCCTGGGATGTATACCATACTTTGAGTACCACAATGGTTACTTTTACCTCTCATGTGTATTGATGAGCATTGATATATTTAGCATTAGTTGTATAATGATTCAGCTTTATATCTTGCCTTAAATATGCTTTAACTTTTACATTTTTGCTAGTGCATACTTTAACGGTAGACAATTTGAGTTTAATTTTTGAGGTTTCATTTTTGACCACCGATATTTTGGGAATTTTAATGCTTCTGTAGTATTTTGCTATACTTTGGTTCTTACAGTGTTAAGTTCTGATTTCAGAATGTGTTTCCAAGTTTTTCATACTATTGCCTCCCACGTTCGGTACCAGTTTTGCAAAAAGCACTGATGACTGGGACTCAACGACAGCATAGAGTAACTATGGACAAAATTTTTTGAGCTATCCAGTTCAAAAGGTAATATTATTTTTTGTATTCCATTATTTCTTTCTCTCATTTGGTTACTCTGTACGTTTGGTCTCATGAAATATTAACTGAGGTGGAAAATAACCTTGGGATAGGTTATATTTTATAGTCAAATATAAAGACTATTTTTATTTGCTGGGGAAACCGCAGGGTCCCATCAGGTAGTAATCAAGGAAACATGTAGTTTGGGAAACTATGCAAAGTTTTAATGTGGTGCACACAAGAGATATATGTTGTTGGTAGCTGATCGCTCCCATAACATGTGTATATATGATGAGTTTTTCATATCCCGGGATAGACAGACTAGTGAGAGGATGTTTGATCATGGCTCTTCCATTGAGAGAGGGCGATACCTTTGGAATTATCTTTGGCCATTTATTTGGATTTATTCATTGGCTTGCTAAAGTATTGATGCCCGCATTTAAGATTCATGTTTGGTTTTTTTGGCACTCTTTGAGCAATATATACATTTTATCATTAACTTTATCTACTCCTGTATGGTTATTCTTTTTACTGTTTATTGTTATCTAATAATCTCCTCTGCACCCTACCAGTCTAATCTACGGTTGTTGTTGACTAAACTGACTTATTTTGTTAATATTTTCTTCATATAAATTCTCTTCAATTGATTATTTCAAGCTTATATAAACTGTTTTGTCAGGCATACCTCTTGTTATTAAATGTCCAAAATTTTGATTGTACGAGTCTAACAGTTGTTCTGTTGGTGATGTTTTTTATTTTGTGCCTGCTACGAAGATCTACCTCATGTTATTTTTATTAATGAAGCTTAAATTTTTATTTCCACATAAATATTTAGAATTCCACTCATGAATAGTAATACTTAATATTTTATTATGTTGTTATCTTTTTTTTTTTTTTTTTTATATTACACCAACACTGTTATGATTTGTTTTCACTTATTTTGTGCTCTGGTGAAACATCTGCATAATCATTTTAATTTGGTAGCATGGGTTTCTAATTTTCAAATTTTAACCTCTGGCAGATGGCCAGTGCCCTTTGAATGTTTTATTACTTTTTTTTTTTTTTTTTTTTTTGTAATCTCACTCCTGCTGTGTCATGTTGCATTGTTCAAATTTATTATTACTTAGATGTTTCACAATCTATAATTGCCTAATGTTAATTATTAAATGCTAATCCTATTTTGGCACTTTTACTTAATTGTGTTTGTGATAGCACCGTTGTTTTATCAACCATCTTTCTGCTTTTTCCTAAGCACATCCACCCTTTGGATTTTGTAATTATTCTTTCCCCATCCTTCACCCGACCTGATATCAGTGTTACTACTCTTATCATTGGTTGATGTTTCATTCCTAATTCCTTTTATTTTCTCTATGTTTCACTGGTCACCTGCATGACATTAACTCCACGGCAAGGGCATGTCTTTATCAAGAAATTGCATTGTACTACGAACCACATTAAACATCTTTTTTCCTGAATGGACACCAGCACAGAGGATTTACAAACGTTGACCAGGACATGCTTGGATACAAAACCTGGTGTAGCCAATAACGAACTTTCTCTACCTGACTTCTGGTGATGATCCCATAATCTGGATATTGCGAGTTGATGTGCTATATAACTGTGCTTTTCTCGCCTATATGGTCGACATTTCACCAAGCATTTGGTATATTCGTCGAGATTCAGGTTCATGAGTGTCCTAATTGTAAGACAATTCTGTGGCGATGTTTCTTGGGATCTAACATCGACCTTGCTCCCCTACCTTATGCTGACCATGATTCAATTTCTATGTTACTTCTCCTTGCAGACATTCCCTACTTTTGCCTCCATAGATACCTAACCTTGTTCTCTTTTCAGGTGCTATGAATTTTTGATTATCATTTTGTATACAGGGCAATATTTCAATCTGTATATTCTTTAATATTTTGGTGCCTCGCCTGTAAGTGTGGTTGCCTATATGCCCTGGAAAATATTTTGTTTTTTAATTATTTTATTGTATTTTACCTTTATATCTTTGTGGTGTTTGGTACCCCCTTTCATTATTTGTTATTTGCTATACCTGGTATTCTTGGTTCATTTATAACAAGCATCAGGGGCCACTTTTCTTACCGTTCGGAGGTGTGTCATTAGCAAGAGTTTAACTTATATTGTTTTAGTAATATTTTATTAATTAGGAATTAATTAATCTGAATTAATTGGGATTTCACTTTTACATATTCTTGGAAGAATACAAGTTTTGTTATAAACTGATTAAGTAGCAAGATGAAAGTGTCTAACCAAATTCCGTTGGGCTACGTGCACATTTGCACATTGTCATGAGAAACTTTTGCTCTTTGACGTCACACCAGATATTCCAGAACATTTAAACATTCCATGCTGATTGGCTAAGACTACCTACTATCAAGGTGTTGGTTCTCCATTAGGAGTCCAGCTATCATGTTGGAGAGCCCTTCTGGGGTTCTGCTAAATCTATTTAAGGGACTGCAGACCCGACCACCTTGTTTTGACCATTGGGGAACCTCTGTTTCATTTGTGTGTCTTGGGGTGTTGCTCTGGGTTCAACCACTCCATTTCTTCCCTCACCCAGACACACCATAGCGCATCTCTTAAGGTAAGGCTTTGTGTTATTAGCCCCCATAATCAGAATGTTATTGGCCAGGGTTAATGGAATATATTACAATTCCCTACCTTTGTAAACCAATCATTCGCAACCAACAAATTATTTAATCTTTCTCAATATATTAGCTTAATTTAAGTCCTGTTGTTATCATTGCTCTACTATCTGCCTTCCTTCTACCACCCTCAAAAATCTATCCCCCCACATTGCAAAAAAGCTTGTTCGCAACATATGTATGTACTTAGTAACTAACTTTATTTTTGATTTAACTGTTGGAAAACACTGTTTTAGCTGACCAAAACAGGTTTCTATTGCAACAATTTCCTTGGCAAAACACATGCTATATGCTGTTTGTTATGCAGAGGCATGATTCTGTTGTGGTGCCATGCATCATGGAGTGATTCTATAACCCACATCACCAAGAAGTAACCCATTCACATTATTATTGCACATATTTCTGGCGGCATTAAAATTTTGTTATATTCTGGAACCATGTATAGAACCAGGCCAATTAGCATCAACACTTGTAAATCCTTTAAGTGCATTGCATGTTAGCTTTAATATTAAAGTTTGACAACACCTTTCTTGTTAATGTACTCATCCCCATGAAATGTTAGTTTCTCGTTTAAAATATGGAATATATAAAACTGCTGTCCTTCCACTTTAGCTGTTTGTAATGTAGCAGTACTTGTACATTTGATCTAATCAAATGCATGTTTCCTTATAACAGGCACAACTTTTCAGAATATTTTGGATGTGCTCTGAAAATTTTCTGATTCTTCTGTAATATTATACTAAAATGCTTGGTCCCCTACATGTCAAAAGTCTTTGCTTCTCTGCATAAGGCTCCATCTCTTATTTCTATTGTTTATGGGGGAAAATATTGTGCAAACCACTTCACATTTTATTGTTTAAATTTTTAAATTTTGTTGTAATGTATTTCAGCAGAATCCTTTCAGGTATAATAAAGCTTATATCTGTTCTCAGGAAACACCAAAACTTATACCAAATCTGCAATAATTTGTTGCATGATCTGATTTTTCATATTGACACCTACAAATTGATCAGTATGTCCCATGCAAGTAGGAAGCAACTCTGTTTTATTCATTCTAAAATTAGAGATGTGTCTCAGCACATGTGCAAATGAGTCATTGATGTGTGATGAGTGATGTTTGTTTAGCTTTGTTGAGCTTTATTCATATGAATATACTTGCAAATTGCATATTTACAGACACATTGCATTTTTATCCATACCATTAATTTTCCCAATATATGTATTGTTGTTTGGGACACACTTTAAGTTTAACACAGCATTTCATCATTAATATTTAAGAAGCTGCTGCAAATGCATTGTTCGCATTATATGCAAGGGTGGCCAGTGACCATTTCACTGGTAGCAGCAACAATAACAATAAGAAAAAATGTGCTCAGCTCTTTACAAATTCTATTGAATTATAGTTTTCATAACATTTGAATATTGGTTAATGTACGCTGATTTCTTTGGCAATGATCTAATAACACAGTTCAAATTCCTCAATATGGATAAATCTTCTTAAGGTTCCAAAAAGGTCACCCCAAAGTTTTGAAAATGGACAACAATGAATTGTGATAGGCCAAAGCAGCTATTGCTAACTACAGATTGCAGTTCAGATAGAACATATGCGAATCTGGGTGTGCTCCAACAATGTGCATCAACAGCACTGCAGTGTATACACAGTAGATGTTGCTATGTCATATATTGCTTCCAATATAAACAATGTCAAGATTAATGCATGCAATGTGAATACCCTCATCTCAGACCATTATGCCCAATGTGTAGACTTTATCGGTTTGAATTGGGGAGAAGTGCAAAAAGAGAGAAAAACCTTTCAAGACTTAAATACAAGCTGGATCATGCAACTAATTGGGGAACTAGGGATGGAGACATGGGGTGCTGTTTATTCAGCCAATAGCGTGAATGGAAAATGGGAGGAATTTTATCAAATTTTTAGAATGCATTTTAATGCATGCTGTCCAATTAAAACAAAATTTCTATGTAGAAATAAATTTGTTAGAGTAAAACTTGATTCAGACAAAATAAAGTTGAAAGATGACATGAAGCACTTCTATGAGTTACATAAAGAAACAGGATCTGAATACTATAAAATAAACAGGTTAACAAACAATATTTGGCAACTCTCAATAATCTTAAAGCTAAAATTTATAAAGAAAAAATAAACAATTCGGGGAATGTTTGTAAAACAACTTGGGATATAATTAATAAGGCTAAGAAAAATGAACCCACTTCAAAAAATCTTGAACTGGACGAAAATGGTGTAGTACTGGATGACCCTGTTAAACTCTGCAACTACGTAAACCAATTCTGTCTAGAAGTTGCAGCCCAATCAAATTATCAAATAAACCCATCCAAATTCTACTTAAGGGAAATGTATCCATCCTTTTTTATTAATCCTGTTACGAGCACTGAAATAATAAACATAATAAATAGGTTACCAAACAAAGCTACTTGTGGGTAGGATGAAATAAGTACACTAGTCCTTAAGCAATGTAAAAATGTTCTTGCTGGTCTTCTTGAGCATCTCATCAATTATTCTATAACAAGAGGGCAATGTCCAGATTGCCTAAAAGTATCCATTGTTAGACCTATACATAAGCGGGTTGATACTAAGAATATAAATAATTACAGGCGAATTACACTAACATCAGAATTAGCTAAAATTTTTGAAAGGGTTATATTACAGAGACTGATAGGCTTCCTGGAAAAAAATAACACTATCACAAATTCACAACATGGTTTTAGGAAACATTACTCAGCAATCTCAGTGATTTTGGAATGCACAAAGCACCTGGAAAACAAAGAAAAAACTGCAACATTATTCTTCAACCTTACAAAAGCATTCGACTGTGTTGATCACATTATTCTTTTAAGTAAGTTAGAAGCATATGGAATTAGGGGTTTAGCAAAATATTTAATTAGTTCATACCTTATTGGCAGGAAACAAGCAACACAAATAAACTACAAACAAGGGAATCTAACAACAAAAACTACATCCAGCTTCAAAACGGTAAACTATGGGGTTCCGCAGGGTTCTGTGATGGGTCCTCTCTTATATATACTGTATGTAAATGATATATCCAACAATAGGAATAGTAAGGCAATCTCATATGCAGATGATACAACAACTATATGCTGGGGTACTTCAATTGGAGACTTAAATAACACAATGATGCAAACTATTGAAACACTCTTTGAATACTTTAGGGAGAACAATTTAAAATGTGATATGTGTAAAACAAAGCTAATACAGTATAATTTAGGGAATTCAAGTAATGATTCAGACTCTTTACAATTATCAGATTAGAACATACACTATGAAAATGAACATAAATTTCTGGGTGTTATAATAGATCAAAAGCTTACACGATCAGAACATATTCAGTATATCAATGGGAGAATCAGTAGATCCCTGTACTTATTTAGGCACTTCTCCAATCTTCCTGAAGAGAAAGAATTGAAAATTATCTATCATGGTGTCATATATCCTTATTTGATGTATGGGATTGAGATTTGGGGGTGCAGTGCAAAATCAAATATGGAGAGAGTATTAAAATTGCAAAAGAAAGCAATCAGAATAATATATTATCTGAACTATAGGGATTCATGTAGGCAATACTTTAGGGAAAAGCAAATCTTACACTGTTTTCACTATTGGTCATTTGGTATTGGATTGTTTTTTTTCACACAAGAAAATTAATCCAATACGAAATGACCATAATAGTTGAGTATACTATGAATCCTGGGACTTAAGTACTTGCAACATTGGAAGTTGCCATTGGGGTTGTCATCTTAAAATAATTTGAGAACACCCTGTGGTTTACTAGGAAACATGCGAGTCAGTTGAGAAATTCAATGCTATGCCGGCATGTTGCCATGGTAGTTCAGTGGCAGAGCAACCGGCCAGAGATCGGGAGATCCATTGTTCAAATCCTGGCTATGGCATTGAAATTTTCAGTCTGACTCTACCTATCCTAATTGTTTACTATTTATCTTGTTCATATATTATGTATTTTACTAAAATACAAACCCATTCTTTTATTTACAAAACATTACTGCCTCTCTTTTACCATTTGAGCATGGCTATATTTAACATGTATGATAAAATTCCTAAGGTTTTCTTTATTGCTGGCAAAAAGCTTTGATAGCTTTTTAACTTCTTTTTTGTTAAATTGTATATTTTGCTTATGGAAAAATAATTATATTTTGTTATCACCAAGAGCTTTGCAATTGTTATTCATGATATACCTTAGATGACCTCAACCTTCTGAGGAGTCATTAACTTATTGTTGGGGTGCATGCTAATTTCAAAGTTCTACAAGTTGATAACCTAGTTCTAATACCACACAGATGACACTTCACAATAATATGATTGAGGCACTATTCCAACTGCATAATGCAACATTATGTAATTACTTAACCCTGGAATGGCCATGCTGAGCCTATCGGGTTCACTACTTTACTTTTCTTTTGTTTACATGGAAACTGTTTTTCCAGAAATCAGCAGCTCCACAGTACCTTCCTAACCCCATTTCTCAAATGCATTAGCAGTTGATTCGCAACAATCAGTTCTGTTTTTGTCCTTGTTGTGTGAAGTTGAATTTGTCATGTACCTGTCGGACTCAACGCAACCTATATCACAACTAGGTAGGTGTCATTATTGTTTGTTATTTTTGGTACCTTTTATCAACACTGGATCTTCAATAAGCTTCCTCATAACTTGATAAAAATGTTTTATATATTTATTACAATGTTATACCTTTTTTTCAGTAATGCTAAATAAAAAATGGAAATACAGTTTAGAAAACCCAAATGATTTGATAGAAGTCCAAAAGTTTTTGATGGAACCAAATTCAGATCTTTCAGACCTTTCTACATCATCCTCTTCAGAAGAATATGAAGAAGTTTGCATTGAAGAGAAGAAAACTCCAATTCAGAACCAGACAGCGACAGTGACGTGCAAGTTAGCAAAATGAAACAGGTATGTCTCCATTCATTCATGGAAAAGATGAAAAGCCTCAATGGTCAAAACGTCCTCCTACTGAAAATGTTAGAACCAGGGCTCATAACATAATATGTCATTAGCCTGGAGTGAAAGGAAAAGCAAATAACTGCAAAACTGTGATGGAGTGTTGGGATTACTTTTTTGATTACAGCACAACACTATTGATAGTGCATAACACTAATCTTCAAATAACAGCAATAGCAGGAAATTATACTAGGAACAAAGATGCAAATGGAACCGACATATGGGAAATAAAGGTTCTGTTTGGTCTTTTGTATTTAGCTGATGTCAGGATTATGAATCATCTGAACAAAGAAGATATTTGGGCTTTTGATATGACAGATATCGAAATGTTTCCAGCAGTAATGACACAGAAATGTTTTAGTTTCTTGCTTCGCCATTTGGCAATTTGATGACAAGCAAACACAGGAACTGAGAAATAGTGTGAACAAACTGCCACCAATTCTGGAAGAATTCAATAAATCTGTGAATAATTGCAAAAATGCATACATTACTGGGGAATATGCTACCATGGATGAGAAATTTGGAAGATTTCAGGGGTCGATGCAGTTTTCGCCAGTACCTATATCCCAAGCTAAATATGTAATTAAAATATTTGCTCAAACAGATGCAAGGATGTTCTATAGTCAGAATTTGGAAATATTATGCTAGAAAGCAACAGATGGTCCTTTTTTGCTAAGCAACAATCCTGCGATATCGTAAAAAGACTGTGTTCTCCAATTTTGGAAGTTGCAGGAATATCATATTGATAACTGATTCACTAGTTTCAAGTTGGTAGAAGATTTGTCGAAGACAAAATTGACAGTCATTGCAACAATCTGCAAAAACAAAGCCCCAGCGGACAGTATATTACTGTCATTTTTACCCGATTGAGCCATTCATCATCCTAATGATGGGAGAGATGCACGCTCCTGAAACGTTGATGACTCTTCATCATTACACCTGGCTTGAAGCCTGAGAACATCTAGAATAAGCACCATGGTTGAGAAGTGGTATATGTCTGATGAATCATCTCTCTCAGATCATTGATACATAATGATGGAAATCAACATAGATAATACATCAACTTTGTATTACAATTCATGATATACCAATTGAGAGGACATTGAAGGGTTATTCAAAATCAATAAAATTCACCATAAGAAATATGCATGATATTGAGGTCATTAAACAACTTCAAGAGGCTATAATAACCTCATATCATAATTGCCCCCCAAATCACTATAACAGCCAAGAGATGTGGAATAATAATTTGGAAAAGATGAGGATAATATTCTATAAACAATTCAATAAAGCACAGAAGACTGGCAATTGGGTAGATTACAAACAAATCATCATCTTGTACTCTAAAATGGTAATGAAGACCACAGACTCTTGGAGGAAGCTTTATCAAGAGATAGATAATATCTTTGACATAGTGCAACAACAGAGGATAATGAGCAAAGAATCAACCAATCCATAAGGAACTTTGAAAAAACCTGATGGAACTTATACAAAAATTGGAAGGACACAAGCTCACCTGGTTATAAATGTGCTTCCCAGATTCAGTTCATTCCAAAGAAAAGACACAAACTCACCTGGTTATCAATATACTTCCCAGATTCAGTGGTCATTCATTCCTTCAACACTTAGAATTCGAGAGGAAGTTTGGAGAGTGGCATCTAGAATTTCTGACCACTGCAAAATTAACTGAGCTATAAGCTCATTTCGTTCTTATAATTCTGATCTAAACTTGCTTTTATACAATTGCAATTCTTTTATATGAGAGGGGAGTGAATTAAACAAAATTATTTCTCTGTAGTAAATGCCTTTTTGGAATGATTGGTCTATGTAAGTCCTGTCTATGTTATGAACATCTGCATTTTTTGTGAACTTTTCTGGGTTATTTATCACAAATAACAATATGGCTAGAATATATTCACAGTCTAATGGTAAAATTCCAAACATTTTGAAGTGATTTGCGGTGAGTTGATTCTCTTGCCCCTGCCATTATTCTTTTTACCCTTTTTTGCATAATGAACACTTTTTTAATATCTATCGAATTTCCCCAAAATATTATTCCATAGGTCATCAATGAATGAAAATATCCATAACAAGCTGTTTTTAGAATGTTCTATTTATAAGCTGAATTAAAGATCGGGTTGCAAAACATGCAGAGATCAGTTTGAGCAACATAAAATCAATATGGTGTTTCCAATTGAATACCTGCTGGCAAAAACGTTGTAACCTTCATTTTTATAGAATGCTGGATTTTCACGTATAAACGTTGTATGTGGTAAGAGTGAGGCATGTGTGAAGCTATATTGGCAAACGTGAACATTACGTGCCTTTTATCTTTTGTTTTAATTTCACCGCAGTTTGCTCGGATGTAGAAATTTATTTGTTTTTATTCTCTTCTAAAAAATTTGCATTTTGAGCGTTACAATGTTTTTGCTGGCAGGTATTCAAGTCATGTAATGATTGATAATAAGACCCAGGAATTTTGTATTACAGGCTTCTGCAATCTGATTATTTTATTACTGTATCCCTAGGACTGCAATGTTTTTATGCTTTGTGCAAAAATTAATGTAGTTAGTTTTTTCAAAATTTATGTGAATTTTGTTACTTTCAAACCAATTACTTACTACATTGAAGATTTTATTAGATGAATCTGTGAGCTGACTGACATTGTTGTTTATAGCTGCAGCTAGATTGTTTATATGCATTAAAACTAATAAAAAAAAACCAGAACAGAATCTCGTGCGACCCCATGTTTTATTTCAGAACATCAGAATATGCATTGCTATTATTTGAAGTATTTATTTTAACCTTATGCTTTCTGGTCAATAAGTAACATGTAATTCATTGATACCCTTTGCACCTAATAGTGCACCTTTCTATTTATATACTATACTCTTTAATTTTGAAATATTTCATAAGCACATTGCCTGTTAGTATGCATGGTGACTAAGAATATTTTAAAAAAATATATAATCAAATAAAATATCAGGCCTAAGTAATATCATTCATATTACCCTGTCGTTAATGCGCAAAGTTGTACCAACAATCCAGTATATAACATTATTTTCAATTTACAGGTGCCATAAGAAATGTTTTGAGATGCTCACGAATGAGAATCAGGGAGAGATAGTCTTAACCCTCTATAGGATGAATTCAAAGGACGAACAAGATCTTTACTTGCAAAGAATGATTGAAGCAGTGGATCCTGCAACACGCAGACCTCTCAGAGAAAACCCAACTCTGAGGGACAAATCTCTTGCATACCATATACTGTTGCATGATAAAGTACAAGTATGCAAGGAAGCATTTTTTTCTTTATATACTGTTTCTGATAAACATTTAAGATGACTTTGGAAGTTACTACTCATGGGACAGTCCTCACATGATGCTAGGGGCAGGAATCCAGCGGAAATGCTATAAAGGGAGAAGAACTTCGGCTCATCAGTGAACATATTGAAATGTTTCCAGTGAAGCAAATTCATTATTCTGGCAAAGTAGTCCATTATTTAGATATTTCTTTGTTGGTAAGCATGATGTACTCACTCTTTAAAGAGAAACATCAAAACACCAAGATAAATTATAAGTTTTATAACAAATATTTCAATGAAAATTTTGCATTACTGTTTGGTTGCCCACAAGCTGATGTGTGCTGTATGTGTGAAGATCTGAAGAATAAGATAAAAAACCCCAATCTGAATGAGACAGCTAAATGGACAGCAGCTGCCGAATTAATCAGATTTTTACAGTGCTTTGAAACAGAGCAAGGAAAAATTTATTCATGAAAACATAATGCCTTTAGTGTTTGATTTTATGCAAAACCTACATTTGCCAGCTCTACCGGTTCAAAATATATTCTATCTGCGGCAACTAACCATTAATGTTTTTTTCCATTCACAATTTGAAGACAGAAAAAACTCATTTCTTTGTGTACCATGAGGGACAGGAAAGAAAAAGTGCAGATGATTGAATATGTTGACGAATTTGTCCCAAAGAATATATCAAAATTACACTTATTTTCTGATAACTGCAATGAACAAAATAAGAACAACATCCATAAGGACCTGTTTGGCTTTAAATGATATGAATCGGTTTGATAAAATTCTCCACTTCTATCCACAGAGAGGACATTCATCTTTGCTGTGCAACAGGAAGTTTGGGATGATTAAACGTGCTCTAAGAAGAGAGATAGAATTTACACACCCTATGAGTACTGCAAGCTCATTGTTTCATCTTCAAAGACTGGTGCATTTACATTGAAAATGGTTGAGGTATGTGATATTTAGAATTTCACAAACTGGTGGCCTGAATTTTAAGATGACAGTATCCTTAGACTCTTCATGTGCTCCTAGAGACAAGAAATAATGGTTCAATATATACCACTTTAGTTATTTTGAGTACTCTTCCAAAAAGAATGGATATGTTGTAATAAGAAACTGGATTGGTGGACTTGTGAAGCATACATTTCGTCTGTCTCAACCAGGAAGTGTGCCGCACTTATTTCCTATTCAAAAATTGTATCCAGATGGTCAAGTTCTGATAAAGCTAAGTAAGATAATGGATATTAAAAAAGTCCTTCAATATATCCCTGAGGAACATATTCATTTTTATGAGCAAATCTTGTACTGGCCCCATGCTGATCCTTAAACATTTTGAAATAGAACTTTTACTCTATGTTGAGACTCTAAACATAGGGATATCATAAATTAAATTTTGCACTTTCATGCAAAGAATGAACAGCTATCAAGAGGTTATGTTTAAGTTGTAATGTTATACTATTCATATCTGTGGATATTAACATCATCCTTCATTCACTGAAATTAATTTTTGAGGATCATTTCATTTCATATTGGTATATAATATTTTAATTTTCAGAAAGGTACCTAAGCCAGTCAATATTAAACATGTTTGTACTCTAAATTATTTTGATTATGAGCATTTGCCTAAACAGGATCCATTTCTGGTAATCAGAAGATTATCCAGTATTTATTTTGTTATTCTATATTTCGTAATTATTCAGCTAGACAGTTTTTTTTAATTTCCCACAACTTTATTTCAAATGACTTGGGTACCATTCTGCAATGACACATTCAATTTTGGAAAAGAGGAAGAAAATTCTAGAGAACCAAGCCTCAACCGTGAACCAAACCATGCAAGTTACTGAAAATTTCAAATGTAACATCACAGAAAACAAAATTTACATAACACACCCTCCAGAAACCTAGAACGTTGTAATTATACTCCAAATTCCAACCTTCAAAAATTCCACAAACAATGCTCACAATGGAGTAATTTAAGTATTTTAAGGAAGGTAGGCAAAGCAGAGCATTTGTTAAAGCTAGGTAAGCTTACGAGTTCTCTGCTGATTAAAATAAATGTCATGGAAAAGATGATATTGCGTGGATCAACACTGGATCTAGTGCTTGTGTATATAGTGAAGAATTTTACTATGAATTAGTGTTGAAAAGAAAAGTTGAGTATTTACCAGTATACAATGTATTGTATACAACAGCTATAGGTAAGAAAAAAGACAGGATTAAGTTCCAAGCATTTTTAAAGTTGGAATATCAAAAGTGGTGCTGTGATGTTATTTTTTTTGTGGTACCGAGATTGTCTGATATATCTACCTAACTCTTTTCCTTAATTTTATTATTTCTTTCCCCCCTTTAATTGTTGCTTCTTTTAACTTCTTTTCAACCTTTTCCAATACATTCTTTATAGATAAATCTAATGCTTCGACTCTCTTGTCTGCTACCTGTACATTTTCTTTTACTTTAGATTTCAGAGCTTTCACCTCCAAATCTGTTTTCTCCAGCTTTGTGTTAAGCTGAGCATTATTAATGCTAAAATCTACTCCAAATTCAGAACTTACTAATTCTATCTTTGCATTAGTTACTGCTATTTCAGTTTTCATCTCTGCACGATTTGCATCAATTTTGGTGCTATTCACCTTTATCTCTACAGTTGCGGCATCTACATTGCTATTTGTATAATCTATTTTGGCGCTATTCGCCTTTAACTCTACATTAGTGCATTGATAGCCTCTTTCATTTTCATCATTAGTTACATCAATGCTTTATATGAACTGGCTGGTTCGCTACTTTCAAGTTCTACATTCTTTTCTTGTTCTCTTTCCATGGTTATTTTAATACTTTTTCCATTCCTTAACAGGACTGATTAACAAGTACAAACACATATTATCTACCGATACAATTGTTATAAATGAAAGTCACTGTATACCAAAAATAAAATGCTTGCGGGTGCCAATTGGAGTTATTGCCCTATTTATGGGGTGACAATCGAAATGAATAACAGTCCCTGGGATCTACGAGATATACTCAGGACACCATCAGGGATTTATGGAATCTAAATCCAGGCCGTAAAATGTGGGTAGGTAATTCTTTTTAAATAATTCATAATTAAAACTCCTTTCTTTTGTAGAACTGAAGTTTACTTCAATTAATCTTGACAAACAATTCACAAAATTGCAACACTATTGCTATTTTGTGCATTTCATCAATGCAAAAATTCTCTCTTGCAATTTATCTATCTTGCCAATTCCGACAAAATATATTCACTTTATCAGACTAAAATACTGAATCACCTCCAGATTCTATCTTTAAATCAGTGGAAGCTAAATAATATTCCATGGCAAATATTCTCATGTTCTCCAATAAACACGTAAAATTAACTACATGCATCGCTTCCTGGGATCCCCTGCTAAGGAAGTATCACCCGTGTGAAGGCACGATTGACCTCACTTGACCAAGAATAGTTCTTGAGTGCCTTTCTCTTGTGGATGTTTAGCTTCTTTTACATTTACTTGCTACACAACCCAAAAAAAAAAAAAAAAAAAAAAAAAAAAGGCATCCCACGAAACTTGTTTAGAACAAACAAAATTGTAGAAAGAAATTCAAAACACCAAAAGCACTCATCTAATTATGATTAATATAATAATGATAATAAATATAATAATAACAATAATAATATTATTAATAACAATAATAAATATAATAATAGTATTAGTAATAATAATAAATATAATAATAGTATTAGTAATAATATTAATAAATAAAATAATAGTATTAGTAATAATATTAATAATAATATTATTAATAATGAATATAATAATATTATAATAACAATAAATATAATAATATAATAACAATAATAATTATACTAATAATTATAATAACAACAATAACAACAACAACAACAATAATAATAATAATAATAATAGCCATTGATATGTCAAATTACTTATATAATGAAAGCACATTATACAACAATGTGCTTCTAAAAGGTATAGAGGCAGCTAATTCAGCTGGAAAAAAAATCCTATCCCCAGTCTTGAACATGGAATTGTGCTTGATACCAAGGCTCTGTTTCACAAAATTTACAATTTACTTATTCAAAATTTACAAACAAGGAAAAAATTACAAAAGCTCATAAATTCTGTCTCACAATAAAAGTTTACCTTGTAAAGTTTTAGTAAATTTAAAAACCCAGATATAACAATTGACAAATGTAATCATCATGCACATTCTGTTGAGTTCCTTTTTAAGTGTCACCAACTATGCATTACAAAAACAACCAAATATCTAAGTTTAATTCTCCACACTTCTACAGTCTGATTTTTAAAAGAAGTTACCTGATGACTCTAATTTTACATGGAGATGTGCAAAGTTGCCACATTAATAGATGTATTCCTATATCCTTCTGCATTCCAACAAGCATTCTGATATCTCCCATACCAGCAATAACATTGCACATGTTACCTGCACTAGCCTACTTTAAGAACAAAAAGTATTGGTTCTCAATATGAACTCACTACTTTGCTTTGTCTTGAGAGGCATGATCCTGAGGATCTATATATGTGCTGCAAGTAAATATTATCTATATAATAAGTATATTGGAAACTCATCACTATCATGCTGTTCCTCCTCCTCCTCACTGGAATAACTGCTAAAATGTTATCAAGGTGGATTATTAGCTCAACCACACTATCATCCATGATGCCATCTTATCACCTAGCATCTTCCAGTGCTTTACACAGTTCTTCCACTTTTCAGGTTTCACATCCTTTACTGCTTTCTTAGTGAGTCGTTTCCTTTCAGTCATAGTGAATGTCTTATTGTGACTTGCAACATAGCCCAGATTAACTTAATTTGGTTGAAGTGCCAAAGACACAAGGGGCAGTTGACCCTTGACCCTTGACTCTTGATCCTTAGCCAGTTCATCAATAATGTATTTTGGGCTTTGTTTTGCTTTATTAGCTACAGCAATTCCTATTTTTTCATAGCCACATAATGATAGCACTGAGTACTTGTAGGGCAATATTACATTTGCAACATGTCTGTTTGGATTGTGTGGTATGGGGCATTATACATAACAATCACTCTAGATTACAGGATGCTAGGGAGCAGCTGATCCTTAAACCATCTGTAGAAATTATCATGATCCATGTCTTTGTGATAGTCCCCAGTTTTTTTAGAGCAGCTCTGCACCATCAACAAAGCCATGGCAGCACAACCAATAATAAAGTGGCCACCTTTCCCTATAGGTCCTCTTGTGATACTTTCAGGTTTGCCTTCAGTCCAGCCTTTTGATACAGTGTGGTCATTGCTTACTTAGGATTCATAAAGCCACATTATTTACTACAAATTACTGTTCTGCATTTCTCTTAAAGATGCTTACATATGATATTCCTATAGGGTGTAATAGCCATAGAGTGCCTTCTTATGGTATCAATTAAAGCTGTTCATTTGTATGACTGGAGATGCTCTTGGTCTCACTTTCCAAGAGTTAAAATTCATGATACGTTTTAACTGCAGCTCCTCCTCTTTAGCAATTCTGGAAATGGTCATCTCACTTATTTTTAGAGCATGTGCAGTCTTTTTTCCTCACTTGGTTGTAAGGAATAAGAATTGCACTGTAAAGGGACATATTTTCCTCTTCCCCAAAAGAAGAGACAAACTCTCTAGCTTGGCTCAGTAATTTAACACCTGACTGGAAGCTGATCTTTGTTTTGGGCCATGAATCCTCGGTCTACCCCTTAACACAGCCCCCACCAAGTCTTGCTTCATTACTAAATATTTTATAACAGCTTTAACACACACACATAACAGTTTTAACAAAGCAAACTCAGTTGTATAGCAATAACCATCCTGCTGAGAAGTAAATATTTACCAGTGTAACCACTGTGGCAACTTTTGTTTATCTTTCTATAGCAAAGCCTTCCCCCTTGTACCTTTGCATAGCATCTGACATGTTTATGCTTTTAAAAATTAGACTGTTGCACATTATGTGTTCCTTTAATCTGAAAGGCATGACATAAAGATATTTGATTGTACCTGAAGATTAAAAATGTTAAATGTTAAGATCACACAATTATAAATTCTTGCATTTTTAGTATATTGGCTTTGCTGATGACCTGTGATTTGAGAGAGGTTCTTTTGTGAATATGCTTTGTTACTCTGCACATTGCATTTACTGGCTAAGTGCAAATAAAGGATTTTCACTTTAGCAGACTGAGGAGTGCATTTTTTGCAATTTTGATAAGAAATGTTGGTTTTTGGATATTTGATGTAAAATATTCACCATACTTTAAAGTGCAGATCTTCAATGTTTGATTGTCCTAGGGCATATGTAACACATGCTTTGAATGCCATAAAGCGTTGTGCTATATCATACTTTAAAATTATTTTTCTCAAGTTGAATTTTTTTTTGTCATTTTCCCATATTCAAAATCTATCTTCTGTCACAAAAATGCTGCTACAGGTCTGACAAATTTCCCCAATATACTTCAGAATTTATGTAATAAAACTATATATTGGAATTTTGATATTGGTCACACTTTAGTTTTAAAAAAGAGAATTAACACAATCATAGCTTGCTTTTCCTCAGTTTTTTCACTTTGTGGTATAACATCCTTAAATAAAAAAAAACAAAAAAACACCACATTAAATATTGGAATTTCAATAAAAATATTTTATTATAAAGGTATTAAGAAATGTAGTTTTAAAGAATATTTTGGATCTGTTGGAAGCAATAGATTTTAAATTTTGCTAATAAAATTGCTATCAATTAATACACACAGAATGATGTTAAATGTTGTGCTAAAACTTGGTACAAATGCATCTTTTGTTGCTAGTAACGCCTGTGTGAAAAATCAAAGTTCTAGCTCTAATACTTTAGAAAATGACTTTTGGAACTTTGGTGGCCCCTTTAGGTTACATATCTACATTTAAGATCATAAACTAAAATAAAATTGCTATTGAACTTTTTGGAGAAAATTAAGGATGAATGCACTAGCAACTACATACAATGTCATATGTCTGCCATTGCTGGTTCCCTCCAGGGCAAAGCAACCGAGTTTTTGTTTTGAGGTTAAGGCTCCACTTGTATTTGTTGCATGCTGAATATGATATTCAATGTCCTGCAATAGCATTAAACGACTCATTCCAAACTCTCATTGTATTCAAAATGAGAAGTCATTAATCACTAAGAACATAAAATGTTTTATGTCTGTTAACCTTCACTTGCATGAACAACATTATTTGTATAGCTGAAACTGCTAATAAATAGCATTTTATGTAGTTTACAAGTAACATTTTAGTGTGTTCTTTCTAGAAAAATTGTATACTTCTTATTCTGTTTTGTTTTGGGGTAATATATTATTAAATACAGCTTCCTTTTCAAACCTTAAGGATTTGTAGACAAAATGCTTGCATTACAAATACGCAAAGATTGGTGTATTTTTATTGCACCTCGTTTTTCTGCAGTTAAATAATGATTATAAAATAACTGGATACCAGCTATGTTTTGCTACTCACTTCCAGAATTTAATAATTCATTCTTTAGTACACAAATAATATCGTTATGTACTTCTTTACTGTAACTTATCTTTTTATCTTTAGTTAAGTTTATTTGGTTACTTGGTCACAGCAATGCTCTAGGGCATTGAACAAGTGATACAATTACAATACTGAACAAAAAAAGAAATTGTTTTCATATACCCAAAACAAAATAGGCTAATTCTTATGTAAACTGATCTGCTGATTCCAAAAAAGTTCCTTAACATGCTGTATCACATAACATTTTTTAAATATTCTTATTTTTTTATTTTTTTTTATGAAAAGTTACAGAAATGTGATATGATAATTCATATTTGTTTAATTGAAAGTAATAGGCATTTTATTGACAACATTGAAAATAATTATAATTATTATAATTAAAGTATATCAACACAAGATAATGATGAAAACCATATACCTAAATAATCTCAGAAGTGTTTCACTGTTGATTTTTTGTTGTATTGACATGTACTCTCCCATTTGAGGAATCAACAATAGTCTACCAACATGGCTGATTCTTCTTGAAGTACATATACTTTTATGGAGCACATTAAGTATAGTGCAGTGGCATACAGACCTCAAAAGCAAATGATGTGATTATATGACTATTCTGCTGTTTTTGTAACCCGTGCTTTTAGCACTAGAGCTTTATACATTTTTCTTTTTTATAGTATATAAACATATGTATACATGTATATCCCATGACAAGTTCTGTGTTCAGTGGCTTCCTGGCTAAATGAACCTACAGAATGTTTTCTAATCTAATCTAATCCCAGTGATCCTGGTAAATGTCTTTCAATCTCAGAAACGTCCCGGTGATAACCTTGCTCATCACTTACAGCTCCTAGGTTTGTAAGGAAAATATCAAGGTGAGAATGCAAAAAGTGGATGTGGCAACTGATTTCTTTGTAGCTCCTTAATAGTTCTGAGACTAAAGTTTCATAATTTTCTTCTTTGTTATTGCCCAGAAAGCCTTTAACCACTGATCTGAATGATTCTCATGCTGCCAATTCAACACATTTAAGCTTAGATTCAAAAACATGTCTTTAAGAAGTAGTCTAATTTGAGGACCAACAATTATACTTTTCTTTAATTTAGATTCACTTATTTTGGGAAAGATACTTCTTAAATACTCAAATGTACTTTCATTTATATCCAAACCTTTAACAAAATTTTTCGTTAACCTGAGCTTTGTGTGAAGTGGGGGAAGAACTTTGTTTGGGTATTGTAGAGGCTCATACTTAATACCGCTTACTCTGGGTGTATAGTTTTCCCTTTTCTGCCACTCTTTCACTATAAAATGGTTGTCAGTTGCCCAATTGTCCCGTAAGCACAAAAAGCAGCACCTGCAGTCCCATTAGCAATGCAACTGAGGTTACTACAAATTTCCCAACCATGGTTTTGATAACTAATACCATCTAAAATTATGGACATGGAATCGTATGTCTCCTTCATCCCTATGGCATGAAATAAACTTGCTGATGATAGTAAATTGCCATTATGTAGCAACATTGCCTTTAGGCTGTATTTAGAACACTCAATAAAGAGGCACCAATCTTTGACAAAATGCTCTATACCCAATTCCTTCATTACACCATTAAGATTAACACAGAAACATAATATGTTGTCTTTCACTGTGAAATACTGTGAATACTGTTTATGTTGAGATTGGTAAAATGTTATTTTATTCTCTTTTGCCAGAAAATTCCACTCCTGTAGCTTGGAACCCAGGAATTCTGACTCTTTTTTTCCTAGTTTCAAATCATGAATAAGTTTGCTTAGTTATTCTTGAGCAACAAAATGTCTTTCTTCACTTCGTTCACATTGATCTGTAAGGTCTTGGGACGTTGAGGGTTTATTGTCATCTTCATAATGATTTGAACTTGATCAATCATATTCTTCAACTTGTGCTTTTGGAGGATCAGGCACCAGAAGATCTTTACTATGAGGAACTGGTCTTATTGCTGATGGTACACTAGGATATTTGACTCTCAACTTATTTTTTCTAGAAACACCTGTAATCTTTGTATTACAAAAATAACAGTTATTTAATGGTTAGATTGTTTTCTCCACAACATACGCACTGCAAACAGCGAAGATCTGTGTTTATTTGTATCCATTAAGACCAGTTTTGCATGATATGCAGCAAACAGGGGGGGGGGCGAAACCCTTATCTTGATCGCCTATGGCAGAACCAAAATATAATGAATATGCTGTTTTAGTAATACCTCTTTTTTCCACTGTGATTTAGGAGTGAATTGTCCACACACACAACAAAAGTTATTGAGATCATTAGTACATTTCCTATGCTTGCCCTTATCTATATCTGTAACCTTTTATTTAGCACCGCAAATTAACTACATTACACTTTCACAGCTAAATATGAACTGAAAGAAGAATCCAATACAAAACAACACAGATGAAAAACAGTGGAGTACTCAGGATAACATATCTGTTTACTTACTCAGTGAAATGAAAGAGATGGAGAGGAGCATGATAAAGGAGGTTAGGCTGAGGACCTGAGGGCCATAAATTGATTAATGCTCAAGATGGAATCTTTTCCATTACAGAAAACTATTTACTGATAAATCTTACATGATGGAAAATTTGTCTAGTTATTTTGAATAATATGCATTTTCTTTACAGGTATAAAATGGTTATTTTAAATTAAGTTAATAAGAGTTGGTATTGTGCTGCATTTCTGTAAGTTTTTAAAAAAGAATAAGAATAAATCAAAAACATCATGTGATACAGCATTTTAAGAGACATTTTTAAATCAACGAGTTATTTTCATAAGTATTAGCCTATTTTGTTTCGGGTACAAAAACCATGTTCCGCAGTGTTATCAGATATACAGCATAGCTAATAGCATACACAACACCAAGTCCCCCTTCCCATTGTGCAATAGGTAGCAGAAGATAAAAATTTCTAAACTACCATGATTTTAAGAGTGAACTTCCCAACATGTAATAATGTAGGAGAAACAATAATGAACAAATGTAATCATTAATACATGCAGTCTGATCTCATATAGAATATTTACCTGATGTATGACATACCTATTAGAAAATTCCTCTACAATCTTTCATGAACATTTTATATTGATTAGGATTGCCTTACAGTTTTAGGTGACATAGAAGTTTATTATAAATTTGTATTGGAGCAGAGTAACATCCCTTTTGGAACAGTTTTAAGCCATTTGCTGGTCTATGCAAATCACCTGCTTTCCTTACACTGTGGTCATATACATCAAGGTTTATTGCAAAGTTACTGTAATTATCTGCAAGATAGCTCAAGAGAGAATTGATGTATTCACCAGCAAGAGTAAACATTTTTTGGGTTTTAAATAAGAGCCTACATGAATGATAGGGCCTGTTGGAAATTCAGTTACTTGGGAGACATTCATTTCTTAATGTAGTAAATGTTTAGTTTGACTTCAGTTGTAATGTTTTATTTTTGTGCTATGTAAGAAAAACAGAGGTGCATTAAATGTTGTTTATTTCACAAAAATTGAAATTGTGTAAACAGATACCCAGCTTCTAATAAAGACTGGAAATAGATATGAATTTCGTTTAAATTCATATAACATCTGGTGATCCCTGATGTGTTTGCAAAGTGTCTAATTCCTATCCTACATTTACACTGTATTACTGTACACAAAAAGTCACTTACCTGAATTCCAAAATAGACAATACATACAACACTAGAGGGGGTCAACATATTAATGTGCCATACCACAGGCTAACCGCATCTTAGAAGAATTTTGAAATATTAGGTATAAAACTCTACAATAATTTACCCTTAGAAATAAAACAATTTTCAGAATCAACTTACAAGAATAAGCTGTATGGATGGATAGTTCTAAACCTTGTTACTCAGTACAGGAATATTTTGAAATGTAATGTAATTTTATTCATGTATAGGCGCTTGGTTAAAGAGTACTCTTAGTAATACTCTTATTTGTAAACACATTATTGCTACTTTCTATTGAGGAGATTGTATTTAAACACTTTTGTAATTTTGTGGTCTATTGCTGTTCAGCTCAATGACAATAAAAATAAATAAATAAATAATAACATTTATAATTATTAGTTAATTTCTTCTTCTTCTTCTTCTTCTTCTTATTATTATTATTATTATTATTATTATTATTATTATTATTATAAGAGAGCAGGAATAGCATTTTTTTCACTATTATATATCTTAGAGTACCTAGTTTAATCATTAAATTCAGAGGGGAAGAAAAGAAAAAGGACAAATTAAAGAGAGCTGGGATACCTGTGAGCCAATGAAGAAAAAGAAGAAGATCATTGACTTGATGGAATTCTTGCAACAAGTACATCCTCTGAGTTTCACAAGTCATTAACTTCAAATTTCAGTCATTTAGAAACATTGATGGCAGAACTTTGTGCATTAGATATTAAAATACTGGATACACTTTTATATAGTACTGATGAAGCAGCAATACATGTAACAGAGAAAGAAAGCCCCAAGAAATATGATGATTATGCACATATAAGTGAATAATGTTTTGATGCTATGCAGGCCAGACAGTCTGTTAAGCATGGAATATGAAGGAACAGTGCATAATCAGGATAATAGGATGAAGGCTTATAAACTTCCCAAAATAGAAACTTAATGGAGATCCATGAGAATGGTTAACCTTTTGGTCATTGTTTTGGAAGATACACAAAGATGAAGGTTGAGAAGTTTGAGTATTTAATGCAAGTTATGGAAATCAGAACCACCTCACGAAATCACACTTAGTTACCTTACAGAAACATTTTGGAAGAGAGGAATTTCTACTACAAGTATACATAAGGGAACTATTGAAATTGGTGATTTCTAATGCAACACAAGAGGAAAAACTTCCACTTGTTAATCAAATTATGAGTAGAATCTCAGTTTCAGTCTCTTAGCACTTAGAATTAAACTTTAACTGACCCAAGCACTTGGTTGTTTCCATTAGTTGAATCCAGCCAGCCTTCCAGAGGAAACTCTACCTGCCTGGCAAAGAAGTAGTCTCCAAACTAGATGAAAACAAGGATGAGAATCACTCATTTCGACTTAAGTGCCTTATGGAATTTTTATATACTAAAGTACAAAATGAATAACATATGCTTTTGGCTCAATCAGGATTTTCTAGTTCGGCCATGAACAGTAAAACTGAGAGGAAGCTGCATTCTTCGAAGACAGAGAAGAAATACAACAAAGACTCCAAGCCCACTCCTACTGTTGTTGCACTTAATAATGATAGTTCACCACTGCCTTGTATCTTTTGTGGTAACCCTCATGAAAGTGAGAAGTGTTTTCAGACTAGGAAAATGAGCTTAAAAGAAAGAAGATTGACGACGAAAGAGAAGGGATGGTGTTATTTGTGTACCAGACCTAAACATCTAGTTAAGAACTGCAAGTCTTCCGTTCAATGCTTATTTTGTGAAAAGAAACATTTTACTGTCATGTGTCCAGAATGGAAAAGAGTTCATCAGAGGGCAAAGAAATACCACAGCCACAGTTTACATCCGACTTAGCCAACCGTATATACTATTAGTCAAATAGTCTTGTAAATGCTGATGGTCATATTACAAGGGAAGAATAAATGGAAAATAATAAGGGCCTTCATAGAATGCAGCTCACAATGATCCCCCAGAGTATACCTGATAAAAATCATATATGGAAGAGATAGTCACCCATGTCCTATTTGGTGGAAATCAGATGTCTACTATAAAGCAGAAGGGACATAAAATTATTGTAGGATGAGAGGATGGAAGATACTCCTGTGAAGTTGAGTTAAAGGATCATCCAACAACCTATTTCTAGATCAGCTGATTTACTAAAAGAGTTGAAAATGAAGAGAATATCGATCAGACAGATTAAACTTCTCATTGGAATGGATGTGTATGCCAAGATTCTTACAGGAAATGTTCACCTGAAGAATGGGCCCTTGGCAGTGGAAACAAAATGGGATGGACTTTGGCTGGCGAAAGGCAGGACCAATCGCTTGATATCAGTTTGAGCAACCTTACCATTTTTATAGTTTATTATGATGTATAAACCGCATCTGAGCTTTGGAATCTGGAGACTATTGGAATCTACGACCAGGTAGAGTCTAAATTGATGGAAGAAATAAAATAGAATCTTCTTAGAATGCTGGAAAGAGATGTTGATGGTCCTTATGCACCTGTTCACCTAGTATTTGATGCTTCATGTAGGACACAGGAAGGTGCTTCCTTGAATGACTGTTTAGAAATGGGGTCTAATTATGTTCAGTTAATTCCTGAAATACTTGAGAGATTTCAAGAAAGTATTATTGGTATTACTGCATATATCAGGAAAGCTTTTCAAATTATTAAAGTTGTGACTTTCTATGTTTTCTATGGTGGGAAAATGATGGTACAAGAAAAATAAAAGTTCACAGGCATTCAGGAGTGGTCTTTGGAACAACCTGCAGTCCATTATTCATCCTAGGTAATGTGTTAGATCACCATCTCTCCAATGTTCACACGGAAAACAGGTTGATAGCTTGCAAATTTATGGAATCTATGTATTTAGACAACTGTATAACTTCAATCGGTTTGAAGGAAGAGTATGATGTATTTTGAACTAAGAGCATTATGCTATGAATACAAACATAGAATTTAGAAATTGGGAAAGTTCAGTAGAAAACATGTCGTCTAATGAAGCTAATACAAGTGAGAATGAATACATCACAAAATTTCTAGGCTTACAATGGCATAGAAGACTAGATACACCAGAAGTCAAATTTAATACTTAATTTTCATCTCTGCCAGAGATATTGACAAAGAGGAAAGTTTTTGATGTTATTGGGTTTCTTACTCCAGCACTTCTTCCATTCAAACTGCTGCTACAAAAGGCATTACACACTGAAACTGAAGATAGTAACAAGCAAATGAGAAACAAGCCAAAATGGGATTCCCCATTACTGAGAGTATAGCTTGTGGATTTAGGAAGGGCTACCAGGAAATTAATTCCTTAAAGAAAGTGGAAGTTCCATGACTTAAAACAATTGGTGTATTGGAAAAGAGTCAATGGATGCAGTACACGTTCTTGGATGCTAGCCAACATGCATATGCTGCAGGTATGTTTCTGAGAACTGAAAGTGATCTGGAAGTTTCAGTGTAATTGCTCTCACCAAAGGCCAGGGTAACTCCTCTCAAATCGATTACAATTCCCAGACTGGAATTAATAGGCTGCCTGGTTGGAAGCAGACTTTTGTTTTCGTTGTCAGCTCTACATTTGTAAACTTGGAAGAGTATTTCTGGATTGACTCTTCAACTGCACTGGCATGCATAAGAAGAGGCAAGCAATGGGCTACATTTGTTGGCAACAGAGTAAAAGAAATTAGGAGTTTAACACATCCTGAGGACTGGAAACATATACTAGGAATTCATAACCCAGCTGATCTGCTCTCAAGAGAATGTTATCCTAGCCAACTGAAAGACTCAGAATGGTGGGGGAACCTGACTAGTTGAAATGACCTGAAAGGGAATGGCCATTTCAACAAGTAGAACTGTATAAAGATGAAGTTGCAATTCTTGAGAAAAGGAAGAAGAAACTCAAAAACAGTCACAATGATGACCATAGAAATGACGAGAAACTGGAGATTTTATCGAAAAGTAGCCTGGATTCTCAAGAGTCTGTAATAATACAAGGAGGAATAACTTTCATGTGGGTCCCCTGCAGAAAATAGAAATCAAGGCAGCAGAACTGATCATCATCAAAGGGATTCAATTGGATTCATTTCCAACTGAAGGTGATACAGTTAATGGTATAAATGTTGTCAGGGACGAAGATGGTTTTACCTGAGTGAAGACCAACATTATGATGAGCTAATAAACTTTAACTACACATTGCTGCTGCCTAAGAAATGTGTAGTAGTTGAAGCAATTATCTTCGAGCAACATCAACTTATTTTCATACTTTTAATGGTCTATTTGAGAAACAAAAATTGGATAATACAAGTTAGAAGAACGTTATGAAGGCTATAGTGAAGTTTTTCAGTGTAGAAGACATAAGACTAAGAATGCAGAATCAGGTTCTGCTCCTCTACCTAAGGATTGTGTAGGGATGCCAAGGTCTTTGAAGTGGTTGGCATCGATCAAGCTGGACTATTAATTTTGAAGGACCACTCATAGGCATGAATATTTAAGTCACACAATCTTCTGAGCAATCCATTTAGAACTTGCGTCATCATTGAGTACTGAAGGATTCATTCTTTCATTAAGAAGATTTATAGCAAAATTTATTATCTACTCTGACAACTGAACAATTTTTTTAGAACTTTGAATGCATTACGGAGCCTAGACATTCAGGAACTTCTAGGTTCCAAGAAATAGAGTGGAAGTTTAATCCTAATACTGCAAGTGGTGGGGTGGATGGTGAGAGCAGTTAATACACTCTATTAAAGAATTGCTTAGAAGAATATTGGGAAAATCTGTATTAACTTATGACGAACTACTCACTCACTCTGTGATGTGGAAGCAACAATCAATGGATGCCCACTAACATATGTATCGGAGGATCCTGAGGATTTAACTGCATTGACATCATCTATGTTTGCTCATGATGTTGAAGAGAATTTTATACAAATATTGAGCATCTAGAGAAGGTTAAGTTCCCGTCATGTTTACACTACAGACAGCACCTAATGGAGGAGCTGAAACAACATTTCAGGAAGGAATATCTATTTCAACTTATCCAATGCCCATAGGGCAAAAGAAGGTCAACCTTGAAGGAAAGTTAGGCTTCAAATACCAGAAAAGAGTAGTGTGACCACTGGCAAGGATTGTGTCACTCTTTCCTGATAAGGATGGTGTTTCTCAAGTAGCTAAATTAAAGTTAAAAGATAGAACTGTGATAAGGCAATTCGAAAGACTGTATACATTGGAGTTCTCCTTGTCCCCAAAAACTCTTTGTCTAAGGAAATTCCTGGGGGCTACAGAACCCACAGTGGTTGCAGAGTAATCCCCAACCCAAAGTATTCTTCTTGAGAGTATGAAACATATTGAAATTTATGTAAATATGTGCATATTCATGTGTTAAGTTTACATGTGACATTCGTTGTTTTATCTTGACTGAAATTATTCCCATAATTTCCGGATGGAAGGAATGTCGGAAATAGAGCTACTTCGGAGAGATTCATTTGTTAACAAAGTAGATGTTTAGTTTGACTTCAGTTGTAATGTTTTATTTCTGTGCTATGTAAGAAAAAAGGGAAGTGAAAAAATATTTATTCCATCACGAAAATTGAAATTGTATAAACAGATACCAAGCTTCAAATATAGATGGAGACATATTTGAACTTAATTTAGATTCATAATGGGCCCAACATCATTGATAACTTGTATGGCCCTTTTTTGTAGTATAAACGTTATACTGATGTGTGCTGAATTATACCAGAAGATCTTTCCATGTTGGAAATGGGAATGAACATAGGCAAAATATACCATTCTTGAGGCATTTGGGTTAAGGAAATTTTTAAAGTTTCTTAAGGCAAAGCAGGCAGAACTAAGTTTTGCTAGCATAATTTATCTGTTTTTCAGAGCTCAGCTTTTCATCTATTTGAAGCCCAAGAAATTTTGCATCAGATACTTTACTAATGATGTAATTAATATAATTGATTATTAATTAATTTATTTGCTTATACTTCCTCTTTGCTTAGTTTATAAATTTATCTGTAAAATAGTGATTAACAAAAGGTAAAAGTGAAAAATAAAGAGTATTTGCAATGAATGTTCTGGGATATCAGTTACCAGGACAGAACATCAAAATTTTATTTATATTTATGAGCTTTTCTTTTGAATGCTATATTTTTTGGCATAGTGCTCCATTTGCTCATAAACTAATCTAAATCTGATAGGTAAAAATGTGTTTTCCTATTTCATATCTAAAATGGCTTACAATTGCTTAATTCATGATTAATGTACGTTCACATTACTCCAGCTCATGTTTAATTTAACTTTTTCCCTTGCATATACAAACATAAATACATTTGTAAATATAAAATTTTATGTGGCGTCAACTGTTGTTTTATATAAAGCTCCTTAGTGTATAGAAATTTAAAAGTTAACTATGCAAATTTCACTGTTTAATATTTTCTCTTATTTTCTAACTTACTTGACTGTATGGATCTTTGTGAGAAATTAGATGTTGCTGTTGAAGTTGATGTTGAAGGCTTTGAGACTGATGAAGCCTTTTCTGATTTTCCAACAACAGGCATTGGAATGCTTCCTGTACCATACTTTGCCTGCACACAAATTAAGAATATCTGATGTGTCACATCCACATACCTTTTTAGTGCACAAATCACTGTTCTACTTACTTTGTATTAAGAGTAATGTTTGCAGAAATTATTTCATTGCACATTTCCTTGTAGACATAAAGGAATGCATTAGGCTGAAGTAGTAGTAACATGCTTAAAAATTGTTCTCTAAGTGTAGGTTTTAAAATTTATCCTTTACATGACTGAGAAATAAATAATGGCAACTGCACTTCAGAAAAAGTATAATATATTTGAAATTTCAAACGTTAACAACGGATACTTCAGAAATAAAATATTCAGACAAAACACCCACAAAAATGTTTTATCTAAACTGTGAGTTTTTATAAGATCTACTTCTTTTATGTAGAAGGTGTTTACCTTATAGTTTACCACTTAAAAACTAATAAACAAAATTCATTCAGAATGAAAAAGGCTTCCTAAGCTGTTTACAGAAAAATAAATATATAAATTTTATTTGTCATGGCAATATCTTAAACATATGATACCAATATTATAGCCAATTTCAAGAAAGAAGGAAACAATGAAAAGTAACTCTCCCATGATCTATTTGTGAAAATACCTTTCGGGTTCTGAGGAACTGAAAATCTTATTTAGGAGAAATCTACATATCAAAGCTTTTGATGTAATAATATTTCTTCCACTTACTAGAGGCAAGTAGTAGAAAAATAACAATTTTAAAAAATACAAGTAAAATGTATGTACTGTTAAAATTAATTTTTTAGAAATATAAATGCTTACACTACCTGCTGCCTTGCAACATTACGTGGGGGTTTTGCCACACTATCCACATATGCCAGTTTTGTTTGACGAACTGGTGTTGATTTTGCCAAGGACTGCTGTATGTTACAAGTCAATGCCTTGAGCTTTGCTTCCCTTTCATCTAAGCAACGCTGAAATTAAACACACATGTAACTTACTAGCTATTCTTCAAACAAATTTGTGAAGCATCATTACTTAACCAGAGAAATATCTTAATGGATGATGATGACAAACTTCTCTAAAAAATATCCTTCTTTTCTTAAATTACTGAAAAAATTTGTAACAGAGACATAAAACTCTTAATTTTTCTTTGGCATAATAATAATAATAATAACAACACTAATAATAACAACAACAATAATAATAATACTAATACTAACACTAATAGTAATACTAACACTAATAATAATAATACTAACACTAACAATAATACTAACACTAATAATAATACTAACACTAATAATAATACTAATAATAAAACTAATAATACTACTACTAATAACAATAACAACAACAACAACAATAATAATAATACTAATAATAATAATAATAATAATAATAATAATAATAATAATAATAATAATAATAATAATAATAATAATAATAATGGTTATAGTACATTTTTAACAAGCTTTGAAGAAAGGGGAATATCTGGAACAGGTTGAAGCTTCCTAACTTTCAGCCAATCATAAGTTATTCCTGTGTCAATCAGTGAAAAGCAATAAGTGATGTTGCCAACAGTTTTTAAAATTGGTTCTGCAATCTACAGTGGCAGATGCAGGTTTAACAGTACAGAATTTAAAAATGTGAAATCCAAAGTGCTTTCTTCCATTACCCTCTATCCCAGGAGGATTTTAAAAGGTAGGCAGGGCCACAACCTTAGTTGAAATTTGTTTTACTAAACAGCCAAAGAAGCTCAAGATAGGAGAACCTGCATACATAGTGACAATATTTTAGCTTTTGATTGGATTGTTAGTTCCTACATTTATAAAATAAAATGGCATTTCTTGTTGCCATCTTACTCCCCCTCTCCTTTTTATACAAGAGGATAGGAAAGGTAATGCTGGCCTTGCAGGGGCAAGGATTTATTTGGTTGTCTATGCAAGAAACTGATGTTGTGAAAGACATTGTAAACTGATTGCTGAAGGTAACTTTTGTATTGGTAGTGAAATTAAGGAGTAATTTTATTATAATCACAAACATTTTTTTCTTTACAAGTTCCCAAATCCCAAGCAGGTTTCTTGCTATGTGTTTCCATACAATTGATTGATGTTGGCAGAAAGGGGTATAATTAGAGGGATATGACTAAGATGAAACATAATCAACAAGAACTTCAGTCTGCAAAATATATTTAATATTAATATAGCCCACATAAGTTTCCCATATTGATCAGTCGACAAAATGGTCATTAATGTCGTCAAAATATTAAAATTTGGTCAAGTATATTTGGTTGTTATTCAGTATGAGAAATATAAATAACAAGGCATGTCTCATTTACAGATTTTTTCTTGTGAGAGAGAGAGAGGGAGAGGGAGAGGGAGAGGGAGAGAGAGAGAGAGAGAGAGAGAGAGAGAGAGAGAGAGAGAGAGAGAGAGAGAGAGAGAGAGAGAGAGAGAGAGAGAGTTATAACTTTAAAAATGGTCTGGTAGGTTAAAATAATAAATAAAAGCTGTAAAATGGAGCTGCCAAAGCTGTAAAATGGAGCTAAAACTATATACTGCCAATCTTAGGGCACAGTAAAATAAAAGATAAAACACATTCTACAGCAAGCAGGTTGTCCGTCAGGATGGCATGCATGTCGTGTGGTGAACTCGAATGACATACGAAGGGGGAGCTAAGAACTGGCGCTCGATTAAAATGTCTCTCAGTGTCAAGGTCCACTGCACCAGCAATTGAAACTGTCTCTCCATGCAGTGAATGACAGTGGCTAAAATGACAAGTGTCTGATATGCAGGTGACATAAAGCGACATCTTCTTGGTGGGAAGCATTACAGGAAGTCTTCCAGGCATCTGGAAGTGGCTTAATTACCCACAATTTGTCACTAATGTGAGACCATTCAGCCGCCCAACCATGGTCCCACGGAAAACTGCGTTCAGATCATTCGCGGGAATGGATGAACAATAAATTCTGGGATAGAATGGCTCTCATGGCAGCAGAATCAGCTGCATCATTCCCGACTACTCCAGTGTGACCAGGCACCCACCGGAACGTCACACTGAGACCTGCATCTGAAAAGGAGTGAAGACAATCCTATATCAGCTGTATGATAGGGTGAAAAGTGTACAGCACACGAAGGCTTTGGAGTGCACTGAGAAAATTGGTACAGATAGCAGAGAGCAGTATCACATGTTGCCAAACACAAAAAAAGAGCCTGGAGAATACTAAAGAGCTCAGTGGTAAAAATTGAACACTGTTGCGAAAGACGATAATTATAAGTTTGGTTTATAATCACAAAGGCAATCCAACACCTTGAGCTTTCTTCGACCTGTCACTATAAATAAATATGTTGTCTGGATGTTGGTCCTTCAGGGCTAAAAATATGGACAGAAGAATAAAACCACAGGTATTTAACTTCGAAATGCTGGGGGAACCTAGGTGGATAGAGGTCCCCTGTCATAGCCAAGGAGGGAAAGCAGTTTTACTTTTTTGGAAGAACAGCAGGCATAGCCATGTCCATTTGCACAAGGAGCTTGCGAAAAAGCACCCCTGGTGGCAAGAGAGTGAGGGAGCGAGAAGCATACAAAACATCCAAAGAATCATCAAAGAAGGATGCTTGAGCTGGGTGATGAGCCATGCTGGATAGACGGCATGCATAGCTGCAGAGAAGATACTCACAGCAATAACACAGCTGTGATTCTGCAGCTTTATACAAACACTATTAAGAGGGTTAGTGCAGGATGCACCGGTTGCTAGCTGTATGCCTTGATAATGAACAGTGTTCAAGCGATGAAGAGTAGAGGTTCGCAAAGAAGAATAAATGATACATCCATAATCCAATTTGGAACGGACTAAGATTCAATACAGGCATAGAAGTATGGTCCTATTAGCTCCCCAGGATGTGCCACTTAAAGATGTAAAATATTGAGAGAGCATATGCACCGTGCTTTCAAATAAATTATATGGGCAGACCAGCATAACTTTTGATCAAATATCAATCTCAGGAATTTTGCCTCATTGGCACATGGTAGTATGTCTGTGCCAAGGCGGAAAGTACGAGAAGAAAACTGCTTCTGGCACCAGAAATTTATACAAACCATATTCTTGGACAAGAAGTGAAAGGCATTTGCCAAACTCAAGAGGAAATAGTCTAGACACTGCTGGAGACAACGCTCACGGAGACAGGTATGCTGGCCGAGCTGTGAGGTACACAGCAAAATCGTTGACAAACAGCGATGATGAAATCCCTGGCAGAAGGCAGGCAACAAGAGGGTTGATAGCTATAAGGAACAGTGTGACAATAAGTACTGAACCCTGAGGTACTACTTCGTTCTCCTGTGTAAAACAATCAGATGAAAACAAAACCACAAGTACACAAGACACCCAGTCTTTCATGAACTTCTGAATGAATATGGGGAGGTGACTACAGAAACCCCACTGATGAACTTACGAAGAATGCCAGTCCTCTAACACATGTTGTAAGCTTTCTCTAAGTCAATAAATACAGCTACAGCCTGGCTCTTTCTCAGGAACCAGTTCATAATGTGAGTCGAAAGAGACACCAAGTGATCGATACTGGAGTAGTGCCGACGAAAACCTCACTGAACATTTGATAGGAAGCCCTGAGATTTGAGCCACTATGTAAACTGCCCATTTAACATGCATTCCATACCTAAGTGTTTAAAATAGCTGAAAACGCAAAAATACATCGGGGACATGTGTACCTACAAGATTAAAAAGAGTGCTGAAAATCGGATGTGTAAAGCCCATGAAATTAAAAAATTCCCATTATCTTTTTTATCACACCTCATATAGGTAGTTCTTCAGAACTTATCTGACTTGCTGACCACATCTCCAGTCAACTTAAAGAAAGCACCCAGGGTTTCATGAGGTATCTTTGCAATACCAACTGCAAAATATGAACTACTCTTTTGTGGAGAATGCAAAATATGCTATTTTAGATTTTGTGTGTTCCAGTAAGAAATTTCCATTTTTTTTTTTTTTTTTCCATTTCTTTTCTTCTGCTTCTGTTTACTTTTTCAATTAGAAAAACTTGTACACTTAACTTCTGTTTAGTTTTTATGCATCTCTTTTTAATAAAGGTCCTTTTATGATTTTGTCTCCCATACTTGGTTCAAATAAACATTTTTATATTGCTTTATCTAGGTGCTTTATACAATTTGAATACATATGGGAAGTAGGACAGCATTAAAATAACATAGTTCATATTTTCGCTGGAAATATTATATTTTTGGTGCAGTTCCATAATATTCTACAGTGCTACTTTCACGCATTGCTGCTAAATAAATGCTCCCCCCCCCATCCTTTTTATTTATTCTAACATGTACAACATAACAGCTATTCTTTTACAAATGTAACCAGGGGGAAAAAATTAAAAATAAATATATGGCTGCAAACTGTTTTGATTCATGTTGATTAATGTCCAATTGTATTATATCTAAAATAATTTTCTATTTGGATTTCATATTTTGTCATATTTTTACAATTTACAAATGAGAAACACAGCAAACCATTTTAGAACACAAAACCAGTTGATTTGAAATCAGTTGTACAGCCCTATTGTCAGCATCTTGTCCTTCAACGTTTATAGGAGGAGAAAGAGCATTTCTTTGTTTCCTCAAATATTAATTTTCAGCTTGCACAGGTTAGTAATTGTACATTTTTCTCACATTTTGTTAAGATGGTGTAGTCCTGTCACATCCATTACAGAAAACATGAAGTTTGTGCAACTTCTATAGAAAATATTATATTTACCAAAGCTTTTGTGGAAGTTAGGCTAATAACTTCTTCTAAGTTGTCTTACATATTGTTCACATTTAAATACTGATTTAACTGAAAATTTGTGTAACAGATGTGACATGTTAATTTGCTACGACTATGTGGGAGTTCAAAACAATGAGATATTTAGCATACAATTCATTTTTCTTTCATTCTCTAGATTATGACAGGTATATATAAGAACAGAATGGCCAAATGTAGAGCAAGAGTGAAAAACAATTAAGAGAAATGGAGGGAATATCTAAACAAAGATAAAAACCGGAATAGAATGCAAAGAGCGAAGTTGAAGGAAGAATGTATGTCTAATGAAGTCCTCACTGAAAAGAAGAAAAGATGCATTAAGACAAAGACTATACAAAATGAGGAAAAACGCACTGATAATGATGATTTCCTTCTAGATACCTATCGTAGTCTAAGAACGCTCAGTAAAGCAGTGAGAAAGTGAAGAATACACTTCCTAGAAGTGCAGGAAAGAAGTGTGCTGTAATGAAGCAACTTATAATTGAGAATTTTCAACCTGAAGTTACTAAGAAACTTTTTGCTGCTAAGAAAATGGGACCAAGAAGCCTTACAAAAGATTGTATTAGTAAAGTTGGAGATTTCTACCACAATGATGAAATATCAAGACAGGCCCCAGGGAAGTCTGTGAAAGATCTAAGTACTGGAAGAAGAAGTTGGAAGCAAATAAGACATATGACAATGGACATCAGTTCAAGAAACCTTCATCTCAAAATCTAAATTTTATAGTCTGCGACCAGAGTATATATTACCCATAAATCAGATGCCTCATAAATGATGAGAAACTGCTTCCCTTTGGAGATATTCTGGAGGAACCAAAAGTGAAAAAAAACTGCACAGCTTACTGCATGAATTCCTTCAACCCATAGATGCGTGTAAACAAAGAAAGATTATTTTTATTGTTGCACTTTTTCTTTGTTCAGTTTATAATTTTACAGAACTGTTCCTAAAATATTAATGATTAAGTTTGTGTAAACTGCAATGAAAGTGTAATATGCATTCACAGTGCCAAATTTGTTTACAGTGCAAGTCAGAAGTGGTTTTTTTCATTCAAATATGTTAGCCATGTTATTTTCAATACATATAAGTAAGAATTTATTAAAACTAAGAAGAATGGAAAATAATATTGTCACTAGTCACATTCGTTACATCTGCATGTCACATCCGTTACAGCAAAAATAATTTATTACAACTCTTAAACTGTACCTATAGACTAGGAAAATCCCTGTACACAGCTTGTTATGTATTATTGTTTTACAGAAAAAAAAAAAAAAAAAAAAAAAAAAAAAAAAAAAAAAAAAAAAAATTGAATTTACTTCAAAACATTAACAGAGATTGACCAAAATACCAATCTATGTAGAAAGCATGGTGGAAATTTTGTCACATCCATTACACTCAAAACTGGATGCAGAGGACACAGAGTATTACTTTATTGTACAAAAATTTTCAGAAGTGTACATAATACCCTAAACAAAATTTCTACATTTAAATAACTCATCAAAATGTTATTGTCGTTTTATTAAGTTCCTCAAAAGGCATGTTCATGTCACATCTGTTACAAAAGAATGGCTGCTAACTGTGCTATATATTTTAAACTGAACATTCAGTTACCTATTCATGTGGCCAGTCAACTTCATTTGTGGAGTAAGCAACTAACCACCAGCTTTACCAATTTTTCCTTGAAAAATGAACACTCAAACAGCTCTTGCTTATATAATAATCATTTTATCTTCACAACTTTTACAATTTCTTACCTGTAGGAAGGACCAGCATAAAAATACATGGCCACAATTTTAGCATTAACCCTTTGCAGATATATTACTCACAAGATACATTTCTCTTGCAGTCTCCATTGACAAACGCTGACCAGCACGAAATTCTTTCCGGCAATGAAAATCCCAAAGTTCATCTGTATCTTCTATCAAGTATGGATTATAATGTTCCAGCTGAAATAGTTGTTCAGGTGTAGCTTGCTGCAAAATTGGCTTCAATATGTCATATGGAACTCCTCCAGTATATTCCAAAGCTAAAAATAATTCAGTTTATTAACTCATACTATCATGGCACTTCTCAAATAATATTTTAGCCTACTGAGATAACCATAACATCTATAGACATGTATAGATGTCCAACGTAAAGTTACTATTTTTAGAAAATGTTTAGATTATTTTATGCATTTGTTTTGTTATTTTCACATTATACTGGCCTTTAAGGAGACCCCTCCAAGGATCTATTTTATATAATATATACATTTCAGTATCATATTGGGTTTTAGAGCAAAAGTCTTAATTCATTCAACTGCAGTCAAATATAACCTGCCATCATCCACGAGTGCCCTCACAATAGTTATTTTATGTGGTTTCTCACCAGGCTTTACTAGACACATTTATCTGCAGTTGCTGAGACTCAAACTCATGATATATGACTCTATATATGAGCAGCCCATTTTGTTTTGCCTTAATGATTATTACTATATAAATTACATAGATTTAAGTGTTTGTTAAAATTATATACAAACCAGAATGGGAATTAAGAGGAAGGGTAGTAACCATCAGGCAATGCGTTAATTTTTACATTTATTTGTAATATCACACTGAAGAAACAGTGTAACCAACAAACATAAACTGCATGTGTTATTCAACACTTCTCAATGTTAAAAGTTGTTTCTTATATTTAGAAATACAAACATCATCAGCATTTTCCACCTCAAGAGTATCTTTATTTTCTGATTTTTAAAAATACAAAATTCTTTAACTTAAACTTCACAATTAACTATCAGTATCAATCAGCTCTTTATGTAGTCCAATGAGTTCATAAAAATAGGAAATGTAATTTTCATTATTCTGTCAGTATAAAATAATTTAGATTTTTCTCCAACATTTTAATTTCTGACATCCTTAGAATTTTATACAGAGCCTCTCATTAAATCTTGCCAGTGTTCTGACACTCACTACAGCTATTTTGGTGCATGCATTGACTGACATTGTTCTCGAGTCCCAGTTATAAAATTGATTTAAAATCTGTGAAATAAGAATTAACAATAATTTATAATAATTAATAGCAGTGATTGGCACTCACATTTTCACAGGAGTTGCTACAAGTGTTGGTCATTTACTCTGACACATAATTCATACCTTCATAAGAAACTATTGTTTAGGTATACCTTCCAGTTTTACTTAACATAATTTTCCTAAATTCTGTTGTTATTGTTATGTTCTCTTTAAATTCCTCTGATGTGGTACACTTTTATTTAAATACACACTGTTTTTCAGCATTCCTCACAGATAAACATCACAAACTACAAGGTCTAGGGAATGAGGAGGCCATAAATCACTGCAGTGACACCAAAATCTGGTATTAATTGAATCAGTTGATGGAGAAAGGAACTAAATCACTTTTTTCACTTTGTGTTTTTTCACGCATTCAACATAAATATATTAGCCTGTGTTGAAACAAATTATGGCTGAAACTCTTGAATGAAAAAAATCCACTTTCTTTATCTTTATTGAGAAGAGAAAGGAATTATGTCACTAACTTCTTTTCACCTCAGTAAGTAAACCATATATCAAGTACTGCTGTTGCACCAGGAACATGCTTTGAGATTGGGTGGCATATTACATATGTGTAATCAACCTTGTTATTCAGTAACTTTTGAGAATGCTGCTGGTTAGTTGAAAGCTGGTTGTAGTTAAGTACCTAAAAGAAAAAGAAACGATGAGCAGAGCTAAAGAAGGAAAAAAAAACATGCAGGAGTTCTCAGTAGTTTACTATACTTTAACTATTCAGGGCAATCCTGTACTTGCAAAAAGCATTGGAGCAGAGTAAGTGAATTAAGATGATTGTGTAACCATTGCAGTAGCAGAGTAATAATGGATTACTTTCATATTTTACAGTAGGTACATGACAGATGACGGGATTCAACACTGTTTTTAGACGTCAAATGGAATGCCTTTGCCATATTAATAACATACAATGTCCGAAAATTCTGTCAGACTTCCTCAACATAGAAGATGAAGGTTCTCAAGGTATACATTTACAAGGGCTGATTGTTGCTAAAGAGGTGAAGCAAAGACAACTAAGGAAACAGCAGAACAGATCTGTGGGTAACAAGAGGCAACACACTTTTGATTGTATTTTATTGTTATAGAAGACAGCTGCATTGCCATTTGAAAACAAACTTTTCTTAACCTTCATGCAGGATCACAGAAACAAGTCTTTCGAATATAATATCTCCTGTTAAAGGGCAAATTCCAAGGGAAAATGAGATGAAAATGAGTGTGCCATCAGAATTATAGAAAATGTTCTAAACAGAATGCATGATCATATGCATTCTTCCCCCCTTACGATAAACCACTGTTGGCAAAGAAACAAAATACTTGGATGCGTATGTGAATATCAAAACAATACACAATCTTTTTCAGCAGAAGTAACAATTAAGAGCAAGTTAGATGTTAAGTATGGTTTATATAGAAAGTATTTCTCTGAAAATGCTAATTATACTTTTGAGCACCCACAAATTGATGTTTGCAGCAAATGTAAAAAACTAGAAGCCAATTATATATATAAAAAAAAATGCATTCATATCACTCACAGCAGCAAGATGGCACCACAAATCAAAATGGAACAGAATAAAAACAGTAATGCTGCTAGATTGGTATTTGAATTTACCAAACATCCCTGTACCTTAAACATTTAACCATAATTATGGATGTTTACTTTCTGAACTTATAACTGACCTAGAGATTTATATGCATTAATAAAGGTTCAAATATGCATGCAGCCATGCTGCCAAAACTAATGAAATAGCACTTAAAACCTTAAAATATGTGACTAATAATTAATAAAGTAGAAAATACGGGTATTCTTTAGATTGCATCTTGCAAGAATTTTGTCACAGTCCAACACAGGAGAGCTGTGCAAGGTGCATGAGGTCTGACGGAAACCTCCAAAGTTGTCCTGTACCTTCAGTGCTGCCAACATCGCTATTTTTATATGTATTTGTTGCCAACTTCCACATCATCTCCCCAAGCATTTGTTTTGCAGACGTTTGAAATTCTACATGTGTGCACCACATGTACCATTGTCAGGAAGCAACTTTATTGTTAAACCTGAAAATGAATGTCCTACTAGAACCCTGGCAGTCAGTATATAAAAGCTAGTAGGTGGAAGTTATGTCTGCCAGCAATGCCTATGTTTATAAGTTTTATTGATGTCGCGTCTTTTTGTAATGAAGATTTCATCCATTTTCTCTACAATGAAAGCCTGCTAAGAATCCGAATGTTATGATGGGAGTGCAATTCTGTCTTATATCATGTGACAAAACAGGATCAAACACATCAGATATTTTCATGCAGGAGAAGGCATGCCAAACAGTTTTTGGAGTCGGTGGCAAAAGGCATTTGGTTCGAGAATCCCAGATTACCACCTGCACAAGTGCTTCTTATTACATACAGTTCTATAAGTAAATTATCAGATGAGCAAACAGTTGTACAAAGTTCTTGTGGAGACAGCAAAATTAGCCTGGCATTAGCTAAACGTCAGCTATTGCCTCAATGGATGACAAATACATAAATAGGGACAGAATAGATGGTGCCAGCCACATCATTCAAATCAACATGTAAAATTGGGAGGAGGAAATGGCACCATGGCTGCACCGTGGGAGGAATCTGGATCCTTGGAATGATCGATATGGTCACTAAGGAGGTGCAAATGACAGTATGTCCCAACGATAGAAGAGATGGTGCAACATTCTTTGCATTAATTGAGGAGCATGTGGATTTTGCCAGCACAATCCACACAGACTGCTAGAGCGGACACAATGGGTTAATAGCTAGGGGTTTTGCAGTACATTTAACGGTGGCACGGCATTTTGTGAACAAAGTAATAAATATCCACACCAACAATATAGTTGCGCTGGCAATCAGTCTGGCATTGTCTATCCAGGGGTGGAATCAGAATAAACCAAATGGACATACTTTTGGCGGAGTACCTTTTGCACCCTTTCAGGAACTAATCAACAGTATTCAAAAGGTTTATGCTGTAGTATAGTTCAAAAAGTTCATATGCATGTTCATAGTTCATAGTGTAGTTCAAATATCAAAAAATAGTTTACATAGATATTACTTTTGCATGACTGAAATAAGAGAGGACCATGACAATAGTTACATTGGTGTTAAGTATGTTGGCAACAAAAATTAATTGTGGTTGCAGGAGCAATGCTGGTAGCATTGAAAAATATCTGCTACTGACCTCAGGGCATGCACAGTAAGTACTTTTGGACTTGGATTTTATACAGAAAAATTTGTGGGACATAATCTAAAGAGCCGAAAATGCTTCTTATTAGTACTCACATCAGTTGGTATTTATTTCTTTACAGTCCTGATTGTAGTTGGCTTAGCAGTATCTGACCAGGAGTTCTCAAGATATTCTGGATTCAGTTCTTTTTTGCTTGCATGTGAGGATAAGTTTGTATGCAGAGAAAGACCATTTAACATCTACAGATGTTACTCAACAACCGTATCTTCACACACAATAGCAAGACTTACTTTTTCTGGAAGTTTTTACAGAACATATGCATTGAAACCTGGGTTTCTTAGCAAAACATTATGAAACTTAAATATTGAAAAAACAGAAGCACTATTAACAGTGAAGTATTCCATCATCTTGGAGTTATGCTGAGTCACACTTATTTACACTCACCTCCATTTAATTAGCTGAAAAAAATTGAAATACCTTCATGAACATTCATCTTCATCTTCAGCAGTTTGGTGACTGACACTCTTTTTCTGCTTCCTCCTCCACTTCCTGTTGTTTACCATCCTGTTGTCATCTGGTGTTGGGGGAGCAAAGTTTTAACACTGCATTCAGTGTTGGAATTTCAAAATTTATGATACAATTGCTGTTTTTTACTATGGGTATTCTCTCCCAGATGACCATTTCTATTGGTGACACTAGTGGTTTTAACAATTTTATATTTTGCCCAAAGTTGTGGTTTTCTGTCCAACAATGGTGTGGCACAGCAGATTTGTCTATTTGCTTTAGTTTTATGTTTCTCTGGTGTTCCTCTTATCTGATTTCCAAGTTTCTCTTTGTTTTGCCTATGTAATATTTCTCAGTCTTCACAACTAATTTGGTAGATTCAAGATTTTAGTGTGTTCTGAATTGTATTTTTAAGAGGTTTGTTTAGAAGGATACCTGGGAGAGAATACACATACTAAAAAAACAGTAATTATGTCATAAATGTTGAAATCTTACCACTGAATGAAGTGTTAAAACTTTGCATTCCTAACACCAGATGGCAACAGGATTGGAAACAACAGGAAAGAGGATGAAACAGAAAAGGAGCATCAGTCACCAAACTGCTGAAAATGTGGATGAATGTTCTTGAAAATATTTCTATGTTTTTCAGCTAATTAAGTGGATGTGAATGTAAATAAGTGTGACTCAGCGTAACTCCAAGATTATGAAATTTGTTATTTACACCTCCAATGTCTAAAGAGACAGTTTTCTGCTGACACTCCACTTCATTCAGAACTGCTAAAGAATTTCTAAGCAGCATGCCATAAGTTTTTAATTTTTCTATAGATTGAGGTGGAATTTAAATAAGTCTTAATTAAAACCAGAAGCCAACCGTTACACTACTGAATGTGTTCTGTCAAACTATCATTTGGATTGAAACTTGCAACAACTTCCTTCACAGAACTGAAATGTGTAGAATAAAAAAGGGCTGCTTCAATTCATGAACCCCATCAAATAAATATTGGCTCTGGGGGCAGTGGACACCAGGAAGCCTCTATAAACTGCCATTCAAAGAGGAGCTTCTACAAAAGCTTTCTTTGTACTTGATATCAGCTTGCTCACTTCTGGAAATGGTCTTCTAACTGTTACTACTACTCCATTCGGACCATGTATCAAACATGTCAAACGAACCAAATGTGGATAAAATAGCTTTAGTGATGATCAAACCAAGCTTGCAAAATGCTGCACCAGAAAAGTAGAACATGAAACCAATTGATTTTGACTCCTGTCAGCCATAATAACCTTAATGAATCATCCACAAAATGTATCGTGATAGACTGATTTTTTTTCTGTCCAACACTTTACAGGCAATTAAGTATAGTTTACCAGGACTATCTTAGCTTAGCTTCCCCACAATGAAGTTGGTCACATGGCAGCCACAAGAATCTGTTGGTTCATTGACAATGCCAAAAATAGAACAATGTCTTAACTTGTTATGCATTTCTTGAGTTACTGAATTAAAACAGCCACTTAGGTAATTTTTCTGAATGTTGATTCATGTGGAATATTTTTATTACTTTTCTAAAAAACTACAAAAATGTGTTTGTCGAGTTTATTCCAAGGAATATTTGCAGCAACAAACATTTTATTAAGATATGAAAAAAATTCATGTTTATGTTCAGAAGGCTTTGCACTTTGTGTAAGTTAAGTTGTTTAGAAGAACTTCCATGACTGGTTGCTGCTAAGTGTGCACCATTTTTGTATGTTGAGTTAAATTAAATTTAACAATGGTGTTAAACTGTAGCAAACTGCTCATTCAGTGGAGAAAGGTTTAAGTCACTGTTTTTAAAATTACTTTTTGAAGTATTTAGTAACAATGAAGTTAGTACACTTATATACATTGCCAAGACTGCAATAAAGAATACAATAAAACATTAAATGAACAATTTAAAAAAGAGTTTCTGTCTCTCCAAAAGTATTGAAAAATAACTTAATGACTTTCTCCATTAACTGATTCAATTATTATGAATTATAGTTAATTTTTATCATGTTGATTCTAAAACAGGGAGTGTGAGAAGAACAATGTCAGCTATTGAACTACTCAAATCCTACTTGGAAAATCGAAAGCAGGTGGTATGTATTGGAAATGAGAAATCTAAAATAGCCCAAATAAAATGCGGTGTCCCACAGGATTTAATTCTTGGACCACTGTTGTTTCTAATAATGATCAATAACCTTCCATCTTTTGTTACTTCTCACAATATTCTATATGCTGGTGATACTACCTCTTTTAATATGAGTAAAGATTTTCAAACACTTAAATGTGCAGCAGAAAACACACTAATCCAAGCTGATAAATGGTTCAAAGCTAATGGTTTCGTACTTAATCAGTGCAAAACACAACATATGATTTTTAATTGCAGGGATACTCTTATAGCTAATAGCTCTAATAATGTAAAATTCTTAGGTGTTGTATTTGACAATAAATTATCCTGGGCACCACATATTGATCATATAATGTCTAAGCTCTCCAGAGTTATATACTTGATTAGAAATTTGAAAAAAGCAAGTGCCTGAGGTATATATATGAACAGCATATTTTGCTTTTTTCCAAAGCAATACAGCATATGGTATTTTACTTTGGGATAACAGCTCACATGTTTCAAAAATACTTTTACTCCCAGAAAAAGGTTATTACAATAATGTCTGATGAATCAAAGCTAGCTCACTGCAAACCATTATTCATTGAATTAAAAATAATGACCGTAGTAATTCTATATATGTACACTGTTTATTGTATATAAAAAGCCGAACATCAGAACTACAAAATAGATAAAATATATATTCCTATAACACAAGATCAAGCCAACATCTTGATACCGACCGAAATACTAAAAATTGGAGGGGAATCCATGATTCCATAGCTAATGCTTTTATTTAATATTTCAATAAATAACTGTGCCTTACCGGAAGACTGGAAAACCACGATTGTAGTTCCAATTCATAAAGGGGGAAATAAAACAGAATTAAATAGTTATCAATCAGTCAGCCTAACTTCAGTAGTGTGCAAATTGATGGAACATTTAACTGTGGAATATATACGGGAGGAATTAGAAAACAAAAAGTTTAAACCTGGATACTCGTGTGAAAGCCAGATAACGTCATTATTTCAAGATTTAGCAGAGGAGGTGGATGCAGGAGGAAGAACAGATGCAGTGGTGATAGACTTTTCCAAAGCTTTTGATGTATCATATAATTTACTTATCCAGAAGCTAACTGCTACAGGAATTGATAAACACGTAGTTCTATGGGTTAAAAAATTTTTGGAAGGAAGATCGCAAAGGGTAAAAGTAGGCAAGGAGCTATCTGAGAAGGGTATGGTAAGCTCGGGCGTACCCCAAGGCTCAGTACTGGGGCCATTACTTTTTCTTATTTTTGTAAATGACATAACTGTAAATATAAAATGCCAGATAAGATTGTTTGCAGACGATTGCATTATTTACAATAAAAGTAGAAATGTTGAAGATGAGACTGCTCTTCAGGGTGATTTAAATGAAATGAGTGATTGGGCTGCTGCAAACAAAATGAAAATTAACGCTGGCAAAAGTAAGTCAATTGCATTTAATAGATCTAGGGAAAAAATTCTGCAAAACTATCACATGGGTGGGGAAAAAATTCCATAGGCGGACAGCTGCAAATACTTGGGAGTTTACTTGGCGAGTAATGCTGGATGGGACGAGCAGGTAAATTCTGTATCTAAGAAAGCGTGGAAAACACTGCACTTCCTAATGAGGATTTTAAAAAAGGGGAGTGCAAAGTCCAGGGAAATCGCGTACAAGTCCTTAGTGTGGCCAGTCATGGAATTTGGAGTAACTTTTTGGGACCAGTATAGAGTAAATCAAATTGATTCGTTAGAAAAGATCCAGAGAAGGGCTATAAAATTCATAAAAAGGGATAAATATTTTGGGCCTACAAACGCTGAGGAGATAAAATGGGAGCCGTTGAAAGTTAGGTGTGAGAAACAGAGGTTGTGTGCTTTATTTAAAGCTTACGCTGGCTTAAACGCATGGGAGGATGTTACTGACAAACTGGAAAACCCAACTTACTAGGCACGAAACGATCATCCGTTTAAAATTAAGGGTAGAAGATACAGAACTGACGTGGGAAAGTTCTCCTTTGTTAATAGCACCATAAAAGACTGGAATGAATTGCCTGGAGCAGCCTTTCGGGGTTGTCCTCTGTCTCTGAAGAAATTTAGGAAAAATCTTGATATTAATGTTGGATAATTTTTGTAAATATTCTTTAAATGAAATGCTTGTGATTTTACATTGTTGTAAATACAAATGTTAAATTGGTTGGTGATTCTAATTATGACAAAGCCAGTGAAATAGATGGCTTACCACGGGAATTTTGAAAGCTGTGGTATGAAGAAGAGGGAAGAAAATTATTATTTGTAAAACTGTTTAATACAATAATAGAAGATGAGAAAGTTCCCTTAGAAGTGGTGACTAAGTGTGTTTGTGCCAATCTTCAAGGGAAAAGGAGATGTAAACAATCAAGCAAATAACAGAGGCAGCAGCCTTTTGTCAGTGATATGAACAATACTGTCATAAAAGTCCCTTTATTATTAAAACTGATTAAAATAGTTGTAATTTTAGTGCAACAATTTTGCAGTACAATTTTCTCTTGCCGCTTTGATGTATCACCATTCTTGTTTTGTTGCTTTGATGCAACTGCTGCATGCTGTGAACTCCACTCAAAAAATGACTCACCAAAGCTCATTCTCTCCTTTTTATACCTATTGATGACATCCACAGATGTTAGACATCTTGCAATGTTCATTGCATCCAGATGTGCATTCCAAAGCTTTGAAGAACTGCTACTGCTCTTCATATGCTAGTTTCTCGAACACAAACAACAATGTGTTTGGTTACTAAGAGGAAGCCAAAATGAATGTCTAAAACAGTGGTATACATGTGAAAGCAAGTCACTCACACATGTGCAGTGATTACAGGCTATCAAGGCTCACACTACACCCTCCTCAGGGTTGGCCATCCTAACCAGCACCATCATAACAGAGTTCTCCGGGGTCCCCACTATCGCATTCCACTGATGCTCCATGTTCATTCCCTGTATCATCAGTGTAATTGTCTATGGTGCCATAGTAGTAAAAGTGGGCACTAAACATTAAAAAACAAACATTGTGGTGGGTTAGACCACATCATTTATCCTCTCCACCATAAGGTAAGCCCTTTGCCAGGTTTGTTAAAGCTTGGGGCAGTGTTCCTTGGTCTGGGTAGAGCGATATCGCCACATCAGATCACTCAGCTGGTAACCTTGGATGTTATAACAGATCTTCATCTGGATGCACTACCTGGATGTGTTGAGGGTTCATCTCATGCACGTCATTAAGTCAGTCTATGAGATGCTCTATGTAGTTAACTGCTGTCTGTTAACTACAGTCGCACGATAGACACGGCACCCTCCCAAAGCTGGTGCTGGTTGGTGCCAACCCAATAGTATCATGGGTTGAAGAGCAGTAGGCCAGCAAGAAAATTGGCACCCTCACATCCCAGTCTCTCTGGTAACACTAGGTAACAAATTAAAACTTTTCTGCAGTAATATTAAAAATAGGTAACTTTTACTAATTTTGGTACACAGAATTAAAAATGTATTCCATGTTCACTTAGCACCTCTTGTTTTGGTAATATGACAATGTTTAGTGATAAGATATTTGTAAAATTTGAAAAAAAAAAATTACCCACTCATATGCAACTTTTAAAGAAAATGAAAAAGAAAGATACTTGAATTTGAGAATGTATGTTATTTGTTGTGGTGATTCTGCTGCTCTCTCCATATCATTGGTTTGGCAAATGACATTGCCTTCCATTTTCCTTCATTCCAATAGTATAAGCCCTCATCATAAATGTTACAAGCAATATGAGGCATGAACAATTTATCCTGATCACTAACTTTCTCTTTGAAATAAGTAATATAGAGTGTAGATTATAGAGTGAAGCCCCTCCGAACGAACACCCGTTGTTAGCGGACTATAATTCTTGGCCCATGCGAACGTCTATAACATTAAATAGTAATTGAACTCTTTAAAACAGACACCCTCTATTAGCAAAAACCTTTAACCTTTTTAGTGCCAGCCCAAGTAACAAAATGATGTCTGTGAAGTGCCAAGCAATTTTAGAGGAGAATCTGGGTTTTAAATTGTTAGTAATAAAATGAGTACCAAACGACAGAGAGATAAATCTTTTTTTCAGTTTTAGTAAACCATTTTGTGTACTGCATAATATGCATTATATGAATAAAAAGTCTATTTGATAATTTTAAAAAATTGAAAATAAAATTAGAGTGAGTGAGTAGTGTTTAAGGGCCCGTCGACAACTAGGTCATTTGGGCCCGAAGTTAAGAAAAGAAACACACTCTAAAGAAGAAAAGTTAAAATGTTCTAAAAACCCTTACAAAGGCACACACGAGAAAAGGCACGGGTGATAAAAAACCAAGGCTAAAAGGTTAAAAAACTAAAAAAACACACAAAAAGTGGTCCTATATGGTAAAAGAGTCTAAAAAGTTAAAAAGGCTAAAATTGCACACACGCATGAAACAGGTCAGATGTCTTTGCTGAGGCCAACAGAGGCAACAAAGCGTAGCACCATAACGACGGAATTGGCGTCGTCGCATAAAATGGCAGGTAAGGAGGTACCCAGGCCGATGGATTGCCGTTCACGATGAAATTTCGGACAATCAAGCAACACATGTGCCACAGACAGACGAACATCGCAGGTCTGACATATAGGAGCTGGCTCAGCGCGTAGAAGGTAGCCATGTGTTAGCCGCGTGTGACCGATACGCAGACGCGTAAGGATAACCTCGCGGCGCCGGTTTGGCTGGCAAGATGTGAGCCATGGCTGTACCGTGTCTTTGAGTATGCGAAGCTGTGTACCTGCTAAGTTTTGCCAAGATTGCTGCCAAGCTAAAAGAAGAGACCTGCGAAAGTAACGTGAAACATCCCCTGAGGGCACAGCCACTTCCGAATAATCCTGCAAGGAGCAAGCAGCCTTGGCAGACCTATCCGCTAGCTCATTACCTGCAATACCGACATGACCTGGAACCCACGTGAAGATGAACTGGTAGCTGCAAGCAATCAATTCAGAAAGGCGAGATTGAATGCGCATAACGAGTGATGAGGAGCCAGTATACTGCTGCAGAGCCTGTAGGGCACTCAAGGAATCGCTGCAAACAAGAAAACTACCAGGTGCTGAAAGCGAGATAAAATCTAGAAAGTAAAAGATAGCGTACAGTTCGGCGGTGAATACCGAACTGGCGTCCGCAAGGCGATAATTCTGTGTTACTCCATTGAAATAAAAGGCACAACCTGTAGCTCCTGCCAGCTGGGAGCCGTCAGTGAATACCGGTGCATATGCCCGGTAATTGCTTAAAAGTTCGTAAAACAGTCGCTGAAATACCTCCGGAGCGGTCGAACGTTTCACAAGCTTGGAGAGGGTCAGGTCGAAACTGGGACGCCTCAGTTGCCAAGCAGGTTCCGGATAAACAAAGACACGCTCCACAGGAGGCAATCTGAGACCCCTATCGGAGAGCAGTTCACGAAACCGAATACCACAGGGGCGCGAAGCAGTGGCGTTCCTCAGATAGCGGTGTGAATAATCCGGGCGTAACACAGGGTTAAAACAAGGATGGCGGGGGTTCGCAGACAACTTAGCAGCATACGAACAAAGTAAAAATGAGCGACGCACTGCCAGTGGGGGTTCACCAGCATCGGCATACAAGCATTCCACACGACTAGTGCGGAAGGCTCCTGTAGCAAGACGTAAACCGATATGATGAACGGTGTCTAAAAGGCGAAGTTTAGAGGCGGTCGCTGCGCCGTAAATAAAACATCCGTAGTCTAGTTTTGAGCGAACGAGTGAACGGTACAAACGCAGCATCACTGAACGATCGCCGCCCCACGACGTACCAGAAAGCAGTTTGAGGATCCGCAGCGATCGGTCACAGGAGGCACGAAGGTATCGGATGTGGGGTACCCAAGAAAGCTCACGGTCTAGGTGGAGACCTAAGAACTTCAAGGACGGAACGAAAGGCAGTGGCACACCGTTCAATTGGAGGTCAGGAGGAGGGTGTACTCCGCGAAGACGGTGGATGTGTATGCACTGAGTTTTCGTAGGCGAAAAACGAAAACCATTGCGAAGCGCCCAGCCAGCGATGGAGTTTATGGAGAGCTGGAGTTGTCGTTCGAGATGTTCAGTGCTGTAGGAGCGGTAGTACAGCGCAAAGTCATCCACATACAGTGACGATGATATCCCACTACGAATCACGCTGGTAATGCCGTTGATGGCCACGGCAAAAAGCATAACACTAAGAACGGAACCTTGGGGTACACCGTTCTCCTGAATCTTCTCCCGCGAGAGAGTATTGCCAATATGGACACGAAAGCGGCGCCGCTGGAGAAAGTTGCACAGAAATAGCGCCAGATGGCCGCGTAACCCTGAACCGTGCAAATTACGCAGAATACCGTATCGCCAACTAGTGTCGTAAGCCCTCTCGAGGTCAAAAAAGACACTCATGACTTCCTGCTTCAGAAGGAAAGCATTCCGTACATAAGCTTCCATACGCGCCAAGTTATCAACGCTTGAACGACCGCGACGAAATCCGCACTGCTCCGAACAGAGCACTTCGTTCGCCTCCAACCACCAAGTAAACCGAATACTGATCATGCGTTCCAAAGTCTTGCAAACGACGCTCGTGAGGTAAATCGGCCGGTAAGAGGATGGGAGGGTCCGGTCTTTGCCAGGACGAGGGATAGGAATGACAATACCCTCTCGCCACACAGGCGGTAAAACCTGTTCGCGCCAAATGCGGTTATAGAGGTCCAGAAGGAATGTAACGGCTGCAGGTGGGAGGTGAAGCAACATTTGTCGGTGAATATCATCGGGACCAGGAGAAGAATCCCTCGCAGCGTGTAAAGCATGAGTTAGTTCCGCAAGGGTGAAGGGTGCATTGTACGGCTCACTACAGTCACTAGTAAAATCAAGGCGAAATCTCTCAGCAGCTTCCTTAATGGGAAGAAATGCATTGTCGTAATTGCCCGTTGCACTTGTCGCAGCGAAGGAGGTGGCTAGAGCGTCGGCAACATCCCGTTCGCTGGTGAAGGTGGAGCCGTGAACGGTAAGACCAGGGATGTATGTCCTGAGACATTTGCCGGTCATGCGGCGCACAGAAGTCCACACTCTCTGTGAGGAGCTCCTGCGAGAAAGCGAGGAGACATATGCTTTCCACGAATTCTGCTTGGCATTACGAACGATATAGCGCGCCTTAGCCCGGGCGCGTTTGAAAGCAACAAAGTTCTCCGCCGTCGGGTGTAGGTGGAAACGCCGAAGAGCTTTTTTACGTGCCTTTAATGCCAAGTTGCAGTCTTCGGTCCACCACGGCACTGGAATACGCCTAGGGGTAGAAGAGCTCCGAGGAATACTGGATTCTGCGGCGAGCAAAACCGAGCAAGTAAAATACTCCACCATGTCTTCTATGGAGGTACAGCCATCGGAATTGAGATTGAGCAGAGAGGAAAACTTTTCCCAATCAGCTTTGGAGATAATCCAGCGGGGATGTTGAGTGGGTAAGGGATATTGTCCCGAAAAACGAATGTCAATGGGGAAATGATCACTGCCGTGAAGATCGGAAAATACCGACCAATCCAGGAAGGGTAGTAAAGCAGGGCTGCAGAAAGTTACATCTAGGGCGGATAGGGTGCCATATGCAGAAGATAAGAATGTGGGTGCACCGGAGTTTAAGAGTAATAAACCAGACCTGTCGCAAACGTCTGCTATTATTGTACCTCGAGCATCGTCAGCAGAAGAACCCCAAAGAACATTGCAAGCATTGACATCGCCCAAAAAGATCAGCGGCGGGGGAATTTGTGCTAACAATGCCCGAAGCTCAGTGTCTGAGATCATATCGTGCGGCGGCAAATAGACATTGCAAACAGAAAAGCAGATGGAAGGCAATGTTACGCGCACAGCTACTGCTTGTAGCGGGGTGTTGAGTGCAATACTGGCGGCAAGGATGGTAGGAGCCACGAGAGTAACAACACCGTTACAAGCACGCTGGCCACCAACAAAGTCGTGTCTGAAAGATTGAAAATGACGAAGTGGAAGGGTATGGTGGGGATGTAAGTGGGTTTCCTGGAGACAGAGGATTGAGGGTGAACGCTTGTTGATTATATGTTGAAGGTCTGGTAGACGGGCCCTGATCCCATTGACATTCCACTGGATTATATCCATGGTGAGATAGAAATTAAGGTGGTGTAATTTCTTTCTTTCTCACCTTAGCAGATTTAGCTCCAACTAACCTAAAATCCGTGTCTTCCTCAGACTCCACTGGTGGTCGGGAGTCAGAAGAAGTCTTTCGGTTTGCAGAACGAGAGCGGGACGTTGCCGAAGTTCGGCTCATCGGTCTACTACGTTGACGGGAACGATCTCCGGCGAAGGATGAACTAGGTGCACATGGGTTAGTCGACGGCTGAGATGGCTGCTGTGCATCAGAAGTTGTACACTGAGATGCAGATTGAGCACGTAAAGGAGCGGCTTCGCACAAGTCAGTTTGCGTCGACGCATCCGCGACAGGCACAGTCTGTAAACCGACGGATTGGACAAGCTTACGGCGAACGGCTGAGGAGTATCCTGTGGTGTTGGCCGGCTTTAGCTGCTCAAAGCGCCGTCTCGCCTCAGGAAAAGTAAGATGTTCCTTTACACGTATTTCTTGTATGCTTTTCTCTGCCAAGTACATGGGACACTGTCGAAAGCTAGACGGATTACTGCCTTCACAGTTTACACAGCACGGTGCGCGCGTACAGACGGTGTCAACGTGTGCCACTAGACCACAACGATCGCAGGTTGCGGGTCGGGCACAGGCGGCTTGGGTATGCCCGAAGCGCTGGCACTTGAAGCACCGCATAGGGTTCGGCACATACGGGCGGACGGCAGCACGTTCGTAACCACAGTATATGAACTCCGGAACACTAGTACCCTTGAACGTGAGAAAGATCGTACGCAATGGGTACTCCTTGCCCTCACGTTTACCATGTAGACGGTACGCCTGACAAACTCGCTGTTCTGAAAGATGGGTGGCAATATCTTCATTGGAGAGGTCGTCTAAGCTAGAGGTGGTCACAACTCCTCTACAGGTGTTCCTGGACTTGTGGGGGTAAACTTTGATGCTGTACGATCCCAACAGAGTAGCACGAAGTAGTTTGTCCGATTGGTCTTTATTGTGGACCTCTACCAATAGCGTACCGTCTCGCAGCCTTGTCGCGTTTTTAACCTTGCCGCAGATCCTGTCAACTTCCCTTTGCACGTAGAATGGACTTATGTCTGAAAATTTCTTGGTCTCGTTCAACATAGCCATAACAATAAACTGGTCAAAATAAGAAGGTGGTGCGCGGTTTGACATATTGAAAAGACCCCCTTCCGGAACCGTCGGCGTCAGCCTGCCATCCGGGGGTTAAAGAAGAAAAGACACCAAATCTCCACGGTCTGTGCCGTCACGGGAACCATCCCGTGACCGATACCCAAGGCCTACGTCACAAGGGTTACCCTCCAAACACCACTGCTGGTCCATATGCGTATACCGTTCACCATGCACGCCCCGGTTTTAAGCCCCTACCACAGGAATAACCGCCTGTGGCTCCCCGCTCTAGGCCGTGCAGCGACAGAACACATGCACGGATTCAGGGGACTTGTGGTTGATTACGCCGGGGCAACGTCAGCAGTAACACGTCCGGCCCGTGAAACTATCCCAACGACGTAACGCGGTCGTCGGGACACCAGCACAGACCGGGCTTACGTGAATGTACATGTACATGACGGTATGGACGGGCTCCGCACCTAAGGCTACACATAGGGGCAGTGGGGAGGGTGCACCCAACCTTCAAGCCTGGGACCTCCGTAGAGCACACAAATTGGGAGCCGCGGTGGAACCGTGGGACAGGAACCACGGGGATAGTGAAAGATCCCTGCTGGTGAGACAGGAGTTAATAAACCTAATGCCTTACAAACTACTAAGTTCCATAAGCCTAGAAGAGGAAGAGGGTAATAAAGTGAACAAACGAAACAAACAAATGCAGAACAAAAGACGTGGCAACAGTGAATGGCGATGGATAGGGTGAAGTGGCGGTGAGCGGCTCGGGAACCCCCGGGTGCGCCAAACCCGTACCTACCGTAATAGGCCCCTGGGGGTGAATAAAATTAGATATCCCGAAATAATAAATAATTAGGCACACAAAACTGTACTACAGAGAAAGTCCAGGATAATTAAATAAAAGAACAGATAATTCTTTACTAAAGCAGCATCCAGTTTTGGTCTGGTGTTTTATTTTTTAAAATACAAATAATGAATTCATGTAACTTCAAGGGGGGGGGGACACACACACATAAGCATGATACCTCTTTTAATGAAAATGGCATAACGCAATATGATAAAAATGTAACTTAGATTACTGTACAATTTAGCACTTTTGTTGTTGCGTAGCTGAATGTTGATTCACATTGTATGTGACGTCTAGTCACACCTGCGTAAATATATTTTGGTAAGTACATCAATTATTTGCATGAATACAAGGGCCATTGTTATCCGAGGTCTTTTCATCGCTGAAGCTAGAATATACATCTTCCTCCCTTACAAAAATGTCAGAAACTCTTTCATAAAGGTCTGAAAATTCAAAATCACTAGCTTTCTTCTAATACATCCCAAACAACAGCAGTTAATTTCCTCTTAGATTTGTAAACTTTCGCTAGACTACGCCATGTTTCAATAAACATAAACAAACACTGGCTAGAGAAATTAAATTTGGAGCTAATTTAGCACTTTAGAATGTAAAGATAAGATCCTGAATCCTCTATGGATATGATGTAGAAAGTACACAAATCTTCCCGCTGTAAAGAGTTAAAAAGTATGAACATGCCATTCAATTAAATCTTGATTGGCAATTCTCGCAGAATTTGCTAATCATGATTAAATAATTGGCAGTAAAAGGGTTAATAATCCTAAGAAAATCTTGCTTAGTGGACACATAAAAAAAATCATCTGTACTGTACCTCTTGTATGAACATGTTGATGTGAACTTACTTTTGATGCAGTCTATACTTTCTAGAAAGCAGGACTGCCAATGCTCTCACCCCTCCAATGTCTGAAAAACGTAACAGTACTACTCGTATTGTTTATTGTTGGGATTCAATGGTTTCGCTTCCAGGTCAGTCTTATCGTTTTCTTGGACCTATGCATGTAGTGAGCTGATGTGTTAAAAGTCTCAGGAAGTGAGTGTATGTGCAATGGCTCCTAGAAACTGTTTAATGTTAAAAGAAAAGCTGAACATCATAGGCTATCACAAACATGAGAAGTGTAGTGTGCAGCAGCTAACTGAAGTGTTTAAGATTAATAACACACAGGCAGCAGAAATTGTGAAAAAATAAGAAGAGCTAATTAAGGAATGACATCTTAATGGCAGTTCCAAAGTGGTAGTGTGTTCATTTTAGATAAGGTAGTGCTCGAGTGGTTCAGTACAATAAGAAACAAAAATATTTGTGTACAGGAAAAATCTTTAGAATTTGTGACAGAATTAGGAGTTGATGATTTCAAAGCTTCTAATAGCTGGCTTAAGAGATTCATAAAATGTTATGATATTAAATTCAGAGCAATTTGCAGGGAATCCTCTAGCGTCAATAGTGACACAGTATCAAACTGGGAAGAGAAATTGTCTTCAATAATTCAAGGCTATTCTCCAGAAAATATTCTGAATGCCGACAAAATTGGACATTTTTCATGCTTTACCTGACAAAACGTTCTGTTTCAGTGAAAAATATTATTCTGGAGGAAAAGTGGCAAGAGAACTTCTTACTGTGCTATTGTGCACAAGTATGGCTGGAGAATGGTAGCAACCACTTGTGAAAGCCAAGTTGCAAAACCAAGATATTTCAAGAACATAGACATAACAAAATGGTTGGAACAACTTGACAGAAAACTGATACAGCAGTCAAGCAATGAGTTACTATTTTTAGATAATGCAACGTAGCATCCAGACATTAAACTGCTGTATGTAAATGCTGTGTTTCTTCCACCAAACATAGCCTCATTTTCGCAGTCATCAGATCAGAGAGTAATCCAGAATTTCAAGATAAAGTGCAGGCAGCTGATTGTTGAAACATATTGTCTCAGAACTTGACAAGAAAGAAGTGTCCCTCCAGTCTTACAAAAGAACTGAATGATTTTCAAGCCATTTCATGGATAACCAATGCATGGAAATAGGTTAGTGTACAGACAATCTGTGGCTGCTTTTTGAAAGCAGGGTTTCCTGGCAGCACCAACAATGGAGTCAGAAATTTCTGACAACATACAGATGACTCAGGAACTAATTTCTGCACCAGGCTACATTGTCACTTACATCAGCATTGATGCTGAAATCCCAACAGAGTGTCACAGCCAAAGTGTATCTGCTATTCTTCAATCTGTGCAAGATCCTGTCAATGAAGAATCTGATGGTGACAACGAAAATGATACGGCTGATGATGTGATGGTTAATGTAACTCATGAGCCTATAATTTTGTACTCTGAAGCACTCGACATTGTTAAGAGATTGAGGGTCTTCTACAATGAAAGAAAAGATGGTGGTTTAAATCTGACACAAGACTTAATTGTACACAAGACTTAATTGTACACAAGACTTAATTGTACACAATGAGGATATCATTGCAAAACCAAAGTGTTATTAGCAAACTAACATTAGGCATTTTTGTTGTGTTAATCAATGGTGTTTTTTACAGATCCATTCTCAATTAACAAAAAAACAAATAAAAACTTTAAATCTCTTAATATTATAGACTGATTAGTGTACTCAAGAAGCTTATTTACGGTATTTAATTGTTCTTTTCTTCAATAAATTTCATCAGTTGCTGACCTGTATGTTTTTCTGCAAGTACAAAGTGCATGTACTGATTGCACTGCAATACACTGTTTCTTTATTTTTTTTTTTTTTTTTTGCATCTATGTCATGCTTAGTGTACAGTAATTTGAAGTATACTGATTTCATAGTTAATTTTATTGCAATTTATTGAAACCCCTCTTTAGAGGACACTCCTCTTAGATGGATATTTTTTTTTTTGGTCCCAGCAGTGTCTGTTTAAGAGAGGTTTCACTGTATATATTTTTTCTAACCTGAAGATAGCTTTCGATACAATCCACATGGAGACACTATGGACTAGTAAAATTGTCAAAAAAGAAGTGAGTAATAAATTTCTAAGAGCTATTAAGAGACTTTATGAAGAAAATTAAATTTTATATCAAACTCTAGCACAGTTGGATCACAGAATGGGTATATAAATACAATAGGCCTGAGACAAGGTGTAAACTAAGCCCTATTCAATCTAATTTATTCATTGATGCATTTCTAAAAGAAACTGAAAAAGAAAACAGGCATATTCCATGTCTTCTCTTTGTGGATGATTTAGTAGCAGGTGCAATGTCAATCAAAGTACCATCATGTGCCACCAAAGCAATAAGTAGATACTGTAAGAAATGGGGTTTAAAAGTTAATAAGAGCAAATCTAAAATTATGGTTTTCAAAAAAGGAAATATGCTAATAAAGGATGAGAAATGGTTGATAGAGGATAGAAAAAATTGACAGTCAACAAATTTATTTGGGGTGAGGTTGAGTGCAAATGAGAGATGGGGAGATCAAATGAAAAATGCATTAGCTAGAGGGAGATTGGCTATGGGAGGTATCAGAGCATGTTATAGCAAGTTACCAAATTTGAAAATAATGTGGTTAGAAAGGGTATATAGGGTGCAGTGAAACTATTTGTTCAAATTAAATCAGGTAGTAGAGAACATCAAAACAAATATATTTTGATAAGGAACACATGATCTATGAAATCAACATGTAATGTTGGCGAACTGTTTGTGAGTGGTGCTGCTGTAAGCTGTGGTGGTGGTGTTACTGACTGGAAATGGTACTGACCTTCAAACCTTGGGTCTGAGGTCTGCTTGGAAGCACACCAATTCAGTCGCAATCATTACAACCTTGTGACAATAGTGACCATGGAGCAGTTTGTGTATGCTGAAATGCCTGACATGCAACTGGTATACAGGTCTGTGAACGGAAATGGACAAGTTGCAGTGAGAGAGCATCAAGAGAGCTTTCCTAACTGATGGTTCCACAACGACAAGCATTCGGACATCTGCATCACCTGCTTCATAAAACAGGCACTTTTAATGCAGGTATGCATGATACAGACAGAAATAGAACAATGCAAACTTCCTTCCAAAACGGAAGACAAGATGTCATGTTGACGAAACTCCATCTAAAAGTACATGATGTATTGCATGTTTTCCTTGGTGTCAGACATAGGCTTGTGTAGAATGTATTATATGACCAGCAGCTTCATCCTTTCTGTCTTCAGCGTGTGGCAGCATTAGCACCTGAATATTTTCCAAAATGCGTGGTCCACACAACGGTTTTTGCAACAGAGTGCACACCTTATTTCCAGCCAAGTCTTTGTTTATCCATGAAGGCTGTTTTAATGTCCACAATTCACATGTTTGGGTGCATATGAGTACACAAGGTAATCAAAATCATGCTCATCAACAGCAATTCAGTGTTTATGAGTGGGCCAACATTCTTCATGATAAGTTGGTTGGACCACACATTCTTCCATTTCGCCTCAACGGATGGAGCTATCACATCTTCATGGAACCTGTGTTGCTAGAACTGCTGGAGGATGTACCTGTAAATGTTAGACAAAGGATGTATTTCTGCACTGCTGCCGAGAGTCACTCTTGGGAATTAATGCATCAGCCGATATAGCCCTGAGACATGGCTACCCAGGCCTCCTGACCTCACAAGTCTAAATTTCTTCCTCTAGGTGTTTGAAACCAATGTGGAAACAGAAGAAGACCTCGTCGTTAGAATTGCCATTGCTGCTGGTACCATTGCGGACATGCCACGAGTCTTCAGACATAACAATCAATGGTCTGACAATGTACTGCATGCATACTGGCCAATGGTCACACATTCGAGCAGTTCCTGTAAATACCACTGCTGTAATTAGTATGCTAAACTACGTCCTGTGTAAATCATCCCAACTGCTGCCAGGGATCACATTATCCTTATCTAAATATATTTGTTTTGATGTTTTCTGCAACCTGTATTAATTTGAAGGAATAGTTTTGGAGCATCCTGTATAATGCACTGATGGAAGTGAGAAAGATGTATGGAGTGGAAGGGAGGGGTTTGGAGGAAGGATGGAAGAATATGGATAAGATTCATAAGGAATTTTGCAAATTATTAATGGGTATGCCAAGAGTTTCACTAAATGCAGCAGCTTCATCTTGAGCTGGGCAGAACAGGAAGTAAGAGGGAAAGTGATCAAAAGAGTATTAAAATATTTATATAGGGTAGAAATGTTGGAGGGTGGAAACATTGTCAAGCAATGCTTGTTAATTCAAGAAATAAGAATGGGAACTGTTTGGTATGGGAACATGGACATGAGATATGTAGCTTAAGAGATAAAAATTCACTGGAACTATAAAGAAATTTAAAAATATTTTTGGAGCAGAGGGAGATATGTGGACTTATGAGCTAAAACAGGAAGAGAAAGATATGTTTGGACAAGAACAGGTGTATGAAAATCAGGCGACTCAGAGATGATTATGAAATTAATATATGCCCAATGTGTGGGGAAAATAAGGAAGAACTACATTGTGATCTTATGTGCATAAAAACAGAAGTATGGAAAAGTGAATTGTGATTTGATAAATGGGATAAGCTAGGGATAATGGAATTAGCAAGAAGAATGTTTAACAAAACCAGAAGAGAATTTATTACAGTGTGCATAAAATATTTAGGAAAGGAGCATGAGAAGTGGTAAAGAATTGCGAGGCAGTGCAAGGAGGAGGAAATGAGTAGAGGAGAGAATGGGACCATCTAGTATTATCTAGAATCACTTAAACAGGATTCTTATACACAAATAAGCAAACAGAAAGGAAGAAAGGTATGAAATGTAACAAGTTTCTATAGCCTGCCTGGATAGTGTGGTGGTATCCGTCTGCCTTGCATTCAACAGATCGTGAGTTCGAATCTCGCTTAGGGTGAGTTACATGGGTAAGGTTTTATTTGGGGATTTTCCCTTATCCTGAGAAGATGAATGTTGAGTAACTCTAAGCTCCATGGACCCTGAGATCATTTGAGCATCATTTCACCAATTTCATTCATCATCCGATACGACCAACCAGGTTAAAGGACGTTCAGCTATTTAAATACAAAAAGCAAAAGTTTCTATTGTGATTTATGATAATCAATTTATTCATTCATATGACAAATATCAAATTCATGCATTATAATTGTGAACTTTGTTTTCATGGGGGATCTGATTCCTGTATGCTGATTCAATAAGATAATTTTATGCATAATTTATTTGTCAAGTTCAAATCTTTTTCTCAAGTACTCTTTCCAATTTTCTGACCACTGTTCCTCTGCACAATAAAATCCAAAATTGCATTTGTCTTCACCTGGTTTCTCAGAAAAGTAGGTGATTTATTCTGTCATGAATTTTGATGTAGTCAATTTAAGGATTGGCATTTTTCACAGAAAAGTGCTGCAGCAATAGCTGGTTGACTGACTTGAAAGTTTGGATGAATTAGTAGTAACTTTTATATTCTGACAACATTGATAACATTGCTACAAAAAACAGACAAGAGATAAATATATTCTTGAGAACATACAAAGGGTCAATCAGTATTTGTGCAGGAAAAATTGGTCAAGATAGATAAAAAAAAAACCCTAAAAAATTATCTGTAAAGGAACATTGGTTAGCAGACAAAGGGTAAGATTGATAAAGTTCTGCGAGGTGAACATTTTGACTTTAAATACTTGTGGAAGACTTTGCTAGGAGGCACTGCTTATTTCAGCTATGCACCCAGAACATCAGTTGAAGTGGAAAGACATTTTCAATGTACAGAAATGTTCTACAGCATAATTGGCGATCCTTAAAGTTTGAGACAGTCTGAATATTTATGGCATTTTACTGCAATGCTGAATAAAAAATATTCACAGTTTACAATAATTGATTTTTAAGCTTTATGTCATATTTTCATAAATATAACAATGTTTTACAGGCCCTTTTTTTTTTAATAACTTTAGGGTCATCAACCTCCGAGCCTTAATCATAAAATACATTTCAAAGGCCAAAATATTTTGCAGTTGAAGTTCAGAATTATTCCCTATCCCGCACAGTGACTGGAAGTATGTATGTGAGAGTGAATGTGTGTGTGCTTTAAGAAAACAAAAAGATTTAAACCTACTGATGAGTTGTTTCAAGTGCAAAGCCCCCGATATGACCTTAGATGTTAAACAGAGCTATATAAATAAATAAATAAATAAATAAATAAATAAAAAAAAAATTGTAAAGGCCAAAATGTTCTGAAGCTGAAATTCTGTTTATTTTGTGTTGGTCCTGAGTATATTTTTTTTAAGCAGTGTTAACTAACTATGGACAGGGTTATATGACATTCTTTGAATATTTTTACAGTTTCTGTAAATGACCAAAAGTGGAACATAATTTCCCCATCTCCTTTATTTCAATTGCCTTCACTTTTTAAAGTTCACTTTAAACTTCTTTATCATGTTCTTTTGTAAAACGTTTCTTCAATACTGTATTTTGTATCTCGTAATATTATTGCATATTGTATGCTTCTGTGGTCAGGACCATATTTACCACACTGAAAGAGAGTATGTTGTTATTATCATTATTGGCTGCCATTTTTAATGTATATATCTGTAGTCATTTTTAGGGTAGATAACAATATACAAGTCTTTTCTATAGACACTCAACTTTTTTTTTATTATTCTGGTTTTTGTGATTTCTAAATAACTAAAGTGACATGAGTTATTTGATTTCTTTTTCATTGTGGTAGAGGTACAGCAAAAGTTCTAGGGTGCATCATTTGCAATGGTTATTACCAGAGCCTAGATTTTTATGTGCTAAAAAACTTAAAAATATCTTTTTTATGTGACAATTTAAAAAATATTTGGTAAAAATTTAAAAATATGTAATAAAACTTTTTTAAATGCAAGAAACACCTAACATAACATAAATAAGTTAACTCACTAGTTGCTCCTAATCATTAGATGTGGAACACTGATTGGAATTGCAGTGAACAACTAACATCTTCTCCAAATTTTCTGCTGTCACGAAATAATGCCTCATATGGAGAAAATGGTTGTCCTACATCACATGATGTTAACCTCACATATTTGAAACAGGGCATATCACTAACAGCCACACCATCAACTTCACTTGTTCCTTGGCCTTCCAAAACTAGATCTACTTTTTTAATGGCTTTGTAGCCTGTATTTTTGTCAAACAAATCCTTACATTTTTTTCTTTTAGTCTTGGGCTTTTGAATTGGAAAGAGCGTCCAGTTTTCTTTCATCCCAATCTAGTTCTTTAACTGCATTACTCAATAAATTCCCCAAAGTCTCTAGTTTCATTATAGAATAAGCCAAGAATCCAAAATTGGCAGATATGAAAGCCAGATCACATTTTAAGTTGCTGTCTTTTACTAAATTTTGAACATCAAAAGGAGAAGTACCGTCTGGTTCCAGTTAACTTATTACAGACTCAAATGCTTCAAAATTGTCTGTGTAATATATTAATGAACCTAGCCAAGTGCCCCAATGCATGGTTGGAATGTCAACAAATGAATCATTTTAGGATAACATACACAAAAAGTTTCACCAGCCTTCATATATGGCGCACCATCGGTTATGAAAAGCAAAACATTTTCGTACTTTACATCATTTGGCCACAAGATCTTCAAAGCTTCATTGAACAGCCTAGCAACTGACACATGATTTGTAGCCGACAATTGTTTGCAAACTACTAAGAAGGTGTTGTTTGGGCATTTTTTCATCAATTTCCAACACACTCACTAAAACATTTCCCACTTTTTTAATGCTTATATCCGTATACCTGGTGGTGGTAAAATGGGGTATTAGGGAGTAAAAACATTATGGTTATTAACACACTGTATAAAGCCCTTCCAAAACTAGCCATAAAATGTATTAGGGCAAGGGCATAACGTGTCACATATAAATAATTTTTACAAAAAAAGAATTAAAAACAGCAACTGCAGAACACACAGCAAAGAACAGGCAAGGCATCAAGCACACAGAAGAGGGAAGAGCCAGTCAAGATTGGTACTGCATTAATCTTAATATATAAAAACCAATGTATGTATGTTTTTTATAGGCTTCTACACCATTTTACTGATTTTGACCTAACTTGGCACAAATAACCTTTGACACAAGGCAAAATTACTTTTTAGCTTAGAATTCAAAATTCTGTCCCATTTCACAAGGTTATTTCATTCTGTGTAATCCCTAGAAAAACTTGCAAGACTATCTATTTCTTTCTCAAAGATTGTCTTAATAGCTGGAACATAGCTAATATACGAAAACTAATTACCTACTTGAGCATTCATGACCTTACAGAATAACAAAGTAACACTGAGTTTACATTTAATTCATTAATCTAATATCTGAAATTGAATCATAGGGTAATAAAACAGTAAAATAATTACAGTAGCTATCATGCCTAAACAAAAACAAAAGGGGGTATAATGGTGTGGTTGAAAAATTAACAAAATTTTGAACAGCATTTTATTAAACTGTAATCACAGCAAAAACATCAAACTGAACAAAATGCTTCTTGTTTATATCATCACCTTATTTATCCTCAAACGATAATTATATAATCGTATAGAATAATACCAAAGGATTCAATATAACACCATTGGTTACGAAAGTTCTGTGGCACTCAAACATTACTAATTTAGAGTAATAGATAAGTCTGCATTAACATCTATATATTCTGTGAGCATATTCTAATTCAAACATACACTTTTTATGTTTAGTTTCTCAATGTTTATAGCCAGTAGATTTCTTTCCCTATGGGAAGTTTGTGATAAGCAGTAAAAGGAAACTGATGACACACAAAATGATACAAGTGGGCATTGGTAACAACAATAGCATCAAACCAGACTAAGTTCCACTTCTTCCTCTTCTCTTTTATACATTCAGGTTGTTGGTTTTCTTTTGGGTTTTTCTTTCTCACTGTGGTTTCTTAGTAGTTTTATGTATGTTGGTTACTGAGAATAAACCTAATATATTAATGTTACCTAAACTGCTATTACTTCTTCCCAACTGAGATTTTCTCAGTAAAAGTAACGAGTTGCCCCAAATGTGACAAAGAGTGAGTCATAGCTACATTCACAAGAAACTATCATTACAAACTAATATTTGAGGCTGCTGTGCTTTTGCATATTATTTTCTCAGTTAATTTTCTTTCTTTGTTGTTTCCCGAGTTTCAATTGACTATTTGTATGAGTGTGTTTTTTAATAATTTCTAAATATGTCCGAAGAACAGTACAGCTATTGGACAAGCAAGCTAAAGCTAAAATTGGAGTACATAAAATATTAAAACTTGGGCATGTACGTATGTATGTATTTATTTCTCTGCAAGTGGGTATCACCCGGTGGCAGAGTTATATATGTATACAAGATATATAAACAATAAATCACAGCTGCCAGTTTATGGCTTTGTAAGCTAGATATAATAGTTATTTACACAAATATGAAAACATTAATTTTTCTCTCAATTCAGATTAATTAATTTCATAACTAGAATCACCAACCAATTTAACATTTGTATTTACAACAATATGAAATCACAAGCATTTCATTTAAGGAATATTTACAAAAATTATCCAACATTGAGATCAAGATTTTTCCTAAATTTCTTCAGAGACAGGGGACAATCCCGAAAGGCTGCTCTAGGCAATTCATTCCAGTCTTTTATGGTTCTATTTACAAAAGAGAACTTGCCCACGTCAGTTCTGTATCTTCTACCCTTAATTTTGAACGGATGATCGTTTCGTGCATAGTAAGTTGGATTTTCCAGTTTGTCAGTAACGTCCTCCCATGCGTTTAAGCCAGCGTAAGCTTTAAATAAAGCGCACAACCTCTGTTTCTCACGCCTAACTTTCAACGGCTCCCATTTTATCTCCTCAGCGTTTGGAGGCCTAAAATATTTACCCCTTTTTAGGAATTTTATAGCCCTTTTCTGGATCTTTTCTAACGAATCAATTTGATTTACTCTATACGGGTCCCAACAAGTTACTCCAAATTCCATGACCGGCCGCACTAAGGACTTGTACGCGATTTCCCTGGACTTTGCACTCCTCTTTTTTAAAATCCTCATTAAGAAGTGCAGTGTTTTCCACGCTTTCTTAGATACAGAATTTACCTGCTCGTCCCATCCAGCGTTACTCGCCAAGTAAACTCCCAAGTATTTGCAGCTGTACACCTGTGGCATTTTTTCCCCACCCATGTGATAGTTTTGCAGAATTTTTTCCCTAGATCTATTAAATGCAATTGACTTACTTTTGCCAGCGTTAATTTTCATTTTATTTGCAGCAGCCCAATCACTAATTTCATTTAAATCAACTTGAAGAGCAGTCTCATCTTCAACATTTCTAATTTTATTGTAAATAATACAATCGTCTGCAAACAACCTTATCTGGCATTTTATATTAACAGTTATGTCATTTACAAAAATAAGAAAAAGTAACGGCCCCAGTACTGTGCCTTGGGGTATGCCCGAGCTTACCATACCCCTTTCAGATAGCTCCTTGCCTACTTTTACCCTTTGCGATCTTCCTTCCAAAAAATTTTTAACCCATAGAACTACGCGTTTATCAATTCCTGTAGCAGTTAGCTTTTGGATAAGTAAATTATATGATACAACATCAAAAGCTTTGGAAAAGTCTATCACCACTGCATCTGTTCTTCCTCCTGCATCCACCTCCTCTGCTAAATCTTGAAATAATGACGTTATCTGGCTTTCACACGAGTATCCAGGTCTAAACCCATGTTGCACTTTATTGAACCACTTTTTGTTTTCTAATTCCTCTCATATATATTCCATAATTACATGTTCCATCAATTTGCACACTACTGAAGTTAGGCTGACTGGTTGATAATTATTTAATTCTGTTTTATTTCCCCCTTTATGGATTGGAACTACAATCGCGGTTTTCCAGTCTTCCGGTAAGGCACAGTTATTTATTGGCATATTAAATAAAAGCATTAGGTACGGAATCATGGATTCCCCTCCAATTTTTAGTATTTCGGTCGGTATATTATCAGGCCCCCTCGACTTTCGATTTTGCAACATTCTGATCCTTCTGCGCAATTTGGATGCCATTATTTGAAAAACGGAATTTCCACTATCTTCAATTTCCAATTTATAATTATAATCCATTTTGTTAAAAACAGACACAAAATGTGAATTTAATGCGTTCGCTTTTTCCTTATCGTTCAATATGGCAATTCCATTTTCTTTGAGTTCTGGTATGCCAAGTTTATTTCCCCTGCGTCTACTTACATAATTGTAAAAAGATTTCCAACTATTATTGGTCCCGCTAAGAATTTGTTCTAAGAACCGCTCCTGGTCTTCCAACGTTTCGTCTTTCAATTGTTTAGCTAATTCTTTATATCTGTTAAAATGCCAATCTGACTTCTTCCATTAATGAAACGTGCGCCTAGACTTTCGTTTAAGTATTCTGATGGATCTTGTATAATATTCTGGATCATTATTTTGTTTGATAACTTTGTATGGAACGTATTTCTTTATTGATTCCGAAATAAGTATTTTGAAACTATCCCATGCTGCATCTACATTTGTTGCAGATTTTACAAACAGGCAAAATTGCTTTTTGAGAAAAGTCTGAATTCCATCTACGTCTGCTCTGCAGAAGTTAAAACTAATAATTTCCTCTCCTTCAAACCGGTTTCGCACCTTCCAGTTTATGTCTAATTGTACACAGCTGTGGTCACTTATACCTGGCAAAACCTCACATGCGCTAAACAATGACTCAGGTCTGCATAGAAACACGTCCAATACAGCTGATTTCCGGGTATCTGTTTTGACTACCTGCGAAAACCCATGATCCCAAACCAGAAGGTTAACAACACATTGAGCTTCGCCTCCTAATAACTGCCCATTCCAGTTTACATTTGGCAAATTTAGATCTCCTGCTAAAATAACATTTTTTCCCATTTCCAAAGAAATTTTTTCCACTAATTTATGAAGAGTTTTAAAGTTAGTTTCGCCAGGTGGTCTGTAACACGCTATTAATGTAATGTTATTTGCTTAGTTTTCGTGATCGATAATTTCAATAGCCATCATTTCTACGTCTTCTTCCAGCCACAATATCTTACTGCTTAACTCTAACTTGGTACAAATAAAAATTCCCCCTCCCCTTCCTTCCTTGTCCCTCCTAAACACCCTGTAATCTGATCTAAATATCTCCGCATCATTAATATCAACACTGAGCCATGACTCCGTACTTGTAATCACACTTGGGTTACTTATTTCCATTAAATTCCAAAATTCTAATGTTTTGTTTATGATGCTTCGGCAATTTACCTGCAACAGCCTTAAGGAATGTGCCCCTACCTGAGAATCATCGCTTCCCCGAAGCCGTTGTCAGTGCTGCCCGGTGACACCGCTCCACTCGGATACCCTCGCGAACAATGCTGCTAGCTTTGAAGTTCCTCTTCTGTTTAGGTGAACACCATCCCGTCCATAGTCCCAGTCGTCAATCCACGAATTTGAGTCCACAAACTGCACATCCAGTCGTTCAGCCACCCACGAAAACGCGTTGTTTACCTGCATTACCTTCCTCCAGTTGATATCGCGTCGCCTCAAAACTCCACTGATGACAATGTTTGCTGAGGGAAACAGTGCCTTTGTCTTCTTAACTAAATCAGACATGTCTCCCATCACATATTCAGAACTCCTTGTAGGTCATTACTTCCAACGTGTAATAAGATGGTCTGGTAGTTGCTTTCTTCCTCCTCTCGCTTCTTCTCAATTTCCCTCAGAAGGCCGTCAGTCTTTATGCCAGGATAACTAGCTACCTTTGCATTTGTAGTTCCCGCGTGTCTAACGACAGAGTCGCCGATGATCAAACATGGTTTCTCCTCTTTCTTTAGGTCATCTTCCCGTGTCTCCCTCAGTAAGCGGTTTTCTTCTTTAAGCTTCCGAATAATATCTTCCGCTGTTTTCAGCTTGTCGCGTAAGCCTTGTAGTTCCTCCTGCAGCTGCTCCAATTTTTTGTCATTTGCGGTGATGGTCACATCTCTCCTGCAGTCCTTACATGACCAGTTTTCTTCTATGTTCTGTTCTCTCTTAATTTTTTGACAGCCAAAATGGTACCATCTCGCGCATGAAATACAAAGAAGTCCGGTCCTCAGTGCTTTGTTGTAGCTTCCACATCTTTCAACTCCTACAGGTCCTGGATTTATTTCAACTCCTCCTATCACAAGCAGGATTAGTAATACAAAAGCCATAAAATAATAATTCTTTGTAGTTTCCATAGCTCCAGTCGCCCCTCTACCTGCTTTCCGCGGTCACCTGCCCGACCACATTCCTACCCTCGCCCGGTAAACAACCAGATCCACACCCATTGTTCTGCTGATACCTGCCTCCCACTGGTATGTCCGCACTGCTCGAGATCCCATGGCTAGGTATTTTAGCTAGTGCCATCTAAACTGACAATACAGAACAGTTCATGGGTGTGGGCTATACCACTGCAATGAATAAAACAATACTTGATCTAGAACCTATTAAATGTCAGTAAGACCTAGGATGATAGCAGGCAAACAAAAAGAGATGTAAGTAGGCTAAAAACTGACAGGATTAAAACGTGTAGCACTACCAATGTCTCAATACAATGAGCACAAAGTGGTGCAGGGCCAGAACTTTAAGAGAATAACTAGATCAGTAATCCCAAAGTGGAGTATATCTGTATGTACACGATCTGGCCATATTATTAGACACACCTTGATTTTTCACTATAGATAATATAAGATTAGGAAGCAAAAAATGCAACTAATATTGTTTTTACTTTTACTAGCCTACATTGAAACATTACATTTTCTTACACACTGATGAAGAATTTGAAGTATAATATGCATTCTTATGGTGTTAATTGGATATATTTATGTTATCAGATGCTTGCAATTTTATGAAACTTTTAGTACTTAGTTGAGCCACCTTTGTGGTAACTGTCAATGCTTTATTTAGTCTTGTCATGCTATTTATACATGCCTGAACTCTCTTGTATATGTGGATGATGATTCCAGACCACTAAGATTTTTTCAATAAGCCTAGTTTTTTGTAGTAATCACTTCCTTTGTCACTTCTTTCTTCACTAGCTTCGTGATATTTTCAACTGGGTTTATATTTTGGTGAATTCCCTGGCCATGGCAAAGGTATATTTGGCTCTCTCAGAAAAGTTATCACTGATTCTGCAGTGTGACATCATGCCTCATCTTGCATAAATATGAATGTTTCTCCATTTAGGAACCAGTCTCTTATTTGAGGCAGCAGCCTACTCCTCAAACACTTCTTTGTACTGATCCTACTGTATTGTCCCTTAAACAACAGAGACATCCAATGCCTTTGTCATTGATGACTGACCATACCATGACTTTGGTGGGATATTTTATAGTCTGCACAACACAATCTGGATGATACATTTCACCAGGAGGCCTTTGCATAAACTGAGCTTTGTTTGCAAGAATTTCAGAAGTGCTTTCATCACTAAAGCAAACCTGAAACAGTAAAAGCCAACGTGAATTGTTTCAAATGTGACCTTTAGTTCCGGGTTCCATTTCAAATGTAAAGTTTAACTCATTAAAAATATTTACAATGAAGATTTTTATATTTACCAATTTCCAGAAGTTTAGGTCTTTATTCTGGAGCTCCTTTGCCCAGCTCAATCATTTAGCAACCACAGCAGGAGAGTTAATTTTGATTTCTTGTCCGGCCTAATACACATTCATTGTAGACAACAATAGTCCCCTGTCCAGTGAGGCTCACAGTGATAGATGAGCATTGCTGTTATGCTAGTCCTCAGAATTCAGTGAACTGTAAAATAGCCTAGGTGTATCTAATAATATGGCCAGGTACTATATAAATCCTCAAAGGATGTCAAAAGTTTATTTAACAATAGACCTATAAATTATCTGTCAACTGTTGTCAAACAGCAGGTGGTCTCCTCCTCCATCCCTAACTTGCAATATGACAACCCTTCTGGTTACAACCCCTTTGAAACCCCGTAAGATCAGCCAACTTAGTTACAACCATTAATTAGAATTTTTCAACCATCAAAAGGATGCAGGCAGCAATTAAATCCTGTAATTTATATACTTCTCCACTGTTACATCCATGCAACCATTTTAGAGTTTGATTTACCAAGATGTAAGCAGAATGCAGGCCTTTTGTGAAGATTCCGACATTTAACCAGTCAAAGCTAAAATTTTATATAAATTAGTTTAACAATAATAAAATAAAAAAAAATATTATCATTAAAGAAAATAACATGTTTTACATTTTAATAAATATTATCCTAATTGGATTTGCTGTGCAAAGATGTCTTGGAACCTAAAATAATAAAAATAGATGCTATTCAAAAAACCTTGGATACAATATACATGACTGCTTCGAAAACACAAGCCCACATTTCATTAGGTGAAGTTTCTTGAGAAAATTCTTTGACACCAAGGCATGCAAATAACTTGTGCATATCTCTCCAATCAGAGAAGTGAACTGAAGTCACCAGCCAGTCAGCCTTCTGTATATCTGTGTGCCTAGTACTCTTGCGGATGGGGTTCAGTCAGTAATGCTCTGTATCAGCAGCCATCTAGACACAACTATACCAGTGCGTAATATGTGGGCAACATCCGTAACTGTTATGTTGGATCTCTCCACGCCTCCTGCACCACACAAGCAACACCCCCCCCCCCCACACACACACAGTTAAAAATTACCACACCTGTGTAATGGAAGAGCTTTTCTTTGTCAGCAGTTGTTCAGCTTGCTGCCCAAAGTATATATACATTCTTAACTATTACTTTTTAAATGATAAGGAAGAACAGTTTTTTCTTAAACAATTCTTCTCTAACACTTATCTCAAACTGCTAAAACTTGAAAAGTTTCTGGCCACAACCATAGTAGGTAAACAAAATGTAGTGAATAGCACATTATCAAGGTTTTTCTAGCAGACAGATAGCGAATAAAGAAATCACCAAAACCACCAATAGCAAGTTATTCTTTTGCTAGAAAACTCTTTGAAAATATAGACAATCAGATAAATGACTTACACATTAACTTTAAGTAATTGAAAATAGTTTTTTTTTCAACAGAAAAGTTTTCTGCTGACTTAAAACAGCTTGACCTTGAAACGCATAGCACAACACTATGAGAACTACCTTTACCCTGTTTATGCCCAAAAATACCATTGTTATCTAGCTTAAACAATACCTATTGTAAAAACTTTGAAAGATAGATGTAAAGTGAATGCCATTTTTGTTAAAATGGAAAGTTCTAAACTATTTATTGTTAATGCAGGAATGTGGTGTATAATTAGAAAGCAAATTTTCAAACTAGCACCAGCATGTTTCCATTGTTGAAAAGATAGACCAAACACAAAGACTCTGCCAAGATTAATAAATGTTATAGGTAAAAACTCAATTCCTCTATCATTGAAGTTAACAGAAGATTTCCTTTATAGTTACTATCACAAATAATGCACAATAGAATTACATTAAAAGTACTGTATTTCCCCTCTCAGCGTGACTGTGGGAAGACATTTATTTCTAAAGTCACAACGAAATCCGTAACTCTTCTTTGTCATTATAGGTAACAAAAAATTTGTACACCTAGTATTTAAAGGTTCCCTTAAGAGAATAAACTTGCCTTATATCAGTTACGGTTCATTCCAATACAAAAAGTTCAAGCCTTCAATCTATTCATCAAACTTGATTTTAGAAAGATTAAAGACATGCTATAACAGTATTTCTCCCCACTAAACATGAACAGGTTTTATATTATAAAAGCTCTCTGTTTAGACACCACAATTCACATTTCAACAAACAGTAGCGATCAGCTTGCAGTATTTGCCACTCTGCTGTGTGATAGCATCAACAGTGAAACACTGTTCACCCACACTTCAGCAATTTTAAGTCTACAAAGGTAAAGTTAGCGGCTTACAATGGGACTATGTAAAAAAAAAAATATATTGCATATTTAAACTCAGTTTTCATTGTTATGGCCTTTAGCAATTTCAATGTTCAGAAGTTATTTCTTAATATTTAAATGAAGTATGTAATTAAATACTTTTAGTACACGTAATATGCACATAGTGTATACAGAACGTACTCTATTGCACCCAAAAATTTGATATCAAGATTTCACTGGAAATACATGTTTTGAGACTCCCTGAATAATTTTTTAGAAAAATGTGTGTGTGCGGATGTAAGTTGGGCAGCATATCTCAAAAACGAAAAGTCTGTTAAATACAAAAATTGGTATGCAAGTTCAGTATCTTTGCAAGACAGGCCAGCATGGATAAAGATAATTGAATGTGTGCATGATGACCATGCTCTAGCAACACATGGCAGACAAAAGTTCTTCCCTAGAGATGAGACAGATAGAAGCTGGTTCACTCTTAAGAAGGTAACTGAGCATAAAATAACAGTGGCAATTCGTAAACAAGCCAATATCAACTCTTCTTGGATGGGATAAACAATAGGAGGTTCCCCAGTTTACAGGCAGGTCCTTCACTTCCCTTTACTTGTTGCAACAGAGAGCCAACCACTCTGCATGCCAGCACAAAGTACCAATCTCTCCACAACATGCCTAAAGTCTGCCAATGTAACAGAATGAATTGCAGTACTGGGTTCTGTGGTTGCAGTCTTTCATCCAAATCCACCGGGTCACTCCCTGGCAAACCAACATTCCCAGGAATACACATGCAGTCCATATTCACCTCAAATGTGTGCAAAACGTGGAGTGTATCCTGAATACACTATACGATGGGATGGTAGATGTACAGCTCACAAATGCTCTGAATGGCACTGAGAGAATCACTCAGAATAAGGCAGTAAAAAAGTTTTTGATGGTGAATATATAAAATGGCTCTGCACATAGCAAACAGCTCTGCGGTATAAATGAATGTGCTACCAGGAAAACCAAAAGGATCAGGTTTGGTCCCAGTAACAAAGGTACATTGAACACCGTCGGTGCATTTACTACCATCAGTATATATACAAATATGGCCAGTATAATTTTATAAAAATTCTAGAAAATAACTACAGAAACCAGACACAGGCGTAGAAAATTTCCCATAAGCCATTATCCTGAAAGCGATGTGGAATGTAGCGCACAACCAAGGTGGGTACACCCTCTACCCATTGGGAAACATGCTACACAGTTCAAGATTGTGCTTCGAAGCAGCTTTCAGAAACAAAAACCAGCAGGTCTTGGACTATGTAAGAGGATTCTATAGCGTTTGTCCAGTTCCATGTTAAAAAAGGGAGTCAATGATGGATACGCAGACAGTTCTTACGTCCACAGCCATAATTTGCTAACAGGACATCACACTAGCAGTGCAGAGGCAGTTCTGCCGATTTGGCATAGAGGCTCAAAACTGAAGTGATAGGAAAAGCTCTTACAACCACACGGAAGCCCTGATTGTGGACTGTGTTTAATCTTCTCAGCACAGATGTTGCACTGAAGAATATGCAAGGCATACATAGTCTAACCTGGATCGGATCAGTGCACCATAAAGACGCAGCAACACTGTCTCATCCGCCACTTAGTAGCCATAAAATATGAAGAGAACAGTCACATCATGCTTGCAGCTGTGCTATATGTGATGACTAGCAAAGTTTCTTATCGAAGATCAACCCAAGAAATCTCGCATCATCTATGAACAGAAGTAAATCTGGACCAAGGCAAAGAGAAGGCGGCTATTGCCTTCTACAGCGCCAAAAGTTAATGCAGAACGACTTCTCAGATGAGAAATGAAAGGCATCTTTGGAACTCCAATCAGAGAGATTGTCTAAACACTGCTGTAGATGACATTCTAAAACTGATGTACGCTGAGAAGTACATAAGATGGCAAAGTCATTTACAAATAAGCAGGACGAGACACCTGTGGTGCTTAGTACCGATGGTTTTGGCACTCCATTCTCCTGAATAAAACATTTAAAAAGAACTGAGCTGACCCTGACACGGAAAATGCGGTCTCTCATAGACTCCTAGATGAGCAACAGTGGCATCCACGTATATCCCTGCTCACCAACATGCATCATAAGTCTTCTTGAGGTCAAAAATTATCCCAACCGTTTGATAGTTCCTAACAAAGCCATCCATTATCTGCGTCAATAGCGATACAAGTCAGCTGCTGACTGATGTTTTCAGCATCTACCCAGACACTATTATAGACCTCGAGTAAGAAAGCCTTACCTTTGGCAGAGAGATGTTGCAACATTTGGAAGTGGATGCCATCTGGTCCTGGTACAGAGTTTCACGAAAATGAAAAAGCATGGTCTAGCTCTGCCAGGGGAAAGGCGATTGTAATCTTCAAGGTTTCCGGAATGAAAGAAGAACCCTTGAGTTTCCACCTGAGCCTTAACTAGAATAAATGCATGCGAATAATTGTCTGAGGGAAAGCACTGCCTAAAGAGTTAGCCAAATCTATCAAAAAGAGCTCTGGCAGGAGTTTGGAGGCCAGCAATTGGGTATATGGGTCGATTTTCCGGCCACATGCCTCAACTTATCCCATACGACACAGAAAGGTGTATGTTGATTAAAGGAGATTACAGACTCGCTCCACGAGTTTTGCTATCCTTAATTACTTATCTCGATTTGGCACGCATCTTCTTATAGTATATGAGATTATCCAGTGTAAGGCGATGCTGGAAAACCTGAAGACCATGTCTGCAAGCACGAATGGCATCCCGGCATTCAACCATTCAGGAACCGATGATCAACGAGGTTGGCCAGTCGACCGTGGAATAGACTGCTCAGCAGCAGCAATGTTGACGGTGAGGTGTTTTGACTAAAAATTTTGCAGAGTGGTGCTCGTTGTAGTTAAAAACAATCAAACAGGAAAAAAGGTTCCAGTTGGCTCTATCTATATGCCATCTAGGTAAACATGTGGAGCATAAATCTTGTGCCAAGAGACTTAAATTGGAAAGATGACACTAGAATGCAAGTCAGAGATGATATTCCAGCGTAAGCTAACTGCGAAGAACAAACAGCTATATAAAGGTGAGAAAAACTATGAAAGGCGTCATATAAAAGTGTAGGTTCTTCAGATTTCAGGAGAGCTAAGTAGTTATTGTCCAAGATATCTGCAATTAACTTACCTCTCACAAAAGCCCGAGATGAGCCCCAAAGTGGGTGGTGGACATTCATATTGCCTACCAATAGAAAAGATACTGGTAGCTGAGAAATTAGGTCTTCCAAATCAGTCAGCGAGAGGTCATCAGATGGAGTCAAGTGTACGCTATAAATGGTAAATCTGGTGGAGGGCAGCGTAATCCTTACATCGACTGACTGGATGTCAGACTGTAAGGATACGGAGTCAGCAAAAACATAATCTCTAATATGCATCATAGCACCCCTATGTGCAGGAAAACCCTCTTCCAGAGAAAATCACACCGCACAAAAGAGTAGTGCCTGAAGGAAATGCTATCTTGTGGACAGAGCTTTGTCTCTTTAAGCAGACGATCAACGGCTGATTCTGGCTGAGCAGCAGTTCAAGCTCTGGTCGAATACCACACATGTTCCACTGAAGGATAGTCATGGTGAATAGAATGAAAGGCATTTCTGCATAATGGGCAGTGCTGGTTGGTTTAAATTTATTCTTCTTTGCCGTCGGGCTAACGCTCTTTTCAGGAGCACGATCCTGCAGCTTATGCATTGTCTGTTTTGGAGTGAGAGCAGAATCCTCCTATTCCATCTCTTCCATGGGGGAGGACCCCTTTCCAATGGAAAATTTCGGTTCAAGTTTCTCGAACCGATTTGAAGTACTGATTTTGAAGTACTAATCGGTGAAGATGGTCTTTGCCGATCGGAGATCCTCCCTGAGGATTCCTCAGAACAGAATCTACGTGGAGTGACGCAGACTTTTACTACCCTTGGATGATTCAGGAGCAGCTGTTTACACGTTCTTTAAGGAAGTCGGTTCTAACATGGCTGATCTTGAAATGTTTCTCAGGAGCAGAATACAACACAGGTTTGCCAGTCTTACTGCAAGAGGTCCATGTTTGGGTGTCAATTGTATACTGAACTATTAAAATTCGAAGGCGCTCACGGCCAGAGTTATGATCACCAATAAAAAAAAAAAAAAAAGAAAGAAAAAAAAAGGGGCTTGTAGGCCGTGGTCCACAGGGCTTCTCCCCTTGCTTCCCAGATGCAGACGAAATGTCTGGGAAACAAGGGGAGAAGCCCAGTGGACAACAGACTACAAGTCCGGTTTTGTTTTCTATTGACCGTACTGAACTATGCTTTACATTGGCAGATTTGGTAGATGTTAATGTGCTGACACTTGTAGCACCTGAGAGGATTAGGCATGTACGGCCTGGCCTTGATGGCTTCATATCTGCCTTAATCCCTTGGGGTAGATCTACCTGATCAAAGGTAAGGGACAGGGTACGGGCACACATTCATTATTTACTCTCCTCTGAACCCTGTATACAGCAATAACATCTTGTTTCAGAACATTCTCTTGAATCTCCTCATTGGACATATCGTCCAAGGTGTGGGTGGTAACAAAGCCGTGCGAGGAGTTCAATGTCTTGCGCATCTCCACCTTAACTGGGTAGCTGACCATCATATTGGCTCTCGACAGTTTAGCTGCCTGGGATGTTGACAGTGCTTCTATCAGGAGTGTGGCATTACGAGTTCGAACACATGAAATTACTGGACCAGCTATCTTATCTGGGCCCTTCTGAATTGCAAATGGATTAACTTATGAGTATGTCCTACTTTCCTCTGTTCTCCTAATCACTAAGTAGCTATGACCACTGGACTCAACTACTTTTTTCCGGACACTAAAGTTGATTTTTTGTTTGTTTTTGGATTCCATAACAGATGGTCTTAATTCATCCCTCAGTGCTCCCCACCCACCATGGAGCCCAATGAGGGGTTATACCACTGGGATGATGGCTACACAGGGGATATAGCAGGCTCATTGTCCCCTCACCTTGGAGTTTGGTATAGTACCTACATAGTTCTGACCAATTGACTTAGAGTGCGTTAGTCCCTAGCCTCCAGTTTAGGTGAAGCAGAAACCAAAGCAGTGTATGAGGTTGTGTACCCTCCCCATTCATTGAAAGACAAAATATGCAACCCTCAACCAAACAGAATATCCTTTTCCATTGACACGGGTTCCCACACACAGCCTACATGTGGCTGAGCATTTTGACAGGGTGACTACCTCACCACTCAGAGGTTGCCCACATGAGGGAGTCAGGGTTGGCTCGGGACACCAGGTGTGCCAAACTCACACCTACTGCAGTAGGCCACTGGAGAGTACCAAAAGTAGCGGTTCAACAATTGATGATGTGGGCAAGGGTCTATGAAACAATTGTCCTACTCCATAAAAATAAGTGAAGTGTGTGTAAAGTCAATCACAATCAATCTAAACCAATTTACCATTTTAAAATAAGAATCCATAACATAAACAAAGAGCTGGATATTTCAAATCAGATGGTAATTCAGGTTGATTACAATGCAATAATTGAAACAAGAAGTACAGATAATGAAGTGTAATATAGTAACAGCATTTCTAAAGGAGACCTATTAGATAAGGAAGAGGATAAATACTATTTAGGAATAAACCACCAAATAAATAACCTTTTTGTGTGTGTGTGAGAGAAAGAGGCAGAGAATGAGAGAGGGGGAGAGAGAGAGAAAAAAGATTTTAATATCATTTAACAATTTTAATAACATCACTCTACCAATAACAACATTGAAGATACACTGTTGGAAACAATAAATGTAGCACATACTTCAAATGAAACTAAAAAAGAAGTTAATAAACACCAACACCGGTATACATATTTTATAACACACTATCACTAGAGGTTGCCTCTAGGCCAGTAGTAGGCGATGACTTCAGCAGGACTCTGAATTCGATATGCAGCTATAATTGGGGCAGACTTGAAGAAATACAAACTTTTTTGCCATATTATGGCATGTAATCAGGAAGCCTAATTATTTTCCCATACCAGATGCCAAAGACAGAATGGACATGAAACATTCCCATTGAGCCACATGAAGCTTTGAAACTAACTGAATATGTATTTGAAGAAATAAGTTTGAATCTGGATGAAGTACACAAGAAGAAATGAAATTGAATCTGGATGAAGTATACAAACATTTTGTCTTGTGTGATGGAAGATTAGCCTTTGATGGCCTCACTGTTACACTCAAATTCAATATGTTTAAGACTATCCCAAAATAACCTTGCTGAAAATACCCAGACTTCATTAATTCCAAAACCTTTACAACTCAAGTCCTTTTAGGCACAAAAAAATAAAATTAATCAAAACAAGTCCCACACCAATTAGTGACCACTCAAACCCTACTAACAAAATTATTAAGCAATTCCTCAAAAAAACTTAACTAATGAATTCATACACTTTCAAGGGAACTTGCGCAACAAAATTTCAGCTCTGGGCAAAAACAGTATTACTTTGCAAATAAAGGTAATATTCTGTTAAGGCAGAGTATAAGACATAGGAGATTGTAATATATAAGTTTTAAAACTAAGGCAAATTAATGTCCAAAGAAGTGAACTGGTAATGTTCAAGTTGAAAATATTAGAAAATTGCAAAATTGACATTTTAGTCATACAGGAACCTTACTCAATTAATGGAAAGCTTGTGCACATTCCCATTACGGCAAGCATAATTTATAAAGGGGAAAATCCAGTGGCAGCAATAACTCTTAATGTACAAATCAATAGTATAGAGCAATTCAACATACCCATAGAAACTGTATATAAGTTAGTTACAAATCAAAGACTTTTATATTACCAAATTATTTCCAGTAGAGCCATGAAATTGATCCTTACCTTGAAATAAGCAACTACCACTAAAACTATGAAATGCTACACACCATGGATGCTAACTCTAAATCGGATTGGTGGTTTAATCCTAGAAAAGATGAAAGGGGCAAAAAATTATAAAGATTAATTTCAGAATTAAATTTAAACATCCCCAACAAACCAAATAATCCTACCTCTGAAAATAGAGCTAGAGCCAAATCAAATATACATTTAACACACTATAATAAAACATTTGTATTTGTAATGTAGGACAAGATTATAATGCTAGCGGCTGCCAATTAATACATTTTAACTATCAGATAAATAAATCTATAAATACAGAGGATTATAACTACATAAGATTATACATTTTAAAATCTGCCAACTGGGATTAACTAAGTAACATTTTTCAAAATAGCAACCTGAGATACAAAGGTAGAGTACGTATCAAGATGCCTTGAAACTATAAATAATAATTAAAGAAGCAACAAACAAACCTGTATCTTTTACCAAAGTTAAAAAATACTCAGAAAATTCATGGATACAAGATCTAGAGAAGGTCAGAAGGGAAATGTGGAAATTAAAAAGAATTTACCAAAAGACTAGATTAGTGAGGGAAAGAGAAATTAACCTAAGGTGCTAAAGAAGAGCAAAGGAAAATTTCAAAATATTACTACAAAATACTAAGTTCCAAACCTGGAAAGCTTTTGTGGAATGGTGACTTACACATCATAAGTACCTAGTATCTTGGGTAATACATAGTGATGCCAACTTTTATAAATCATCATTAAGGTGTTCTCTGAAGTTAGTAGACATACTGGTTGGTTGACCGGGGAAAAACATTAATCAGTTGGAGGACTGAATGCCATACTGGCATGTTATCACAGTAGCTCAATGGTTACAACAACTACACAGAGAGTCAAAGAGTGGAGAGCTATGTTCAAATCCCAACTATGGCATTTAATTTTTCAGCCCATTTTCTTAACAGCAATACCTTATATTTTAAAAAGTCTCCTTGCTTACAAGTACACAGGGACAGAAGTAGTTATGCCACTTAAGCGTGTCAATCCAGAAGGGAAAAGGGGCAAAAAGCCTTGGTAGTGTGATGTGGAAGTGTTCTGGTATCCAATGTCCTTCACAGTTCCACAAAGGAAGAACTTTAGTGGTGAAAGGTGCAAAGAATGTGCAGGTCATGGTTGCACTCTCAAACAGCCAATCCACCAGTGAAGAAATTAGATAGATGATAGATAGATTGTAGATAGTTAAGAGGACTAAAGAAGAAAGGCTATTATAGTATTGTTTCAGAAAAATAACACTTTTCCTTTTGAGTTTTTATGCATTATATCCTGGATATATATCTTGGGAACTTTATCATTAACTTGTTCTCTTACCAGATTGCACTGATGTGTTCAAAGATTAGTATTCATCATAAATATCCAACCAACTCTTTCATTTTTAGTCCCTTGAGGTGATGCAAGGGAACATTCTTTAACCATTTTTCTGCAGTTAATATCTCTTCAGGGCCTGTTGACTCAACAAAGTCTCTAATTTTTCTCTTTTTCTTTTTTCACAACAATATTCAAATGTCTTGATAGTCTACCAGAGGTGGAAAGTTATCGACTTGGATGAGTATCCAGAGATTTGAAAATACAGGCAACTAAAGTAACACTTTCTTTTAGCCAGTCTTCTAAATACCCTTCCAATAATCTGCTACCATAGTGTTAACAGTTTTGCCACTTAAATTTTATTTGCTGGCACACACTTCTCAAATAGCTATTTAAATTATTAATATCATCCAAGAATGTCACTTACAAATTTCTTGTAAAACAAATGTGAAAAGTGACTGCTTCTGAACTATATTTTGAAAATAATATGCCAGGATATATCATGAGCATTGCTAAAGGGAAAGAACAGGAATAAGAAATGCACCCAAATGCAAGATTTTGCTTTTGCTTTCAACTGGACAGATACCAATGAATAAGAATAATATATTTCAAAGACCATATTTTTCCATATAAGCACGTTTTAGTCTAAAAGATGTCAATAATGAACACAAATTGTAATACAAGGTATTCCTTTACATACTAATAACAACCGTCAGATGAAACATACTTTAGAAGAGTATAAAAGAAAAGAAACATATCAAAATAACACATAAAATAGTCTTCTCTATCACAAAGCAGTACAACATAGTATACTCAAATGATGCTGACAATGGGAACATGACACACTTGCTGCTGATGTCATTTATGAGGATTGTGTATACATAAGTACACAAATTCACTAACAGATTCCCTAAAATGCGCTGTGCCAAATGTATCCCTTATTAAAGGATTTCCATTTTTAGATGAAATCCTACAATGTCAAAATATCTCACACTCTGCCCTGTTAGCACAGAAGCTAATAAAGACAACATTTTTATCATTGTCCTTTTTTTTATCCCATTGTGCTCACACTGTGCATCTAAGGCATACAGTGAGCTAATAAAGACAGCACTTTTATCATTGTCCTTTTCTTATCTCATTAGTACTTGAGTGCTCGCACTATGCATCTAAGGCAAGCAGTGAGTTCAGTTTTTCCCCATTCACCTCATCTTTAAATTGTATGCAAAAAGAAATTTTCTTTTTCTTATGCTACTCTTTCTTTTCTCCTTTTCTTTGCAGAACAGGATGTCATGTTTGAAGGTTGGCTAGCCCAATATCCTTACTGGTTTTATTTGTTTCCACAGCAATGATATGGAGCTGTTTTATTATAAGCTGACATAACTACTTTATATTGCACAGCTGACTTTTTAAACCTTAATCACAATTTTATTAGTTTATCCTCTGTACTCTTTATGCAATGATATTGCTTGTACACTCAATTATCTCCTTTTTCTCTTAGACCTACAATTTCATCAAGTTCCTGTCCTGCTCATAAAAGTGGACCAAATATTAACTGATATTCATGGAACTGAGAATTAAATGTCAATGCATTTCTGATCTTAGCCTCTCCATATCACCTGAACAACAATTTTTCAAATTCTGGAAATGCTGTACAGCCTGTAAAAATCTTTTATGGTTGAAAGATTATCCAAATAGACTGTTTAAAAAATAAAGGAGAAATAGTGTGCGCAAAAGAAAAGGGGAGAATGATTACCTGCATTCTGGGACCATCCACAAAACCAATGAATGTTCAATAGTTCCCTAGGTTGTCACATTGCAGAAGATAGCTTTGACAGTTTGTGACTTCTGTATTAATATCAGAGAAGCAAAATATGTTTCAGAAACCTCTCTTATAAAGCTGGTCAAAACCCGTACCGCTCTTGCTCGTAAGCCACGCCAAGCAACGCCACTCTCGAGTATGGCAACGAGAGTCTTATGTATCCAGAACTAGTGCTCATGAGCGAGGCGACTCAAGAATTCTTGTAACTATAGGTGGAGTAGTTGACGTATATCCGTGGATAAATTGGTTACATAATAACTACGGACCGGATTTTTAGGTTTTAATCTATTTTTCCCCTTGTAAATTAGAAAGCATCAAAGTACTTTTATGTTTCAAGCGGTTTGGGTGTTAATCTTATTTAGCCTAAAAAAAGCTAAATGGGACATTAAGATCTAAAACTCGCTAAACTTAAGTTTTTTTGTTGTTTTTTTTCCCTTCCGCTCATTTGAATCAACAATTTTTGTTAGTAATTCATTTAGTTTTGTTTTGAGTGCACCTGTGGGGTTATCCAGGGAAAGAATGCTCTTGGTATAGAAATTGTGTGAATGAAGTATGCGCCAATGACATCTTGCGATGTTGAAAGATCTTTTTTTTTGCCTATAGGAATATATTAAAAAAACGAAAATATTAAAAAAAAACAACAGAAAATTTGCAAATGTGGCTGGTTGTGTATAGCAACAGAGCTACCAAGTGAACTTTATTTTATGTAAGTGCTATATATTAAAACATGTGCTTGATATGTTAATTACAATGTTCTAGCATGCATTTACAATGTAATACATTGTTTTAAATTACTGATATATTGATGCTTCCGGGAAGTAAAATATTATTCATATTTTTATCTATTCATATTTTTATCTATATGTTTAAAAGGCTTTTAGCGTCGACTTGCTTAAATAGCTAGGAAAAAGGCAGGAGCATTGTTTAAAAGTCTAGAAAAAGATGGGAAAATTGTTTATAAACCTAAAGAGGTTAAAAGAAGACAGTAAAAGGCTAAAACTGCATTTATAAAACCTCTGGGGCCTATTAATTACACAAGATGACCCATCCTTTAACAGCACATATGTATATCAAAATGCATTTACGTGATTGAATAAGCGATATTAATGTTAATGACACACCTATCATTTGTGTTGCTATGTATATAACTTATACTCAAACTTCAGATAAAACCCAAAAATAGAATTACTTCATGCAACATAAACTTCTTAGGAGCAATAAAATATTTAAATACTTATTTGTAATAAAAGTGGACACCACGTAAATTTATATCTGCAGATTTTGTGATACCACATTTCGTTTTTAACCATTTTCCAAAGAAATGCATTTGTGGAACACAATTGACTCTACACAATCAAAGATTATTTGCTTTAAACTCAGCAGCTGACATATTGCACGATAAAGCTCATAATGCCAATGTAAAGCTGCAATTACTAACTACAGCCACATATTTACTATGCATTTTAGGAGTAAGTTGCTGGTATTGATGCCAACTAAACAAATACAATATCACCTAAAGTAACCAAAGAGCACCACAATGGGGTAAAAGTCACAATTGGCTTTTGGAGGCTTCCAATAGCTTGTGTTCTCTATGGCATATAACACACTGTTCTCCCCTCCCTCTTTTTGTCTGATGTGAAATTTGCATTGGAAAAGGGGTGCATGTGTTAGCTTGCAGTTTAAATGGACTGAATTTAATCTGTAACATTCAACTCTGATAGTGTGTTGCCTTGAAATAGTTCATGAACACCATAGCAGCATTTTGTTAGCAGTCAGCTTTCATTCTTTACCTGCTCTCTAGATGCCAGACATTTCCACGTTCTAAGATTGCCTGTTGCGGTAATGGCAGCAGATTCATTTATCTGGATGGGAAATAAACATCTTTATTTTGCTCTCATTTCATAGATAGTACATTCATTGCAGACAATTTATACTCGCCATATTTCACTTTATTGTGAGATATATCAGGCAACATATCCTTATTTGTTCTCATAGAACCAAAACCTTTATTTTTTAGTTCATTAATCTTCTAAAGAGGTACGGAGATCCTTTGAATGCCACCTAAGAGTTAAAAGTATAAATATATGTACTTTTATTGGCAAAAACACACTTGGAAGGTGTGATCAATCATGTGATTTTAACTCGATTACTACAGTCTGGGAGAATTAACTCTGTGTCTGATGTTAGCACTGCCTCATAGTCATTCTATTGCTATGTTCATCATTTGCTGTCATCCATATCCAGTGGTTGCAACCCCAGACTACCGAAACTACGAAAATCTGGCATCTATACAATAAAGAACTGCAGTGGTAAACTTATTTAAAATAATTTGTGTAATCCCTCCAAACATGGCATTATATTTGTTCTACACATCACAATTCCTGCAGTTATAAAGTAACCCCTGAGAGTGGTGTACATTACAAGCAGAAGCCCTGCACAAACATTTGCAACAATGGTGACATTGCACCTCTCATTGTGAGAAGTATTTATAACATGATTGGATGAGCTAGGGTGAATCCCCTTCACAAGTGAGTGAGTCATATGGTTGACAATTGGCTGTCAGATGCTGACTTTAAACTATGCAAATATAACTCATTGTATGACTAGGAATAAATTAAAGTAAAGTACCCGTATAAAGAAGTATCAGCTTAATAGGAGCAAGTGAACACTACTAGCTATGGATTGTATTAACCCTTTTAGTGTCAGCCTGAATAAAAGAATGTTGTCTGAAAAGTGCCAAGCAATTCTTGAGTAGAATGCAGGATTTTAAATTATTAATAATCAAAGGACTTTTTATCTTTAGTAAACCCTTTTGTCTACTGTATAATATGTATTATATGGAGAAGCCTCTTTAATATTTTTGAAAAATTAAAAATGAAAGAAAATTTTGAAAATAAAAAATTTCAAAATAATAATTAGGCATGCAAAACTTTACTATACAGCAAGTTCAGACTAATAAAATCAAAGTACACATATTTCTATACTAAAACACCAAACTGTTTTGGTCTAGTGTTTTACTTTTTAATATTTAAATATAAATCCATGTAAACTGAAAACTAGAGGGGCAAAAAAAAAAAAAAAAAAAAAAATCCAGGGGAATGCCTTTTTAATCCTAGTTTCCATAGTGCTCATGAAGAGAGAAACTAGGATTAAAAAGGCATTCCCCTGGATGTTCAAAATATGGTACCGCTATGTAGACGACATCTTTGCAATAGTCCCAGAAGGACACCTAGAAGATGCACTAAAACTCCTAAATATGCAAGAAAAGTCTATAAAGTTCACAATGGAGAAGGAATGTGATGGACAACTACCATTCCTCAACCTAAAAAATCATCAAAACTAATAATCACCTTACATTTGTCATCTACAGAAAACCTACCCACACCAACAGCTATATAAAACAAAAGAGTTACAATCCCATTCCCCATCAGCATGCTTTACTCAACAACCTTACACACAGATTGGTAAATGTACCAATGGGCAAAACAGAATACCAATGTGAACTTACTAAAATATTGGACATAGCTACAGAGAATGGATTTCGGGCAGAACTGGTGTACAAAAAAGTTAATAAGGCCAAAAATAAAAAGAGAATTAAAGAAGTCAGCACACTCACTCAAAACCAGAAAGAAAACAAGATCTACAAGAAGTTTACATACCACCCTACAACTTTCTACAAATTCCAGAGGATCTTCAAACAACATAATATCATTCTAGACCCTAAAAACAATTACTCTATAAAAAACATTTTAAATTCTAAACTAAAAGATGATATCCCAGAAGAAAACCAACCAGGAATATATCAGTTCAGCTGTAATGACTGAAAAAATCTACATCGACCAAACAAAAAGAAATATAAAAACCAGGGCAAAAGAACACCACAGAAATATTAAACTCAAACAAGAAGACAAATCTGCAGTAGCTTGGCATTTTTGGAAAGAGAAACACACTATAAATAGAAGCCCAAAAATCCTCAAAAACAACACAAGCAAGACAGAATTAAAAGTTTGGGAAAACATATATATTTGGAAAAACAAAAACCGGGTTTTCAATTTTGAAATCCCGCCAGGAGATCTACTCATTCAGAGGTTCATCAAACCACCACCAGGGACAGAGACAACCACCACAGCAAGCAATGCTGGCAGTCAACCAAAGGAATTGACAATGGAAGCACATGGCTTCTGAAACATGTTTTCCGAAATAAAAAAGTAAGTGATGTAGTGTTACAAAATCGACTCAACTAAATTTTAATTGTTAAAACACATCACTGTCTCAAGTCCACCATATATCAGGATATTTCCCAATCAAGTTTAATTGGTTTTTATGTTGTGTGATGGTTGAGAATGGAGCAGTAAGTAAAGCTTTTAATTTTACTCACCCACAACCATGCCCTGTGGCTGCAGTTTTAATTATGCTTTTAACGCTTTCCTTCCATTTTTGTTGTAGTTAAGATTCAACTTTGACTTCTGCTTTTAATAGTTTTCTTTTCTTGGGTTTTATCTGTCACTTTAACACACATTTTGAGAAGCAGTATGTTCAAAGCAAAGTGAAGAACTACAAGAATAATAATCTGCTATCTTGAGACAACAACACTATAGCTAGAAGTTTAACATCTAGTAAGGAGAAAATAATTTATCAATAAAGAAATTGGAATAGGATATTGAAATTACAGCTTTTGGAGAGAAGATTGGAGGATATTGATAGGCATAATTTACATGCACAAATGAGAGAAAAAATCACTGCAATGGTAGGAACGGAGGCGTATCTTCAAAGTTTGCGATAGAAGAAATGAGAGATTAGGGCTGGCATGGTTTGGACTAGTATCTGGAAATTGAAAGGTTTGAGAGTTGGAGTGAGCCAGGGACTGTGTCCAATTTGTGGGGAGGAGAATGAACTGCACATATGTTTAAATATAAGAGGACAAATGAATGGAAAGTGGAGTTAATTAAATGAAAATGGTTAAGGAGAGATGAGGCACAGATTTTTCAGGAGCAAGGGCAGCTAAGAGATTTAGGGAAATTCTTATGGAGTCTTAGGATGAAATGGTTTTGGCAAATAAATAAGGCATAATTAATCAGATCACATTGTATACTAATTTTAATGTATCAATAATTTAATGACTAAGTGTGCATGTTAAATTGAGGATGGTGGCATACCCAGATAATGGCCAGGGTCTTGAGTGCTATCCACTTATGTATTGAACTTAGTATTGAAATAAAGTATTATCACATCACCAGGACAAGCAAAACAGAAGCTAGTACATACTCTAAAGCACACCATCTGGGACATAATTGCAGGCAAACAGAGACACATGCAACTGATGTTACGACAGACTCTGCATTAAAACATGCTGTACTGTCAATGACAATAACAAAATAGATATGCAGATTTGGAACAAACAATTAACTGCGGCTAAAATGGCAGTGCCAGTGATGGAATCTGGCAGGAATCGCCTCCTTGTGACAGGAGACACTTGAAAAGGTAATCCAGATGATAGGAACGAACTTAACCTCCTGAAGTTTGCTTGCTTTAATACTGTTCTATTCTTGCACCACTATGATAGAACAGAGCATAAAATAACACTACAATCATCACAAGGGACACAAGCTAAACCACATGAAAGATAAAGCTGCAGCCTCATTCAATGGCAGTCAAAAGTGTCCATGACCCTAGATGAAGGAATCGCTGATGCCAGCACCAGTGAGCAAGTGAAGGTAATCCTGGAGGCGTTGTGCAAGATAGTAATTAAAACAGTGAAGGTCTTGGAGAGTACTCACAAAATCAGTGCAAATAACTCATTGCTGCAAGTCTTGCTGCTGAACATATAAATAAGCTTGGTAAATATTAAAAACCACAATAGTAAAAATCAAATACCACAATAAAACAAAATCTACAACTGTAGGCCACAAATAAAAGCACAAGTTACTTTCTGATCATTTTCTGAACCAATAGTATGAAAATACCCACAGTTTCTAAATTGTTTTTTAACACAATGTGATTAAGAGTTTTTGATTTTCGAATGCTCATATTTACACTGCTTTTCAAAGTATTTTTCTATGGGTTTGTAACTTTTAATCCTTCACCATGATGTTTAGTTCATGATTTTTTTCTCTTTTTCATTTCTGGGGTAATTCTATGAAGTAGTATAAAACTTACCATTGGTTCCCAGAGGTGGTTAATTGAATACTTTCTTACCCATGTTTCTTACGATGTGTATTGCAAAGTTTAACCAGACAACAACCAGTGCACAACAAACATGTTTAAAATTCATTCCAGCTTAGTGCATGAGCCAATTTTTTATAACTCTCATATGTTTCTAAAACTCTACTTAGCTTTATGTTGTGCATGACATGGATGAAATGAAAATGAAATCCAGATCAGAAAAATGGAAAAAATGGACATGAAAATGGAATACCAAATGGAGAAGAAGAGAAATGAGATAATGCCTGTGAATTATGTGGTAGAGAAGATACAGTGGTTAGTGAAGACAGAAATGAAATATGGAATAGAGAACTGGAAGGAGGAGATATCGAATAAAATCAATGAAAAGCTGGCTGGTATGAAATTGGACATAGAAGAACTAGGTAGCAGGAAGAAGAACATTCACCAACATGTTGATGCCCTGCAAGACCTTGGGGAACGACTTAATGCCCTGGATGGAAAAGCTGGTCAGCAGAAGAGGAATCTGACCAACTGATAGCAAGCCTCCAGGACCAGGTGGCAAAAGTACAGAATGCAATTTTGACATTGGCGATGTCCACAGAGATCTGGGAAGCCCTCAAGAAGCACTTTGAGAACCATCACCTGGCTTCAGTCTACCGCAGTCAGCATAAATCAAGGCTGCAACAGCCAGGGCAGACAATGCAGAAGGTTGCCCTGGCGACTGAACAGCTGGTGAACCTACCACATAGTTACATGTCCAGAAAGCCACCTACTCCTTTGTCGATGTGGTGAGTGATGCCAAGATATGACAGCACCTTATGCTTGGCAACTGCTAAACCATCCATGAGGCAATAATGGCAACACTAAGGATGGAGGTGGCCAAGACAACAGCTGCACCAACCTTGAAGATGACAACCTTTCAGTGGTCTGTGCTGGGGATGTGGATGGCCAGGTCAGCTAGAGAAGGTCAGTCCACAACAGGTTGACTGTCAGATGGAAAACAAGTATGGACCGGCATGGCGAAGGGCATATTGGAGTAATAGTTTTAAAATTTAAAATTTTCGGGCTATTTTGCCGTGGTCTGTAGGTTAAAATATGTTTAGCTAAAATTCTTTTCGAGTTAGCGACGTGAGCACATTTCCTCTGAAGATGTCCCTCACAGACAGGGACGAAACGTTAGGTAGAAATATTTTAACTAAACATATTTTAACCTACAGACCACGGCAAAATAGCCCGAAAATTTTAAATTTTAAAACTATGGACACCGGCCGTGAAAGCTTACGCATATATATTGGAGTAATGCTACATGCCTTGGGTAGAAGAGAGGACAACAGCCTCATCACAAACAACTGGGCACAAAGAAAGCTGTGCCAGATACTTGTAACACAGGTGTAGCCATGACTTACCAGGCCTGGTGGGGCTTGCTGACACGAACACCCAGTCAGCCCTACTAACTAGCGAATGGCATCAGGAAACATTTTACCTATGGAGGAAGCCCTGCTGGAGTTGAGATTGGAATAGAGCACTGTGAACTTGTGGGTATTTGTTGCAAGGGTAGCTGAGGATGTGATACTGGGGCTGAATGCCCTTAGGAGAATTTTGTGACTTGGCCAAGATGAGGTGTTGCTCAAGAACCCTCATCAAACATCCAGGGATCTGTTGCGTGATCCTGAGAGATGATATAGTTGTACCCACAAGAAGCGAGGTGATATTGAAGGCACACCTGGAGGGTCAACAGTCAAGGAACTTTGTACTGGACTGGAAAAAACCATTGAGTGGATTATGTGTTGCCCATGCATTGTTGTCTTGTTGGGAGGAAGTGGCCATGAGGCTATTGAACTCATTGGATAGTGACCAAAACATTCAGACCAGGATGGATTTAGGGAAGTGAGAGCCAGAAGTGAGTATATCATCCTGCGATGGATCTGACCAGCCAGCACCGACACAGAACCTGGGGCCCCGGCTGAAAGACTTGCTGAAGAGAGCAGCCATTCATCTGTTCCACAACTGTAGAAGGTCTGGTGTCTGCTTAGGAGATACCAGTCTATCTTTAGCGAAGGGAACAATGATTATGGTTGCACTAACCATGTACACCAACAATCGACCCCAGAGATGCCCAACTTATCTGATGTGTTCCTGGCAAAACAGACAGAGGTTTGTGACATGCTGGAGGACAAGAGGTCTAGGGGAATCACTGAAGAGTCTGAGAGAGCCCTTGGTGTTCCCCATAGTCTTGGTGAAGAAGAATGGTGAGCTACGCTTCTGCGTGCACTGCAGGAAGCTGAATGCAGTCACCAGTAAGGACTGTTTCCCTTTACCCCAGATTGACAACACCCTGGACACACTTGCTGGTACTCAGTGGTTCAGAATATTCACAGGTGGCCTTAGATCCCACAGATAAAGAGAAGACATCATTTTTGATTGGCCAAGGGTTTTGGCAATTTATGGTTATGCCCTTTGTCCTCAGCAATACACTAGCTGCCTTCCAGTGCCTCATGGAATCAGTGATAGAGGGTTAACATAGAATGTCTACCTACTAAATCTGGATGATATCATCTTCATAGGCCATAACTTCAAAGACATTTCAAGAACCAGACCAAGATAATGGAAAGGCTGCAGGCAGCTAGCCTGAAGTTGGACACAAAGAAGTGCCGACCTGCAAGGAGGTGAACTATTTGGGCTTTATAGTCTCACCCTCTGGGGTGGCCAGGAACCTGGAGAGGCTCAAGCAGTGAGAGATTAGTCTCGCCTGAAACACAAATAAGAGCTGCAAAGTTTCCTGGGCCTATGTAGCTACTACTGACAGTTTGTCAGAGGTTCCTCCAACATTGTGAAACCCCTCACTTGTCTGATGGAAGAGCACCAGCCTTACTCATAATCAGAAGATGCAGAGAATGCATTCCAGGTGCTTAAGTCGTCAGCATTCTGCAGTACACCTATTTTAAATGCCCAAATGAAAAGTGCATACTACCACAATAGACGTTAATGTAAATTTATTTCAATCCAGTAAGCAGAAAATGAAACAGATGCAAAACACCTCATGTGACCTATAGGAACATTCATATCATTTGCAAATAATTTTATATCTCTAAGGGTAAAATTTAATTCTGAGCAAAGTAATTTTATTAGTATAAGTAAGGAGTGCATGGCTTTGAAATCAATTTTGACACGTTAGTTAGCAAAATCTAGTTTGTGAGTTAGGTTAAAACCAGATTAATTTATGCTAAATTGTTGCATGCTCCATTTTGTTAAAAAGCTTCTAAGAAAACTGTTTAAAATATTTTTCCAGGTGGTTTGGATCTAGAAGCTTACCTGAAATCAACTAAGTATACCAGCAAAGTTTGGAATACTGGGTATTCTTCAAAACTTGATTCCTATTTCACAGAAAGTGCCCAAATGTCAGTGATGCATGCTCTGCAATTTAAGGAACATCAGCATAATCATATTATTCAACATCAACACTTTTTGATCCGGAATTGTACCAGAAAATTAAAATGAGTGCTGCTCAAGGACTCTGATATTAGCTATTCAAAGCTCATGTGCATATACTAAGTGTGAAGGTAACCAAGTTCTTTCCCTTTACTCAGTAGAATTAATAATAGAGGTACTAAAAGCTATCTCATGCTTTTGTCTTGCAACAAATTTAATTAAAGATGGTTCGGGTCTCTAAAAACATTTCCCATTCTCATTAAATATTTCTTGTGTAAAAATGGGAGCAAAACCACAAAAGCGAGTGCGTTAAAGGTAGCTTGAAGTGAAAGGGCAAAAAATATTTCCCATTCGCATTAAATATTTCTTATGTAAAAAATGGGGACAAAACCACAAAAGTGAGATAGTTAAAGGAGTTCCAAATAAAAGGGTAGAGCCTTTAGTCACCTGTAACAGATGTTGTTAAGAAATTGGAAACAGAAACAAAAGAATATATTGCTGTTGCTCTGAATAACACAAACACAAGTTTTGGTGAGCTGGATAGAGCTTCAGGAATAATACATACATTAGGGCCGGTTGTACCAACTCGGAATAAATCCTAGAATAGTTATTCTTGGAATACACTATTCACGGTATAAATGTGGTGCTGGGTTGTACGATGCAATTTTATTCCTTAGATATCTATTCGACTGTTTGTAGATTTAAAACAAATGTTGGCTATATTGCGAGTCATTCATGGCCAACTTGATACATAATTACTGCTTTATTTTGCTGAAAATTTGCATTGTTTTCACAATCAGATGTTCCTAAACTATGTATTATTTCTTATTTTAACTACTTACGGTACTATGAAATAATTATGAATATTCACAAGCGTGTTCGGATGTAAAATTGCTATTCACTTTACAAAACATAAACACATATGTATACTGTGATTTCTTCCGATAGGTTAGGAGCATGGGAATGAAACCTTGCATTATGTGCAAAGTTGTATCTTGTGCTGATATATGACATCTTTACGTTTCTGTACTCAAAACAGCTAACGTGCATTTTATTCATTAAAATACTTAGTAAGTGAATTTTGATAATTACATTTTAGTGTTGCCAATGCCACTATCAACCTAAGATATGCACAATTGAATCGTTGTGCCAAGATAAGTACAAAAACAATTTCCTATACAGGTATTATTAACCAACAGAAATATTAGTAGTTATGTCGGAATAGTACATTAAACTGTTCCCATTACAGTTCACATTTTGATGATGGCAATATTTAATACAGCAGCTAGAAATTGTCCACCACATTATATTTTACTGAAGGTATTCTCTATTCAATCAAAATTGTCTCTAATGTATTAAACCTACAGCATATAATATGTAAAAATTATGAATTTATTGTAAAATAATATATTTAGATTTACGAACTCTGAAGGCATCTTTTAATCTGGGCATCTCCTCCCTACATCACAAAGCTTGTAGTGTTATAGTTTTTAAACTTGCACATAACCTCTAAAATCTAAATATACTACAGAATGTCACTAACATTATCACTTGTGGCTATATTACGTTTTGAAGCATATTGCCCTAGAAGTAACCATTCCTTTGTATTTCGTCAATAAAATGTAACCTCACTCTTTACTCAAAAGAGGAGGGTATCCAGCAAACTATCCTCAAGAAATTCTCTGACTTTTCCATACAATGAGATAAATTTTCCCTGATTGAAAAAAGCAGGTAAAATTTAAGCTAAATGCAATTAAAATAAAAGTAGGATTTCATGTCAGTGTCATTAGACATAAAAGTACTCTGGCTTGTGGTCTATGGTCTACTGGACATTCTTCTTCCATATGTTTCATTCAAAACACATTAAACATCTTTAGAGGTGTAGCTGAAGATGTTCAACAAAGTTTCTGGAAGAAGAATGCCCGCAAGCTCAATAAAGTACACTTACAATATAATATTTATTTAATTACAATTAATAGTTAAAATTAATATGTTAATAACTCACCTACTGACTTGTAATTGGAGATCACATGGTACCATAAATTATACACAACATTGCAAACTAATATTTACAATTATTTACATTATTTACACTGTCAGAATTTCATGTAACTCATACTACTAAGCTTTATAATTTCTTCAGTTAAAGCTTCTGCTTCTTGGAGAGCATCTTTTAGAAGCTTAGTCTTTTGGCCTCCAACATTTTTAATTCTGTGAGCACTATTCTTTTTACCACAGCCCTCTTATCTTTCTGTCATTGCCTAAAGGAAGAAATAATTGCTAATTACAAGATGGAACCATCTTACCAGTAAAAATAATTTTGAAACAAATCATTTAAATTGAATAAAACACCCCAAATGGAAACTAGTGACCATCAGTAATGCGTTTTTAAGAGTTTATTAACAGAACACTTTATTTCATGAGAAAAGGTGTGTGTAAATTTTTAAAGAATAATTAGTTGATCTATTTAGAAAAATATCAAAATGAAGATGCATTAATACAAACATTACATATAAACTTGTTACTGATACACAATTACTGACCAATTATTATTTTTATGAATTAATGCATTGTTAAAGATATTTTGAAACACAACTTTACTGAAAAGACAAAATGATATACTTGTTAGTCATATTTCATTTGCTAAAGAATTTATCTTCCATTACTTAAATAAATATTAATAATTTAACCTTTTCATTTAATTCAACATATGTTTATGATTTATATACTCCAAACAGTGGGAAACCAAAACCAATTATAAACTAAAAACACTCTATACCATTTATATTTAAAAAATTACATTACCTCTTTTCTGTGAGCTTCAGCCTCTGTGTATCTATTGTAGGCATTTCTCATTACATGGATCATTTTCCTAGGGATTGATTGTGAGTTGAATTCTTCTATTCCTCCAACATTGCAGACTGAGTCAAAAATCCTTTGTGCAATGAGTGCCTCTTCTTTCAAATTTTCCACTAGGATTTCTTTATTGATAGAGAAGTCTTTTTCCATTTATTCTTTTTTGACAAATTTAGTCACTATCTCCCTTGATGATGTTTAGGAAGTTACTGTATAAAAAAGGTACCATTGGGGAGTCAGTTTGGAATTTGGTGAAAACTGGTTCCGGCTGTTCAGCAAAACTGAAAGAAAGCAAGCTTAGCAAGGAGGAGCTTGTCCTTCACACATAATTCTGCCACCTTAATACTTTTACAAGCAGGCTATTTTTCAGTCCCTTTTTCAGCCTCCACATACTTTTTGAGTGATGGCTACATCTCTTGACTTCATCTTGCCACCCTTGCATTTTCAATCCAGCACATATTGCAAAATAATAGGGGAAATAAGGAAGACTCAGTAATCTGTGAATAATCTCCTCTTCTTGTAGGAACCATTTTAAACAAATAAAAGAATGATCTTAAAATTTTATTTATGTTTCAGCCAGTAATCTTAATACCAGTTTTGAAAGCTTCATAAACAGTATGAAGTGCACATGACCCCAAATCCAGCCGTTTTGGACCATCAGGTCCAAGAATAGCATTAATACCATTTTTTAAATGTTTGTAAAAGGACCAATTTACATTAGGGCTGTCCATAGATAACTGAAGCATCTTAGAAAAGTCAAGTTCCAGGACATTCCACTTGAACGCTTCAAGGAAGTCAATAGCCTTAGCCTGCTGTAGAAAACATGAACCTAAATAATGAGCCTTTACTGAATTTGTATTTTCATTCCAATAGCAAATGCTTAGGTCCATGTGTTTTCTCAGCAACTTTGTTAAGACTTTCATCAAAACCAACGACGTAATTCAATATACTTTTTAGAGATGTTTGTAGCTCCTCTTTAAAGTAATTGGCTAAATCAAATACAATGATGTAAGATATTTTACATAACTTCATCTCTCTTGCTATAGCACTGTCTGGAAACATTTTAGTACAAAGAGAAACACTGCTCTTTGCATTATGAAGAGAGTTGTGTTACATAACAGTATTTGCACACCATGAAATTTCTGCTTGTGTTACTTCATCTCTTAATTTATATTTTTCTTTTGAATTCCAGAAGATGGGGATGAAATGTTGTGGCAGATTCAGATAAATCAAGAGTTATTTTCTGGTTTTCTTGAACCATATCAATTTAATGGCAGTTCATTTATGAGAGAACATGAAGGCTTTTTGAAGAATTGCATTGGTGTTCATTTAAAGACTGCATTATCAAGTTTAACATGTCTTGTACTATTCATGTGACTTGTCACTGCTCTTTGCCCCATATTAATTAAGCTGGATGTCTTAAGACACAATTTACATCTAGCAGAATTGGTATCATTATTCACTTTATCAAGCCTTTTGTAAAACTGTGGTTCTCCCAACAATTAAGTTGAAAACATGCTTTCTTTGAAGTCATCTTCTAATCTGAAAAAGGAGATTTTGATATACCTAAGTTCATATTTATTTCACAAGAAATGTAAATAATTTTAAAAACCATAACCGAAAATAATGTAAGTTTTTAAAAAATCTGATGCATAATTTAGGGGGGCAGAGTGGCAAACTTCCCCCTCAGCTAGAAAAATAATTAGGATATTGACTTATAATTGATTATGTACTTATAATACAAATATGTCACATTTATTACACCAAAGAAGAATTTATTTTAGGGTCAATATGTTAATAAAATCCACATAAACTTCAAGAAACTCTTTCAAGAACCTCCCCTCCTAATTAGAAACTTAAATGATGCTTCTGCACAAAATCAAGCATTTCTCAGCAGTGATGATAGTAAAAATAGGGGAAATGGACCTAATGGTAGCTCTGTATAAACGAAAGGCCATAAATTTCAGACAAAATCTTACTTTTGAGAAAAAAACCTGTTGTCCACAAAACATGAGCTTTCTGATTTCACGTAATGTTTTTAAGTATTAGTCACTTTTATTTGCATTAATGTTTTCCAGGAGAATACCAGAATTGCAATTTGCAATGCAATCTCCCCTGCAATGGAATTAACATAAGTGCGAATCAAATTGGGGCTTCAAAGTATAAAATATTGTATTAAACACAGCTATTTAGGGTTAACTTAACATGACAACCTCAGTTTTTGGTAGTGTCAAATTATTCCTTCCCATTACCTATGTTAAGTGATGGCACATATTGTTTAGGTATAACTGAAATTTTGGTAATTGTAGGTTAACTTCTATGGCATTTATGCACAGTGAAATATACAAAGCTGTTGCTATTTACTTCATTTTATGGTAATAGGAATGAAATTATGCCGAGATTATGATGAACTTTACTTAATGTGACGAGGTGTAACATGAAGTTAAATGCTGTTAAATTTAAGGTCTATTAGGATGCACTTAACATAAAAGAAATTACTCCTGATGGTAGTTGTTTTCAACTGCTCATTCTGTGCTTCACACCAATTAGTTATTTACCATCACTTAATGTATCAGGAAATTACATTACGCTAAGTCAAGTCATGTTAAGTTAACCCTAAATAGCTACATTTAATATAATGTTTTAGACTTTCAAGTTACACCGCGTTAAGTTTACGTTGCAAAGTTCAATGTAGTCCCGGCATAAGCATGCGACTATTGAGATTCGAACTCTGGACCTCTTGCATGGGAAATGTACATAATTACCACAAAAATAAGCTGTTAATGTGGACAAGCACAAAGAACACAATATGAAAAATACATGTACAAATAATACTAAAATAAAGAAGTATGTACATAACATGGAATTAAAAGTAAATGCTGATTATGAGTAGCATAGCTTGTAAATATGATGCATGCTTTAAGAGGTACATGGAACATCATGTTTGAGAAGATTATAGTTTTCTTTTTTTTTTTTTTAAAACCTGGTTTGGTCATATTGGATGATGACTGAAACCAGTGAAATGCTACTCGAATGAACTCGGAGTCCAGGGAGCTTAATGTTACCCGACATTTGTCTTTTCAGGATAAGGTAAAACCCTGATAAAATAACCTTATCTGGGTAACCCATCCTTAGCGAGATTCAAACTCGCGACTTGTTGGATGTGAGGTAGACACGCTACCACCACACTACCCAGGCAGGCTTGATTGTTTTATTTGTTTAGCACTGAAAGTCACATAAAAATGAAACAAAGGAACATCCCAATTTCTCTAGCGGCTAAGGACAGTAAATATGGTGCATGCTATAAACGGCCACATGGAATGCTATGTTTGGGGTTATATTTGAGTTAGTTTAGTTCTTTTGCACTAAACTACACATAATGAAACAAAGCAACATCCCAATTTCTCTAGTGGCAAAGGACAAAACTTGTTAGATCACACTATTGGAAAAATGGCAGCTGCAGAAAAGAATGAACTTAATTTAAATGATAATGCACTATACTAAATAATTTTACATAATAATCAACAACCACTTACCTTTCAACAATTTTCTCTCTTACATTGATTTTTGGAGAGCGAGTCTCACTCGGGTCTTTCTTCTTCTATCACAATCCAACAATACCACAGAACACGTATATATAAAGTTTGCATTACTCGTAAGCACAGAGTGACGCTACTATGGGCCCGGCATGTTTACAGGGTATATATGCCATGACATGTCATGTACACAAGGGAAATTCTTAATGGTTTCGTGCAATTTTGCACCTGTGTCACAAATAACCATCCCAAATTTAAAGCATTGGGGAAACAAAAACATTAGCAATTTTCTTGATATTTTATAAAATCCCTGACCTTTCCAGAAATTTTAAATTCCCTGACTTTTCCCGATTTTCCCAATCGCTGGACACGTTAAGGGTATTCTTCTCAGATTAAAGGAAGGCAAGTATCAAGCCTACCTGTTAAGGCAGCCTTCAGAACTCGGGATACCACAGCTGACACAAAGGTACTCTTGCAGAGTGTGAAAAGACTTGGTAGGTAGGGAGATTATGCAGCAAAATGATTAATCTTGCTTATAGACCATGAATATTTCAATGCAATTAACCCTAAATAGGTGAAGTTTGTATGCCTTCCGATAGTGGTGGTGTGGGATCACTTTCAACCACAGGAATAAAATACTTGTTGTAGGTAAGCTAAATAAATATTTTTGTTTAATTATTATTTATATTTACTAAGTAACACATAATACACTAAAATGAACATTGATGGTAAAAAAGCCAAATTAAAAAATAAAGCAAATATGAAAGTTTTAATGCCACAATTTTCAATATGGCATGAAACGCTGGTAGTTTACAAATGCTAAAAGAAATAGATTCTCAATGGATTTTCATACTCTGAAAAGATAAATAGGCCTGTAAATATTGGGAGAGCATGTTACTCTATGCCTCATGAAATCCTTTTTTGGAAAGGAATGAAATGTAACAATTGATAGTTCCTTCACATCTATCAAACTGGCAAGAGAACTGCAAATAGAAGCACAAACATTACTGGTACCTTCAATAGGACTAAACAGAAACTGTTACCTTCAGTGAAAAAGGGGTAAAGTGTATTTCATTTAAGCATTATTTACAAAGTTGATGATATTACATGCAGCTTACCAAAGAAAGATCAAGAAAAATGTGACTAATTTTTGTACTGTGCATTCCGGTATGAGTATGCCTATAGATGAATAGTCTAGTAAGAAAACTCCTGAAATGGTTAGCTTTTGCACTATCACCAAATGCAGTGCAGGTGTTATGCATCAGATGTCTCACAAATAGTGTTAAAGCCATGATGAGGTACTGGCCCAATATGTGCTCTATAACATTTTAGACCTAGCAATGGTCAATGCTCATACCTTGTATAAGGTCACAACTGGCTCTACAATATCTTGTCAGTCTTTCATAAAGAAAATTGTGGAAGGATTGGCTATGCCATAGTAATTCACACTTATATCATTCCTGCATTCATATACAAAACATGTGAAATAGAGTTGTGCATGAAAAATAAAACCAAAGAGTTGTTCAACATGTAAAAAGTTTGTATGTAGTTCTTGTATAAAAAAAAAGCTGTAAAAAGTGTCATTCCAATATTTTTGAGGTTTTTTTGTATAAATATAACCTGCAGTATAAGTTTTTTGTATAAATATAACCTATATTTGTAGGGCTTAAGTATATAGCTATACAAATTCCTATAATAAAATATTTCTATGTCTAACTTCTTGTGCTCAGGTGATAAAGCATTAAAATTGACTGGAAAAACAAAGGTTTCTAATGGAACAAGTTTTGAACCATTGATGCTCCACTCACTGGTTTCAGAGGACTAATCCCCTCAACTGCATGAAACTTTTGTGTAGCTACTTTACAACTAAGATTTCCACATAACCTTTTGTTTTTAAGCATAACTACACAATGTTTTTGGCAGATTCTTTGTATTTTTCCAAAGCTACACTGATTAGCCATTAGAATGAATAAATACATGTTTGCAGAAGAGTATATTTGTTTTTAGCAAAGGAGGGGATATTTTCACGCATGTGCATGTATATGTATATATAAATTGAGAGAAATTATGGGTTTTATTTACTTTTGTTTTGTTTAGTAGTGTTGAATTCCTGTTCTTACTGCATATGGTACCACAGGTGATTGACATTGATGATACATGAAATGATAATTGGGAAATAAAATTTGGGAAGGAAACGTTCCAAGCCTAAATGTAGGATACATCCAGCATTTGCTATGAGGAATGAAAAAAAGCCAGAGCATACCTTTCACGGATGGCAGGTTTTACGCAAGATTTGACCTCCCATCACAAGTCTGTGCCTTAACCACCTCAGCTGCAAATGTCTATGGTGGTAAGAGAACTCAATGATATGGTAACTCTTTCAAGCTATTTACAAAATGAAATGCTTTGGATTAATGAAGATTATGAAAACAATATATTAATCAAGATATGAATGGAACATTGAAGGATAAAAGAATAAACCTGGAAAATATTCCTCAATACTTTGAGGAGCATGTACAGCATTTGCCTTATTTATTATGCTGTATAAAAATTTCAAGAAGAATGGAGTTTTGAGCTGAAGAATAAATGTGGAATAAATGCTCAGGAAATAAATAATCAACAATATTGAAGGACGAGGACTAATCATCTGAAGGGGGGATATTACATACAAGCTCATGTCATCAAGCATGATGGTTCAGGTCAGCATAAACTTGTAATTTTGTACAGGAATATCTTGACACTGTATAAGGTGCTGCAAACTAATATATTGAATTGCTAGCCCTTTTAAATAAAACTATACCTAAGTGTCAATAAACTACAAACCTATGACAATTCATCAACCTTAATTGTAATGAAGCTTACAAGCCATAATTACAGAAGCGATAGCTCTGCTACTAGAAAAAAGAAATAACCACTACAAAATAATTTAATATGGTAGATGTGCTAGATGGTTCCTGCCCCTCCTCCCGCACTTTTTCCCTCTCTCTCTCTGCCTCCCTCCCACTCTTGCTCTTTGATTACAACTGTCAAAACAAAAGCAATAAGGTGAGATATGATTGGCACTCAAGAGAATCTGAAAATATGGCTTTAAGTGAAGAAGTGTGAGTGTTCCTAGTCCACTGAGTTGCATGCCGAAGCGGATGAGGACAGAAGTATTTTATGCATTCTATGTGCAGTAGACAGAATTGGAATATCAGTAGAAATTTATCAAGCTAGAATTTGCCTCTTTAACAAAAGGCACATCAAATATGTTAAAAACAGTTAAATGCTCAAGAGATAATAGAATCATTCGCAGCTGAAGGATAACAGGTAAAAATTTGTATACATATGTTTCTTAATTTTAACATTGTAAACTACTTTGATTAAGACGCCTCAAACAGCACTGAAAATCATAAGGTTAGCATTCCCCTTATACAGGTTGGACCATCTAAGTCAAGACTGTACAAATCTCCAAAACTAAGCATTGGAAAGAGAAATGTCTTGAACAAAAGTTCTTTTATAATATGGGGGAAAATAAATGTCATTATTTGGACATTGTGATGGTTAGTATAAGGTCAACTTTAATTTTCTTAAATGGGAACCTACTTTTTCTTCAATGTTGTTTTCTCACTCCTCATAAACAACTTAACAACATTTATATGAGTATAAGGCACTTCGCAATTACTCTTACACAAACTTAAATAACAACAAAAATTCTGAACGGCTGTGTAAGAAGAGCAGAATAAGATATCGTACAGTCTCAACTTAAGTGGTCTACACTATTTAGTAAACTGTGTTTTGCATACTCTGAACGGGGGACAAAAGCACTAAGTCAGTGTCTTACTACCTTACAGCACCGTGCAGAGGTGGTGTGCTGATTATGCTGTAAGTTGTGACTCCTGTGCAATTCTTATTACATGGTTTCATATCCATTTAGTTGTCTGTCATGCTGAAGTGATTGTTTTATTATGTGACAAAAGGGGGAAAAAAAAAATGATTCTATTCAGAAGAAGAATGTAATAAGACAAGACATTACAAAAGAGTCTACTCTATACTAGCTAAAGTGTAAAACAGATCAGGGAAAAGAAAACAGGAAGATTGCAAGTATGTACAAACTGTTTAATACTACAATAATATTGATAATGAACTTTATTTCTATTACACTATTTTCTAAGTTACCTAGCACATCTTTTATTACTCCTCTATGCTTATTGTAGTACAATACTTGATAGAATATGCAAAACTTATAAACACTCATTTAGCTTTAGATGCTGAAAACTGTTTCGAGAGAATAGCTGACAACGAAAAAATTCATATTTTTCCAAAATTTCATGACCTTCCAAAAAAGGATGCTTAAGATTTGTACCTAATGGGTCTTATTGAAGCATATGATTACAAAATAGATCCCTTAAGTCAGATGGGGACGTATAAAATAAAGAGTTGTTACAGTTTTCAATAATTTGTCAAGTTTGGGTCACATAGAGAATGCAAGTATTTCAAAAAGCATTTTGTAGTTTACACTCCACTGGCATGAAGGCAAGTTCTCTCAAGTGACATATTAATAAATAAAAAAATTGCCACAAGATAAATGTGAATAGAATTCCAAAGGAAATAAAATTTTTGAGAACATCCTGAAATCAACAGAGGAACATATAAAATAATTTCCTCTGAAGAGCTCTCATTATGTTGTGAAGGAAATTCAGTGCTCAGCCACTTGTCTGTGTGTGAGAACAATGATCACTTATACTGTGGTATTTATCCAAATACAGCTGTGAAGTACAACTACTACATGCATATTTTGGGGTAAATTATGATTATAAGCTTGGCTGACCACACATAGATGTTATGTTCTCCCTGTGAGGAACTTCCTGGTACACTGAAAATTCCTCATCTCTGTGAAACTTCAAATTTTTGTAACCAAGTCACATTTGGAAGTCATAAGTTTTATAAGTTCCTGAAGGAAGCCAAGTCCCATTGTCTTAAAAATAAGGTAATGGATGCTGTTGCCTTGAAAATTTACCCCTGTTGGAAATCTTTTATATGTGACAACTGTGGGTAAATGTGTTCAATATTCACACCTTAAAAGAGGACAGCTCTCTGGTGTACCTTTATTATGAGGGCAGTGGAAGAAAAGGAGCAAAGGAGGTGTGCACTTTCCAATACCATTACATTAAACACTACATTCCATACACCATTAAACATCTCAGCTGGTTCTCAAATGGATGTACTGGACAAAACAGAAATCAACTATGGTGAGAATGTGTATGGGACTGACAGCAACTAGTACATTTGAGTCAATTACACACATGTTTCCTCAATGCAGTCACTCATACCTAACATTAAAAATTTTGGGGTACTCAAAAGGTAAATTAAAACTATTGATACAGTGCATACCCCAAGAAAATATAACAGCAGGAAAAAATGTGGAAGTGCAAGATGCAGAGTTTAAGTAATTCACTTTGACAAATGGAGGACATATTACTTTAAGAAGACTGTTACATCAAGGAAAAATGAAGGACTTCCAGGAGAGAAGAAGCAGGCATTTACACTTGTATTACATTACATTTATATGAAGTTTCTTTTTAGATTGATTCTCCTGTTAATCATAGATTCTCTCTGGAAAAGCCTAAGTCACTACAACATCTTATACTGCCTTCTGGAAAGGTAAGGACAAAGTAACCATAAACTTTAACAAGATACTGGACATTGGGAAGGTAGCCAAGCATGTACCTCAGGATGTTCTGCAGTTTTACGAGAATATTCTGAAATGGCCAACAATGATTGGTCAAGACTATAAAAAGCCAAGTCATGTTTTTGTTTGTTTGTTTTTTCATCAAATTTAAATTATATTTAGGCAACATGAGAGGACATATAATAATCTAGATTATTTAGTTCAATAAATTTATAATTTAAAAATATATTTGATCAGTATATTAAATTTACATATCAATAGCGATACTGAATTTAATAATGACCATGAGGCAGAAAAGCATTAAGTGATTTTTTTAAAAACAAAACAGAAATACAGGTAACATATACAAATTATATTTTCATTTAGAAAAAATATATTTTAAGACATTGTTTTATATAAAACCAATATAAAATCTATTTTTACTTGAGGTTTTCTATTTACATTGTTTTTTCATTTTCTAGAAAATTTGCAGAAATTGACTTAATACCTTTAAGCTATGATCAATTGATATAGCAATATCCTTGTGTTGATAGTTCCACTTACAATTTGCTGGTTCAAACTAAACCCCAGTCCCAACATGGAAGAGATAATTCAAATGTGAGAGAGGGAATAGCTGAAGAAACTGAGCCGAGAAAAATCAACATTATCAAGAATATGAACTGCTTGTCACAAGCTATCAACAAAGAGAGGAACAAGAACTCTGTAGCTCAGTCAGCAGAGCACTTGCCAGCTGTGCGAGGGGTCCTCGGCTGGATTTCCAGCTGAAGGGGGTGGGGAGATTTTTCTCTAGCCCAGATTATTCCCTATCCTCTCCAGTCTGGAAGTATGAATGTGAGTGTACGATCTAATCACTAAAATTAGAGATACACAGAAACCCAATAACATCAGTACACAAATTAACAGCATTGCTGATAGGCAATATGCTCCAAAGGAAACTATCGGCAGTTAAAGGCAGGGTATAAATGGAATAAAGAAAAAAAAAAGTATCTTGTGAATCATGATGAAATGAAAATGAGGCTAACAAAAGCAGAAACAGCAAGCTGATAAATGAAATAATTTTTGGAATCAAAGTAAATATTGAGACTTGGAAGGGGATAGAGGACATATTGGAAAAATTGCAGATGCAATCACAAGGCTGGGAATTAGCCAATTCCTTAAGAATCAGTACAAGGGGAGTTAGCTGATGGTTGGTAATCGCAAACATACAGAGATATGAATATAAGCATCTGGGAAGATCATGAGTGGGAAGAAAAGGGGAAAAAAAAAACAAACAAACAAACAGAATATAAGGATATCTTATCAAAACACAAGACAAATGCAGAGAAGGTAAATTGTCTCTCAGGAATTTGAACAAATTTATAGATGGTAAGAAATAGGATATAAATGAGGAAAAAAAAAAACATAATAGTTGTGCACATAGTCAATGGAAAGAATAAAAAATTAAGTTGCTGAGCTGGCAAGAAGAAGAATAAGAAGAAATGGCAGAAGGGAAAAAGGAGAAAGACAAACAGATGACAGTACCATATCATGGTATCATTTTCTTAGCAGCTGCATGGCAACATCAACAGAATGACGTGGAGTTACAGCTGGCTTGGACAAACAGGGTGAGGTAGGTTTGAGTGTAGTTCCCATCCCTGGTAGAAGCATTATGAAAGTAGAAGAGAAGATGGATGATTCTATCAGAAGAGGCTAACAAGAATCAACACAAGTTGGAGCATTATAGTTTTGAGAGAAAGGATTCAGTATAGTAACTAAGTTCCTCTTCTCCAGTGAGCTGGAATGTGGAGTTATAAGCCGAAATATACAATAGTGAAATCTTATCAGATAACTAAGTGAGCAAATCTGAAAGCAATGGTAGAAAAATTGTTAATGTAATAGTTATATCACTGGTTATCATTATTTTGGGAAAAAGTGAGTGAAGGTTAAAGAAGGTTGTGTGTCTGGTGGGACGAACTGTCTGCAAAAAGAAGTAAAAGCTTTAAAAGTAATATTGAATATCCTTTAGTAATTGATAAAGCACTATAGTGTGTATTTAGTGATTTATTTGAAAGAAATGTACAAATGTGTTTAGACACTGCTTGTAATCCACTTAGCTTTTCAAACTTTTATGTCTCAAATTTGTACATTAAGCTGAATAATATGTCAATGAACTACACCATAGGTTATACAGGAGTAGAATTAATGCCAGTGAGGAAGGGGATTTTCATGTAAGGTAGGGGAAGTGAAAATTAGAATAGTACAACAAAGCCAGATCCATAAACCTATTGTAGTGATGATAGAGTCATCAAAGAGAGTAATACAAACAGGTTTTTTATGAAGAGATTAACTTATTGATGTGCAATGAAGTAAAAGGGAAAGACGTGTATGGAGAATTTACTGTTGTATACAAGAATGGCTAAAGTGTCAAGGATTACATGTAGGGCCCCTGAAATTTTCGAACGCATTTTTTCCGCGAATTCTTTAAAAATGACAATAGGTTTATTTTAATGTCAGTAGGATCTCCATGCTTCAATGCATGAACTGTGTGTAAACAACATTCAACAAAATTTCGCGAATTTTGAGCATTTTTAGCTTTTGTGCAATATTTTGCAAAAAATAGCACTAAAAATTCTATTTCCGTGCATTAACTCCACCAAAAAGCACATTTTACGTTCGACTTGATATTCAAAATCGATTTATATCGAATGTGAACTGAAATCGATATTATCTCATACCCAGCGCTGTTGATGTTAAACGATGAAACTGCAATCGATTTTAATCGATGACGTAATTGCTTGCAAACAAGGCGACGCTCTCGACCTTGAAGTCTTCTCTCACCCGCCTGGGTAGTGCGGTTACATTCAACAGGTCTTGAATTCGAATCTCGTTTAGGGTGAGTTACCGAATAAGTTTTTTTTTTGTGGGGGGGGTTCCCTTATCCTGAGAAGGTAAATGTCGAGTAACTTTTAAGTTCCATTGATCCCGAGATCATTTGAGTATTATTTCACCAATTTCATTTATTGTCCGATATGACCAAAGAAGTTAAGCTAAAAAAACAAAAGAAAAAAGGTTTCATCTCGTCCATCTGATGATCTATTTGCCTCCTAATCTGAAGCAGGAAATGAAATAGTACCACTGGATATGTTTTTAAACACAGCGCATACTTGTGTGATCCACCGGAAATTCATCATACGGTTTTTAAATTCGTCGCAGAGATCCATCAACTCGTTCCTATTTTCAGTGTAGAATGGATTGCTTGACCATCGGTTGCATTGTACTAGAGAGGCAAATGAAAGTGATGGATAGTCCCTTAATGCAACTAAATTGTAAACAATCAAACGGTTCTTCATTTCAGCGGAAAATAGAGATCACAAATTCCATTGGTGCAATCCATCGCTCATCGGTTCGATGAATAGGAAATGTGCCCGCCTACGTGTGCGATAGGTGTTATCAACTGCAGCAGAGCTTAAACAACGATGATGGATGATTTTCTTTTAAGACAACATACCTAACATAATACATTGTTGAATTTTCGTAATGGTTTAGGGAGAGGGGAGAACGAAAATTTCCCGCTATGTGAGCGATGGGAGATAGCAGCGGAGCTTCAGCGACGACAATGCATACATTTTCTATTTAGACAACATACCTACACATCGTTGTTAACATTTTAGGTTCGTATTTGCGCGGAAAATCACATAATGTGCGGAAGGAAGAGGAGAGAACGGAAACGTTCACAGTATGTGTGTGGTAGGAGAAGATAAGCACACAGTTAAACCTCTTTTACCGTTTCACCATTGGCAGCCGATACATTAGGCAAAATAGTCGACACAGAAGGAAATCCTTTATATATATTAGTCTCGAAGTGAAATGCAAATGGTGCCTCAATATTTTTGTTTGTATTTATTTAGTTCCCAAATAAACAAATTTTTTCCAACGAGAATGCTAACAGCTAACTTTACGCCACAAAATGAAACACACAAAAACCTGCTGTATGCATCACGACCTTGATCACACAATTTCCGCCATGTTTCACCACTGCAGCACCCGCTAAGTTTGAAACTTACTTTTTCTCGTATGCTGTTGTGAAAGTATAATGAGAATGCAAGACGACCCCCCCTCCTCAAAGTTCTCAATATTAATATTTTTGGGAAAAAAACAACATTGTCAGTATTTGAATAAATACCATACATCTTACTTTGATCTCTGGCTTAGGCACTGACATCACTATTTGAACACTATGTTGTTTAAATAACTCAAATTAAATATAAAATATATGCTTCAATTGCTACTTATTGTGCTGAATTTTAAGGACCTATATTTTGGAACTGATTTGTAGATATTCACACAACATAAACCTGTAGAACACATATGCTCTGCATGTGGTCAAGCAGGAGGAGGAGGAACTAAAATTGGCTGTCAATGGCCAAAAGGTGTCCATTATGTGTCATTTTATGTTTATTGTGTTGCTGAGGTTGTTGAGCTGTGCTGCTGAACAAAATGTATTTCTTGGTGGCATCAAGATGCTACAAAATGCAAATACAACAGTGTGTTCTAGAACAGTATTGGCAGTCCTTCAATATTTTGACATTCAGTATGACAATATTGCTGGCCTTGTCACAGATTCTGCAAGGTACATGACTTCATGTGCACAAATGTGTGATGTGCTCTGCCCTGCAATGATCCATGTGCAATGTTGGGACCACAAGCTGAACATTGTGGCGAGCATATGGTCCACACAGTTACAAGAACTAAATAAATGTGTGACAAATGCAAAGATGCTATGTTTGAATGCCAGGAAAAGGAAACACTAATACACTTATTTTCTCCGGGATGTTACTTGGAAGAGGAGGCGAAGATAACAGCTTTTCCATCACCAGTGATGACCATATGGAATTCTTGGTATAAACCTGTGTTCTATGTGGTGATCATCTATACAAGATTTGGTCAACTTCTGCAAGTCAGTGGCCTTGCCAGATGGAGGTACTGCTGTGCGCTTTTTTTTCTGAATTGCAAAATAAGAAGGTTGTGTTCATCACTGCCAGTGCTACCTTCCTTAAGAGGGCACAGCCAGATGAATATTCCTTTTGTCACAAAAACTACAAAGCAGAATTGCTGATATTCTCAGAAACTTCAGATTGGCTGTTTGATCCTAAAACAGCTGCAGCCATCAGTATTCTCAAATCTGAGGTAAGGAAAGCTGAAATTAAGCAAACCTTTGAAAATGTGGGGTCTCTCTGAAAGACAAAATTGACAAGAATTGCAACAACAGATCCTGCACAATTACTCAGAACATGGGCAAACTGTTTGATGAGAAAAACATTGTCAGAAACAATGAAGCAACTATATTGAAAATGTTAGCTGCCATGGAACTTCTTAAAACTCTGGACAGTCATGTGCTACTTTCTGGGTACTTGTGCTTTCAATCATTAAAGAAGCCATTCTAAAGGGTGAAGTTGTGAAAGTGCTTGACATTTTGCTCAGCAAGAAAGGAGAACATTGCACATTTGTTGAATGCTGTGTGAAGGCATTATGGGTACCATACTCAAATGTAGATAGTGAATGTGCAACCTCCTCATGTGGACATATTTTGTCAGACTTGAGAACAAGTGCCTCTCCAGAAACTTTGAAAAGTGGGTGAGTGAGTGGGTGTGGGGGGGTGTCTGTGTGTGTGTGTCCTTTTTAAGTTATGTGGTATTGTAGTATTATGGTAAATTAATATGTTTTGTGTATGGAATTTAATTTGAATATGCATGCTTTGATATGGGCTGTTTCTTGTGTGTGCAATTTAAAATATAATTAGGTATATTATGGTTGGATTTGTGTGTATTTAAATAATTAAATACATTTTTTTTTATTTACCACTACATGAAAGTATTGGTTGTTTTTAACCTGCTAAGAGCTAAATTTTTATACCGCTTTCCTTTAAATTTATTTACCATATTTCAGGGGCCCTAATTATATGTTATATTCTTTGTCCAGATAGATGCTAGATTTATAGATTATGAACATGACAATGTATACACAGAATTATTACTAGGTGTTTGAGAATTCAACCAACAAACTTTGTGGGGTTACAGAGGAGGATTAGATGAACCCCTTGATTAGGTATTCTTATGCCCAGTTTCACCAGGCTTCATCTAAGAGTGACAAACGTCTAATCAAACGAGTCATTTATTTTTAATGTGTTACCTTAACTTCTTACATTTCACCATTGTTCATCAGATTGAACTGATGTTGCAATTTATTCTGATGTGTGCCAGCACATTTACAACAAACTTATTTTGTAAGTTACGGAAATAATTAAAAGTGTGTATCCAGCCAATAATTTTTTGCTTTTATCTTGGCTTTGAGCTTTGAGATTGCTCTTAGCCTTTGGAATAAATAAAACATGATCACAATTCACATTTGCTTTATAGGTGTTACAACATGGAATATTTTTTATCAATGAGAAAAGAAGGGCGAAGTTTAATATTGACAAAAAAAACTTTACTTGTGGATTCTCATTTCTGATAGGAAAGAGACAGTAAAAAATAAAAAATATTGATGGAATAACACTTCATGAAAAGGAAAAGGCATGGGAAGGACTTAACAACTGCTTCAGAAAGTTTGGGTTTGTACAGAAAAGGCTAGTAATGCAATTGAAAATGTTTTATGGTAAATTCAAAAGAAGAGCTAAAAAAAAAAAAAAGAAAAAAAGAAAAAGAACCCAAGACAAAGTGACTATTTAAAACTGAGCTTTAATACCTTCATTAGATGAAGCATCTTCACAGTTACTACTTATAATCAGAGATCAACATAACCAAAAGTGATTCTCCTTATATAACCATAGCTTCATCTGATAGTACTACAATACCAACCATAGGCCAAGTAGACACATAAGAGAACATAAATGCAGCTTTAATTGTAGAAGATCCCATTACAAAATCACAACAGGAACTCCAGAACAAGAAGCTCTCTCTGGTACCAATGATGAATTTTTTCAGCATCCTCCATCTACCAGCAGGGTTCCATGGTCAACAAGGAATCGTTCTTTTAATAGGGTAAGGTAAAAGCGCGTCAAAAGCTATCTGAATTGTCAAAAGTGAGAAGAGATCCGTGCAGGTGTGAATGAGACTTGCTTCTTCAGAAACACAATGAAGAATTAACATTATTAAAAATGATAAAGGAGACAGAAAAATTCAAGCAAGAAAATGAAAGAAAAAAGAGTTCTGTTATAGAAGCCAAAATGTTGTACTGTTCAAAGAAAATGCGACTTTTTATACTCCAAGTTGCTCTGTACAACTGTGAAACAAAACCACTAAGGTTTAATCCTCGGTACATTAAATATGTCATTATTGTACATTCTTCATTATAAACGTTATTGCTCAGAATCCATAATACATAAAACCACTTAAGGTTTAATCCTCAGTACATTAAATGTCATTATTGTACATTCTTCATTACAGACTTTATTGCTCAGAATCCAATTTACACAAACTTTAAAACTAAATATCTGTAATTAGAAATAGCAGTTTTCTTTGTAATTTCAAGCACAATAAAGTTTATGGGTTTGCTGTTGTTCCATACAATGCACGTGAAAATGATTTTGAGCAATCGTGTTTTGGTAATTGACTGGAGGTCCTTCCTGTGGCACTGCTACATCAGATGCATGAACTTCCTCAAAAGATAAATCATTTCTATTAATTCGCCTTTTCTCTTGAAGGTAGCACGGAATTCCTGGTCTTCTGCTGGATCTTCTACCTTTGTTTGTATAGTAATGCTGTATAATACAGAAGAAGGCACTATAAATATCAGCAACAATGACACTGATGTATTTAATCCCAATGATACAGTCAGAAATCTCCTTTTCCAAACTCTGTACTGTCATTCAACAGTGTCTCTGATATTAATGCTTGCTCTGTTTCTTCTCCTTGATTTTTGAGTTTAAGAATGGCATTAGAAGGAATGGTGTTAAATATCAATCTATTATCACCTAGTATATATCCTTGAATTCTTCCTGTTTCAAACAACATTCTAATTTTTGAGTTGTGGAAAAAAAAAAAAAAAAAAAAAAAAAAAAAAAAAAAAAAAAAAAAAAAAAAAAAAAAAAAAAAAAAAACAACAACCTGTTATGAACAAATCCTGGCCAGTGAGCTACTATATTCCTAATTAGCATGTTAGCACTGCAAACTGTACATTAATGGAGAAGTATGATTTTCTATTGTGAAACACTTCCGCATTATGACCACCAGGATCAGTGTGTGAATACAGTTGATAGCTCCTATTACTCCAGGAAAATTACTAATCATGTAGAAGCCATGAACAGCTGAATAAGGTTCATCAACTTGCAGGAATTTTACATATATAGCAAAGAAACTGATATTGAAACCTTCTTGATATATCATCAGATAGTTGATTTAAAAATCCTGTTTAGGTCTGCTATTACCATTGGAAAAGATCCAGTAACATAGAAATACAGAGTTAAAAGCAGCTGTTGTATTGGAGTTAATGGTCTGTTTCTATTAGCAGCATATTCTGGTCTATCTTCAATTTGTTTCCGAAGTTTTAGTAGTACATTCTTGGATAACCTGTAGCTTGTAACACATTTTATGTCATTCACTGTGTAGAAATGGTCATTGTGCTCAGCAATTACTTTATCAGGTCCTAGATTTTCTAGCAAATCTATGTACAATAATTCAGCATCAAAATTATCTCCCAGAAGACATTAACAGCAATAAAATATCTCTAAGTTACCTTCATAACTCCAGAATATTCCAACTGCAATGAGCCTAACTTGTTTAAATGACTGCCAAATGGTTTGGAGATCCAAAATTGACATGTCAATTTTAACAGCAATTTTGATGATTGTAACAATAAACAGACATGTTGAAATGCAAAAATAAAAATTAGATGATCGCCAAAGATTAGACAGTTGTAAAATTTGTATACAAACGGCCATTAGTCTTTGAATTCACAGTTGGAGCAGATTAAAATTAATGAGTATGATACTGGTAAAACTTTCCTGATTTGCTGCTACTTGCAGGTAATCACAGCCATGCAAAGCAAAAGACAAAAGTGGCAGAGCAGTTAGATTACAAAGTTCATAGTTGGATTTGCATGGTAATGAGCAGTGACTGGATTTTAAAGGAATCCCATTTTTAACATTTCATTGGGAAACGGGGTAAAATCAGACAGGACATTGCTGAGTAACTGCCAGCCACATATAACCTAATTTTAACTTCCTCTTTATTCTCTCTCTCTCTCTCTCTCTCTCTCTCTCTCTCTCTCTCTCTCTCTCTCTCTCTCTCTCTTTCTCTCTCTCAAAGACTTTCCCTTTCTAATTCCCTGTTTTTAACGTTTTTAAAATGTTTTGAATTACAGAGTAATTTGTTAATATGAAAACATTAAAATTTCTGTACATTGATTCATTATAAAAAAAAAAAGTAGTTCCTTTCACACTAAGAAAATTGGATTAGTCTATGAGATCTTATAGGTATGAACAGCAAAACAAGTAGGGTAGCAGTCAATGCTACCCTGACATAACTGACAGCAAAGGATAAGCTCACTTAAGACTCTCCAAAACAACAACTGGCTGACCTTCAACAATCCGTATCTCCCTCCAATGTTTTCTTTATACTTTCTCCAACCTGGTGGCTTGAAAATCAAAACCCACACCATTGATCAAAGTCAATGCTACCCTGACATGACTGACAGCAAAGGATAAACTCACTTAACAACTGGAGGACCTTCAACAATCCTTATCTCCCTTCACTTGTTTTCTTCATACTTTCTCCAACCTGGCGGCTTGAAAATCAAAATCCACACCATTGATCAAAGTCAGTGTGAAATTTTATCTTTCACATCCACCCTTTATGTACATCAATTTGTTGTGCTTGTGTAAAACTTTGATTTTGTTTGAACTTTGCTTTTTGATAGTATATGCATAGTGTATCTCTCAACTCTTTTTAATAAAATTATGTGAAAATTTAACCATACTGTAACTTTCATTAATATGTTTATATCTAATAACCCTTTTTCCATACAATTTTCATGGAAATGTTTAACATGATCAAGTTCAACTCTTTTTAATGAAAACGAAAAAGAAAGAAAGAAAAACATGACATGGGATGCACTCGAATGCAGTAGGTAAAACCTTCCTTGTGAATGAATTATATAAAGTATCAAATATGTTAATGGATAAACCTTTAATAATGTTAGGAGTGGAAGAGTTAAATAATTTGGGAAACAATTCAATGGAGGCAACATAATTGTTAACACCACACTTAGATTAATGCATCAAAATGTACAGTATATACAGAATAAAACTGATTTAGTTGAGGATATGACTTGATCCTCATGTTGCAGTTTTCACTGAACATGGCTTAAATGAGATACATCTACAAAAAACTATAATGGATAATTAATACATAGCTAGCAGTTACAGTAGGAAAATACATAAAGGTGGTGGTGTGGTAATGTATGTCAAAAACGGTGTACAGTGTATCCGGCTTGATAATATTGTGAGTATTAGCAAGGCAATTATTAGTGAAATAGCTGCTGTTAAAATCACATTAAGCATTGGAGATTATGTATGTAATAGGTATATATATAGATCCCCAAGTAGAGGAACTGAAGATTTTCTAACATGCTTAAATAATGTGTTGCAAAAAATTGTGAAAAATAATCATAAAATTGTTGTGCTGGGAAATATAAATATGGATTTAGGAAATAAAACATTTAAAGACCAGCTTAATGATTTGTTGAACCGTTATCACCTACATGAAGTAATTAATTGTCCAACTAGTTACATATAACTCTGCAACTATTATTGATCATGTAATAACAAACTTGAAACCATCTGAATACTCAGCCTATGTACAAGAGCTACATATCTCAGACCACCTAGCTGAAGTTATAGATATACATAATTGTGAAATTAAAAAAGATGAAATAAATACTTTTAATAGGATCATTACTAATTGTAGAATTTCAAATTTTATAGTAACCTTATCACAAGAAAACCGTCTATACTGCTAAAAAAGCAAATGGAAATGGAATGCTTTCTTTGCAATATTTAGCAATTATTTTAATACCAACTTCCTGCTAAGTTTAGTTAAGAATAGTGAAAAAGTTAATAAGATTAATTTACCATATGTGTATAAGATTTTAAGAGAACAAGTAAAATGTATGTATGAATATTATAAAATGACTAGCAGTAGTACGTATAATGACAGATATAAGATCTCAAGAAATATCTTTTATTACTAAAATCTCAAAAATACGGAAAAGAAATTATGCAGACTGCAAAAAACTAAAGCTAAAGTTAAACATGACCAACATAATACTAAAACATAATGAAAATATTGTGGAAAATCCATATGTTATATGGAGAATACTAAATGTGCACTTTCATGGGGCACCTCAAAACCAAAATAATGTTCTAGCAAAAGTAAGTATGTAAATGATACAATTTACTTAATGCCAACAACCAAGGAAGAAATTAGAAGTATAGTAAAAGGTTTAAAAACAAAGTAATCCTTGGGATGGGATGGTTTAACTCCTGATCTTTAAACATTTATGATTCTTATGGGTACCATTCTTGAACATCTTATAAATAGTTCTATATCTGATGGCATCCTTCCTGATTACTTGAAGAATAGTATGGTAAGACCACTCTAAAAGAAAGGTGATATATATACGATAAGAGTAATTAAAGACCATTAACACTCACCCCTGTTTTTGTCAAATTATTTTAAAAAATATCTAATCAAACGGTGAAACCTGTTGATAAGCATAATGTTTTAGTATCTACACAGCATGGTTTAAAAAAAAAAAAATTATCAACTATGACTGCAATGATAGAACTTATCGATGAAATAGTCGCACATCTTGAAAATGTTGAAAAAGTGGCTGCATTATTTCTAGATTTGTCTAAGGCTTTTGATTCTGTAGAACACTCATTATTGCTCAGTACACTAGAATGCATGGCGTTATGGGAAAATTGCTTGAAATAGCAAAATCACATCTCATGCATAGTAAACAATGTACTGAAATAAACTTTCAAAAATCTCATCCAAGTATGATACTGTTAAGTTAGGTGTGCCACAAGGACCTGTTCTCAGTCCTTTATTATATTTTATCTATGTAAATGATTTATCGGACTCTGTAGATTATAAAACAATCACATATACTGACGATACATCTGTACTATTTTGGAACAAATCAGAGGTTCTATTAAAACAAAATTTATTAAACCAAACTTCAATAATATTAAATTATATAAAAAAATAATTTAAATGTCAATATAAAAAAGCGTAAATTAATATTTTTTTAATATTGAAGTAGCATAAAAACATAATATAGTAATTGATGGCAAAGACATTGTAGAGGAAGGACCTACACAATTTCTGAGTATTGGATAAAAACTTAGAATTTCACAAACAGATTGAATGTGTGTGTAATAACAAAATTAGTAGTGGCCTGTATTTGCTAAGAAATCTGGCTAAACACATGAATACTGAAGTATTGGAATTAGTATACTATGCTATACTACATGGCCATCTTAGCTATGGAATTGAGACATGGGGTAGTACTGGAATTATTAATATGAATAGAATATTAAAGCCTCAAAAGATATGCCCAAAAATTACGTTTAAATTAGGAAACAGAACATCATGTAGAACAATTTTTATACAGGAAAAGATTATAACTGTAAGTTTCATTGTGTGTGTGTGTGTGTGTGTGTGTGTGTGTGTGTGTGTGTGTGTGTGTGTGTGTGTGTGTGTGTGTATATATATATATATATATAAATTGATATTACTTGTGCTTAAAAATAATGTAATGAAAATAGTGTAAATAGAAACAAAGAGTATTATGACTATTACACTAGACGCTGTGATAATTTTTAATATAATAAAAAATAAGACAACTGTAAAAGACCCTTCTTTGAAAAAAGGAATTGTATTTTATAATAAATTGTCCAACTATTTAAAGATATTAAATAGGAATACTTTTAAAAATGAACTAAAACACACACAATAGATAGATCTGTGTATACGATAGATGCTTTGTAATGTTGCATATAAATTGTTGTAAAAATTATTGTATATTATATTATGGTGAAATTCAGATTATGATGATGCCTAAAACATAGTGTATGTCTTTAGGAAAATAAACTACTACTACTATCATCATCATCACCACCACCACCACCACACATACTTCAACTAAAAAGTTGGCTCTCATGGGCAGGATTGTTGCTTATTGAGGCTCTTCATTTTCATTATGATGCTGACTCAGCACTTATCCTATACCCGATACTTAAAATAAGCATTATACCCGGGTACATTCCAGGGCAAGGAACCAGAGCTCAATACTCAGCTCACTGCACCATAGTGTAGAACTCATGACACACTTCACTCAACCAATTTCATGTGCTGATCAGTACTGTTAAATTTAATACAAGGAATTAATTTAAAAATAGCAATATACGTCACAGCTTGTTTTTGGATGCAGCAGAGTGATACTGGAGAAAGAGTGTAGGAAATTAAATTCAGGTTCTCATTCACCTTGTGATTGAGGAAAAATGAAGAGAAACTATAGAGAAACAATTTCATTACTCATTAATGAAGGGCACATAGTTTAAGGAATACCTAATATTAAAAGTCCTTTGCTTATTTGCACATTCAATTTGGAAATTAAGAAATAATAAATATGTACAGGAAACTTGCCATGGTAGCTCAGTGGTTAGAGCAACTGGCTGGAGACCAGGAGATTCATGGTTCAAATCCTGGCTATAGCATTGACATTTTACAGTCTGATTATACTTATCCAATGAAACTCTTTGTTATTCATTCACATGTGTTTAGGGATGAAAATAGCAGAAATAATTAATTAATAATAATCATAATAATGGTATTGATGATGATGTTGATGATGATGATGATGATGATGATGATGATAATAATAATAATAATATTGAAGCCAAATGTGTGTTGGTAGTTCCTTTCAACAGTTGAATGTGAATTACTTGATCCTAGACATGGCTGTTTCTCTGGTTTAATGGTAATCCATTTTTTTGTGAAACAATACTCCTCAGCAAAATGCACTTGGGGAAAAGAAGCCTGGTTGTCCACCATGGCACTCAGAGAGAAAATTACAGAACTGACTCAGAGACCATAATCCACTGGTATCTAGCCTGTACCTTCAGAAGATGGAAGGGATAGAATCTGTCTTCCTGCATCACTACGCTGACATGTTTTGACCCATAGTAAGTGTAGTAGCATGCATACTAGCTGAAGGACTGTTTTGAATCCTTCGGAGCATCTCTTCATCAAAACCTTGTGTGCAATGGTTTCAGCTTGCCGCAGCATACTCTGCCAGGGATCAAGTTTCTTGTAGATGCTGGTGGACATAATGGATGGTAGAATGTGGTCGTTGCCTCTGGGGATATATGTCTGCATAGATCTCTGTTGCTTCATGTGTGTTTCCTCCTGCCTCCCCATAAACAAAGTGCATTTTAGCTAATTCAGAAGAGGAGTAAACACTAGCCATGGCTGCATTAAATGTTAGTAACCCAGTTCCATTAATACATAAAGCAGTAGTGCAATATTGACACTGTAGTCTGAAACTGACCTTGAAAGTATGTATGTACAACTATTATGTGCACATCAGTATACCTGATACCTGCCTATTATCTGATAAAACATATGCCCAAGAAAAGTGCAATTCTTATTATGCATTACGTTCCAACATTCAATGTGAATGCCTCCTTAATATGTACTTAAACTGTGAAAGATATGTGTAAATTTAAAATTGGGCTTGCTCCAAAGTACATACCCACTGTTTAAGAGAGGGAAGTAATCTACCATTTGTACAGGGCTTGAATTCAATAAAACCAGAAGGACAGCTGGACATGCTAATGACTCTGCTATTACTACAGAAAACTATGGTTTACCTCTGTAATACATATGAATCTCCATGCGCAAATGGATGTATCAGAGGTGCACTGGCACTTCATGTTGGAGCATCTTTCCAGAAAAAAACAGAAGCTCACAACTTTGAAAATAGCATTATGGTAGCTATTTTTGTGCTTATGGAAGACAAATCAAGCATTTTAGAGTAAAAATTAGAACTGCATTTATATTAAACATGAAACTACCTTTGTTATTATGAATATTCAAATGAAAAATTATGATGTAATTTTGAAACATGTCATTCTGACAACAGGTGTCATAAATAAAGAGGTTCCTATACTATCTCTCTATATTTGTTTTGCTAACTGAATGCTTTGGCATTCATAGTATTTATATTGCATATGTGCGTAATCATCAGCTCAAAATTCTAGACAAAATAGTAGGGAGAAAGATTTTGGGTTATGTATTCAATTAGAACTTTAAATGGAAAAATGATCTATCTGAACTGTTTCACACAAAACTAAATAAGAAGCAAAAGGTGTGGAGAAATAGAATTTCATGAGATCATTGGAGGATAAAATAATTGAAGACAGTATGGGTCTCCAGTTGGGAAGAAGAAAAAAAAAAGAAGAAAAATCCAACATTTATTTATTTTATACTTAATAAAGGAATGAAAAACATAAGTTATGGCAAAATACATAAAAAGGAATAAATGAGATAACAAATTCAAGGAGTAACTCATGCAGTTGATGGACCCTAGCAGCTGCCACACACACCCTTCCCGGTAATGCCATGAATCTTCTGGGAAAGGTCACTTGTTGACCTAATCTTGTGGTTTGAGTTGCTGTGTTGGAGGTCTAGCTATCTGTGCTTGTTGGTTTGGGGAGGATGGTATTTGGTGGTGTAATAGACTTGTGATTTTCCTTCAAAACCTGTTGATGAAATCTCTTATCTACTTGAAAGTTGGTTTTAATCTGTCAAGCTAATGCTTTGCTTTTCTGTAGGTGCTTTCACTTCAGAACATTTGCTGGTTGCATGAAAATATTTGACAGTGTCCATCAAGTGTTGGTCGCAGCAGCTTTTTGGTGGCATCACATCAATTGAAAACAAACTTACTGGTAATCAGTGTTGGTTGAAGAAAAACCTTTTTATTGTCATAGTGCTCAGTTGGGACTGAGTTTAGAACCCTCATCTGTTCTTTAAGTTTGAAGACAAAATAAAGAATGTAGTGGTCGATTTCTGTTTACTGAGGAAAACACAGGTAGTCTGATTAGTGAACCATAAATAATTTCTACTGACAAGGACTAGATTTCTAAAATGATATACGAATGAAGCTAGTGGAAGCTTGAGAACATCTGACAAATGTGCCTCCAGAGCAGGCTTCAACTAGAAATGCCAGCATTCAATTTTACTATTTGCTGCTGGATATTATGCTGTAGTCCTAATGTGGGTGATCCCCATTAACGTGGCAGTGCACTTAAAGAGTTGGCATTCAAGTTTTCTTCAACTATCTGTAGAGACAATCTGTGCAACCTTAAACTGAGATATCAATGTACACAGTATTGCAAATTAAACTGTTTCAACTGCAATGTATACAAATGGGAACTGCCTCTGGCCAGCATGTCTATAATACTGAGCAAGGAATAACCTTGAACCTTGTGATGATGGTAATGATCGCACTAGATGGTAATGACTGAATTTTAGCAGTGCTGGAGAGTACTTTTTATTTTCACTGTTGGGGTATCTCAAGCCGATACCCAAATTTTGACATCCTTTCTTTTTTACTAGATTAATAGTTAAAACAATGAAGAGCATGGTTATGCATGAAGTTGAAATTCACTTGTTGATGTGTTGAGGAATGTTAAGTTTAAGTGGATTCTCCAATGTCACAAAAAACTCCATACCACTTGGCAATATTATTATTTGGAGTACAAGGGAATTTTATCATATCATCTCATATCATATCATATTGATGACTCTTAGCAAACTCATCAAAGTTTATGGCAGAAGGCACAGTAAAAGAATAATTCGTGAGCAGGCATCAACAGAATATTTTATTTTCCACATTTGTAGTATATATCAGTGATGAACTTCCAATAAAACTGATGTGATTGTTTTGCTGTGGCGAAGCCTTATCTGATCTTTGCTTGAACATTAAGGCCAGTGGTTTGTGGTCAGTCTAAATGAGAAGCGTTTGTCCCAAAATACTGAGTGAATCTTCTCATCCTGCAGATTGAGAACTTATGCAGTCCTGGCATTTTACAGGCTACGCCATAAATACTGGCCACTGCATTGCGAGGTACCAATTTTGCTCAAATGAATGCTTTGCACTGCTGTGCATGAAGTGGCTTGCTCTCGTAGTGCAACAGTATGCACTTTGGCCTTCAGTGGTGAAGGTCCCAGGTTAAAATACTGCCATTTGAAGGTACTTTTTATGTTTAGTTAAATTTAACTAGAACTGATAGTATGGCATGCAAGTGTCATGTTACTTAATCAGTTTAATTATATGAATTTCATCAAAACACAGATAGTTACTCTCTTGTAAGAATATGCTTTAATGAACATCATAATCAAATGTATATAACATTGTAATTATATGCTTACAAGCATAAAGTATCATTAAATAATATTTTACTATTTAAAGCTATTCTTCCATACAAAAGAATAGTCAATAAATTGTTCTGAGAGTTTACAAAATGCAGTTTGTACATACAAACTAGACAATGTTTGCAAGCCCGCATTATGACCATTGTGAACCTCTCTGGTTTTCAAAGTAGTGCATTTAAAAGTGTATATGACATGCTGGACCATCACACAGATAAAAATTTACAGTTCACCCATCTCCACCAAGTGGTTGTAATAGGTGTTTGAACTGGCCACCATGCTGGCAAATGGAAGATGTCAGTCTAACCATCATCACCAGCCTAACCCGGTGCAACATGGCTGGTGTGATGTCACAGCAAGCTAAGATGATACCTTCTCTGAGCTGTTAAGGGTCATTGGCTGCTCCTGGTAAACAGTATCTTTAAGATAACCTATAAGAATAAATTTAATCGGCTATGATCTGATGAACATGCTAACCACCTTATGGGTTCATGCCATCCGATCCAACACTAAAAGTAGGTGGCATCCAGATAAGCTGTTATATGATGGGCTCAATTAGCTGGCACCCCATCATGTTGGCACCAAACAATTATTTTCCATCCAGCCTTACTTCACCGGTGATGTAAACAAATGTAACAGGTTGTAATGGCTATTGTTGCTGTATGTTTTCTCCATCACCAAATAGTTCCTCTTAAATTGCCAACTGAGTACAGAAATATTGTATTACACTATGCAATGTTGTATAAATAATATAGTATGAATGATTAAGGAACAAAATGTACTGATCGTTTAATCATTATTTCTTAATATAACAATGCATATCCGTTGTGAAGTTCAATGGCTGCTTCTAGTCAGCAAGTAATGGGAGACACATGTAATGCCAGTGTAGTGAAACATAAGCAAGGGAAGAATTACTCCTACTGTATGTACTAAGTTTAGTGAAAAGCATTTTGCTTTTTCATTAAAAAATATTCTTAGCTTAACGGTAGAATTTACTGGTGTTACCAAAAGAAGCATAAAGTTTGAAAATCTTTTAAATTAGCTGAGGTGCGACATCTTGTGTAAGCAGCTTTTCAACAAGTAACAATCAAAAATGCAGTGAACCGTTATCACACATTGTTTGGGGAGAGCAAACAGAGTGAGATTTGGCAGGAGTGGCGGACATTGTCATTGGCTGACTAATTATCAATCTCTGTGATGATTCAGACAGTTTGTCAATCGTTTTCAACTATAAAAAATGACTCATATCTTGGAGGAGTGGGACAGGTTTTCATCTTCAGATAAGCTATCCTGGTAAGTTACTGACTCATGGCACATATGGGAGAAATGTGAAGTGTTGGTTTGTGCATTAATGAATGCTACAATTTGCAAAAAACTATTGGGAGTGATTACATACACAATACTTCAGCAAATTTTCAAAACAGTATGTCTGCATTTTATAATTTTATAGGAAAATTTTACATTTCACACTGAATACATAACGACTCACCTATTTTGTTGTTCTTTATTTATTATTCATTTAATAGAGTTAATCATTATCTGTGAACAGTGAAATTAGGTAGCAATTTCTTTTCCTACCAAACGTAGGTATGTGGTTTTACAGTTGTATGGCAGATGAACCAGCTTAGCACCACATGATGTGTCCATGTGCGTTTGCGGAAGAATACATTCTGATTTGTTTACATCACTTCTGCAATGACATTTCATCCATCAGAGTAGGCAGTTGTTATTGTAGGAAGTGAATATTGATTCCTCTTGAGTTGGTCATCATAAAATACGGGCCTATTAGATGATCACTGAATGTACCAGCCCAAACATTGAAACCCCATTGAATTTGCCACTTCTTGCATCCAATGTGTTTTTACAATAGTGATCCAGTAATGCATGTTGTGATTTAGATGGTCTGTGATGCATAACTGTACTTTGTCTGTAAATAACAAGTTGCCAAAAAATGTGGATCTTGTTCAGTTTGTCGTATAATCCACCTAGCAAATGCCACACTCTGTTCACGGTCCAGCTGCAGTAGCTCCTGGTGTAGTTGATGATAAGAGTGAAACTTTATTGAAATGCCTGTGAATGTCCCTCGTACTATAATGCGAATGCTGAATGACGTAGTCACATGATCTGTCGTTGCTTGGTCTCAGACATGGATGTAGTGTCTATGGATGTAGTGTCTTGTGCACTGTTTGCAATTCCAGAAGGTTGTTTACAATTCAAAAATATTGTTTTTTTGGTTTTTGATAGTGTTTAATACCCACTTTTACTACATACAGCACTGCAGGCGATGACACTGATGATAAATGGAATGAAGATAGGGCACCAGTGGAAGGCGATGGTAGGGGAAATCAGAAAACCCACCCCTGTGCAACTTTGTCCAACACAATCCTACATGCAGTCACTTGGGATCGAACCAAGCTGTAGGAAGTGTTCTCTGCAGAAATCTCTGCTGGTATAGATGTACTGCTTTTGCATTCTGCTGTGCTTCCTCATGCACTAACAGCATGTGCAGATACTCTCTATTCAAAAACATTGTACCACAGTGAGCACGAATGGCTGGAAGTTTGTATTTAAAGGCAAATCCACTTCCTAGTCCAATTGGAAAGATATCATGATTTGCTTTATCGTTCCTGATACACGAACAGAAGTTAATAAAAAAGACTCATTTATTCGCAAGCATGATTTGAAGTTCTGACCTTCACCATAACCTTCCAACATCTAACCATGGCACTACTGGAGCATGTTAACGAGCACCACCATAGCCCTAATCAACGGTCTGGTGAATGCAATGTCATTACCTGCATTTCGCACCACCTGTAATTTGCAAGGTTGCCTAGTTACCAATCCACAGGATGAGAAGACTCACCCAGTATACTAAAAATGTTTGACTACTGAATAGGCAGCAAGGAGTTCCATCATATTTGAATAGTTCTCTGCAGTGAAAAGCTTTCTAGAAAGAGAAAAATAAAGAAAAGACCACATATTGTAAAGTTCCTTCTTTGATTTGATGGGGCGATGTACCATGTGCAAAATCCAACAAATCAATCATTAAATCAGAGGTAGGTTTGAAGATGGAAGAGCCATAAGTACTGTATCATCAAGCTGTATTTTAAGAGATCAAAAATTGGCCAAAATCTTTCTGTCCTCCCTTCAATAATGCACTTGTCATATTTCTTTGAACCCTCATTAAGTTCAACAGAGGCACCTGCTAAACATTGAAAAAGCAAAAGTAGATGCTTCTTGTGCTCTTCACATCTGATGCCACAAAAATATAATCTATGTAGTAACAGACAAACTTAGTCTTTCAGAATTACGTCAATGTATCTATGGAAAGTTTGTGCAGTATTCCAAAGTCCAAAAGGAAGCAACAGAATTTGAATAATTAAAATGGAGTTATGATGGCTGTTTTGTGTATGTCATCTGGATGTAGAGAAATGTGATGATATCCTCTAACCAAATCAATTTTACTGAAAAAGCATTTGCCATCCAAGTGTTCAAGTCCTGTAGATTAGGCATAGGGTGTCTGTCTGGCTTGGTGGTGTTTTGAATGTGTGATAGTCTCTGCAAGGCCTCCATCTTTCTTAAGAACTGAATAGAGGTAGCTTACCCAAGAACTCTAAGAAGGTTGACAAATTCCCATATTGATCATTTGTTTAAATCTTAAATTAGATGCCCTTAATTTGTCAGGTAGCATTTGTTATTACAGGGTGTCCAATTATATTTGTTTGACAGACTACTGTAGACAGGATATCAAAATGGATGTTGTCCTGCAGCAAATTAGGAAATGTTTTCATAATGTTAGCATCTTAATGGTCTATATTGTGGATGTCATTGAATCAGTGTGTTGCTTGTTCTTCAAATCCACCAAGAGACTGTAATGGTGAATGAAATTGGCACCAATAATGGGCAATCAAATACTTACAATTAAGAAATTGCATGAAAAGTTGTGACATAATTCAAGGTGAAGTGTAAAAAGATGTTTTCCCTAAGTGTTAATGCTAGTACACTTTGCTGCATGGAGTTTTTATCAGCTATTTTGCAACAATCTATAGATCAACAAGGCATTACAGATATATTGGCATCAATGACACCCAAATAACTGTTTCCACTAACTCCGTTAAATAATTAGATGGCAACAAATAAGGCTCCCACCATTTGCTGCTGCCAGTGAGGGGTGCTTAGTTTTATTGGTTTCACTGAATATCAGAATTATGTGCAATAGATGGTCAGAATGAGCATGGGTTTAACATTTCTTTGTTCTCTGGCAAAATCTAAGTATCAATATAGAGATCCATTAGGATTGAAATGTTGAAGTGTTTTTGAATGTGATCTGTTATGTGAGGTGTGGCATGGCAAATTCCAACCACCACATGATGAAAATGAACTATCCCAGGAAGACTAACATGGCATTGTCTTCAATATATGAACAGCTGCTGTTTTAACTCAGTGATCTGTACTTCCAATTGTGACACACAATTCGTTGAGAGGTTGGATGTTTGGTGAGCATTTTTCGATGACTAAAATTGTGTGCTTTAAGCATAAACATTATGCTTAAGTGGTGAAAATTCCACAGCTGTACCGGTCATGATTGTATTGTATCTAGGTAATCTTTACTGATAGCTTAAATAGGTTAAGCTGTTAATGGGAAGCTTTTGAATAAAAATAGTTTTGAGGAAACTGTCCTTTCCCTCTGAGTGCTTATATTTTGCATTTCCTTTAAAAGGTGCATTGTGTTGATCAATACAAACTTTCCTTATGCACTCTCAAGGATTCAATAATGTTGTGTTACCTATGCTGTATTGTGTTTGTAATCCTTAACTAAATCTGCTTCCTTGCTTGTTGTATGTAAAGTTGAGAGAAAGTTACTTTAATGTAACTAGGAAGACTAGACTATAAAAGCAGGTTAATGAAAAAGAGAACCAAAATATTGGTATAAAATGCAGAAGCTAGAATCATAAAATAGTGTTTAATAAGGCATGAAACAATTAAGGGAAAAGAGACTCTGATATTGTGACAGCAGTAATGGGCACAGCTTATTGTGGGAAGGTGGTATATCCTTTGCACTAAGTGGCTGGAAGTAGAGATAGTAAACAGAGTAAGGCTCTCATCCAAAGAAAACACCAGATGTACTATCAAGAGGTAACCAGATTACAACTGGAAAATTTACCTTTGTCCTCCATGAACATTCCAAAACCCTGAAGATTCAAAGTTTTCACTCACCATACAATTAATGCAGGAACATGTTTCTGTAGGCTTTCGCTTACATTATCAACCGCTGATCTTGAATTTGGAACTTCAGGAATCTTACCCACACAGATAACCACATAAAAGCCAACGGTTTTAATCCTAGACAACACAAGCATGCCATAATCAACAGTCTTCCAAAAAGGATAGTTTACTTACCTTTGAATAATATAGAATACACTAAAGAATATACATAAATTATCAGGATAGAATATAATGGCTTAAAGAAGTGGTTAAGAAGAAAATTACACTTGAAAGAAATCACAACACGATATGCAACATAAGTTTACCTTCCATCCTGCTGCTATGCATAAATTCCAAAATTGTTTAAAACTACATAATATCATCTTGGCTCCTCAGAATATATTTTCTAAAACAACTTTATTAAATCTAACAAACTGGACAAACCACAAGCAAACGAAATACCAGGGCTATACCAGATTAATGTTTAGATTGTGAGAAGATCTGCATAGGAAAAACTAAGATTAGACAAAAAGAACACTCCAGGAACATTAGATGCAAACAGATAAATCAGCAGTAGCCAGCCATTTTTGGACAACCAACCATACCATTAGTGAAGATATCAAACTCTTATTAAAGACCACTAGGAATTTTAATGGGTTGGAGTTTTGGGAGAAGATCCTCATTAAGAAGAAATTTGAAATTTTGAATGACAAACTTTTATTCATAATAGTTGCAATATCAGATATTGTGCTCAAGTTGGGTTCTCATGGTACTTACTGAGGAACAAAAATGAAAAGAATGGCTTGTGCTCTGAAGTTTTTGAATTGCATCATGAGGAAGGTAATCAACTATTTGGGCACATTGTCACAAGGGACGAGACTCCAGAATCAGAATGTCAGTCAATGGAATGGCATCACATGACATCACCAGTCAAAGTCAAGTCCAAGTAGACAATCTCAACATGCAAAGTTATGACATCTATATTTTGGGATAAATATAGTGTTGTTAATTGAGTTTATGCAGCAAGGGGCAACAATAAATACAGCTGTTCACTGTGCTACTCTGGCTTACCTCCGATGTGCAATACAGAATCAGCAACGTGGCTTCTGACGTCTGAAATATTGTTGCTGCATGACAATGCCAGATCCAACTGTACCAAGCAAAACAAGATATCATCAACTCTTTTGGATGGAAACAGATGGACAACCTACCATACAGCCCAGACCTGGCACCTAGCAATTTTTACTTGTTCTGCTATCTAAAGGAGTTTCTTGGTGGGGAGCACTTTGGCACAGATGATGAGGTGAAAGAAACAGTTGAAGACTGGTTATTCACACTTCTATGACATCAGTATACAAAAGCTTGCAGAACATAATGATAAATAAGAACTAAAGCTTTCCTGGCGACGTGTTAATTCAAAATCTTCTCAGGCTTCTAGCCAGGTAAAAACTTGGCTTGACACCAACGTTTCGAAGAAGTGCATCTTCCTCGTCTTCAGGGTGAACTGATCACTGCACTTCTTCGAAACGTTGGTGTCAAGCCAAGTTTTTACCTGGCTAGAAGCCCGAGAAGATTTTGAAATAATGATAAATGTTTAAACAAATACGGCAACTGTATAGAAAAAATGGAGGAAGATGAAAGGAATTAAATAAAATAACCATTTTGCAAAAATATATAATGGTTTAATGGCATGAGATTCTTGGGAGGGAAAATATTGGAAAAGAATTTTGGAAAGAGAGAAAAACTATAATTGAGGGAACAGAAAACCAGAAATTGTGGACTAGTCTTAATGCCAAAATCTCTCTTTGACCATAGAACATTAAACATTGATTGGGGAAGAGAAAAATATATTGAAATTTCTGGCATGATGTGGGAGGAAGGACTAATGATATGCCGCGGGATAAGAAATGGACAGAGAGCAAAATGTCTAATGTGTGGGGAAGCAGATACTAGTTAGTATGCATTAATTAAAATTATTTATATATATATATATATATATATATATATACACACACAACCCTTAGTTAATTTATAATGGGTTAAGGAAGAAATGCAACTCTATAAATTGAGATTTATGAATTGGAAAATATAAACATTATTAGTAGTATTCAGTTTATATATATTTTGTAGTAAAAAAAGTTATGTAGGAGAAGTTTGTGAATTACATTTATTCATTCATCCATCCATTCTAGTGTACTGCTTCCAATTGTCCCTTGACATGATTTCATTTACAGAAGAGAAGTGCATTGCAAAATCAACATTTATTTTAAACTCTTTAGGTTCATCTACTTACCATCTATATTTTCCTTCAGTACGTGCACACATAAATCATAAAGACTTGGAATAGGTCCTCCAGTTTTCACTCCAGAATAGACCTTCGTCCTGGAGAGAGAAAGAAAAAAAGTAACTTGAAAAAAGCATGCAAGTGAGTTGTCTAGGGCATAAAATCTGTCATTTATGTTAACATAGCTTACTGACAAGTAATGGTAACTTGCAGAAGGAACTCTTTTTGTGGTGTGGACAAGGATTTCATAGTAAAAACAAAGGGCTTGTACAGAACATTAGTGACAGAAATGCAGTGTTAATACACTGTAACGAATATTCATCTGAGCTAAATGCCACTAGAAGTCATTTGATTTACTTTCCCCATTATGTCCATTTAAACCCAATAAATAGCACCAGGGCATTTAAATGTGAAAAGGGTAGCAATGGTTTGTCATTGACCAGTCATTTGTATCTTCAGTAATAATTATGTTATTTTAATGAAACAAAAACTGGTTTAAAGCATAGAAAAAGCAGTGTGTCCCATGGTATCAGCAATATAAAGACTATTAAAAATATATATTGAAAATTCATATTTGTTTTTCTGTAGCAATCTAAGTCATTTTGTGTGATGAGCAGTTTAGTGTTCATATGAATGATATAAATGGCCAAGTAAAGCATTTCTTCTGTTCAAGATTTTATGATTGAGTTCATGCTACCACATAATAACAAACATGTATGACATATTGTGCAACAAATCAGCTGCAAGTAAACCAACCCTCTCTGTCAGCAGTTGTCACTATGTCTCAAAATAATTTTTCAAGCTAAATTAGCATGTTAGCTGTAGCTTATTTTAGCTGTTTTCGAGTAGTTTGTAATGCTATTTCACTCAGAGGAATTGAGTATTTATTTAGTTGTTCTGGGGTTCAGAGATAAATTTATTTTAGCTATTGAAAAGTTTATACCTCATCAGTGTTTGCCATAGCTTCAACTAGTAATGGAGCAAATAAGTCAGACTGCACAGGAAATGTATGGGCTACTGAAATTACTTTAGGAAATGAGGGCTTTGCTGTATGACAGTGAACTGGAAACTGATGGCGAGTTTTCAGATTTTGAATGGCTGTTGTTATAGGCAGCAGTGAGGAAGAAAATAACCCTCTTCCTTCAGGTGTTCATGAAGTACCGACATAGTGGAGTGCTCAAAACAACTGCAGCACAATATGGTGAAGGAAGACCAGACTGTAAAAGCAAAGTAGGGCCTTACAGTAAAAGTCAGAGTAACACTCAATGAGATTTATTGGCTACTTGGTCAATTTAAGCTCATGGGTCTTCATATGGCAAACCTATATTCTACAGATAACATGCTAGCTGCTCCATTTTTTTGAGAAATATATGTCAAATAACAAGTTTACTTCCACTTTGCAGTTAATTCATTATACTATTTCAAAATTCAAAGAAAAACACATGCTTAGTGAAAGCTTGATGCACTGGAAGGGCCATTGTTTAGAAACAATACATAAAAACAAAGAAAGGCAGATATGGCATAAACAGCTTTGATCTCTGTGAAAGTAAGACAAAATATCTTTACAATAGCTGCATTTACACTGGTCAAGGGACTGATAATACTGGAGACAAAGATTTGGGGTTATCTGGCCCCACAGTAATGAACTTGATGGAAGATGTACTTGATCAGGGTAGGACTATATATTTAGATAACTGGTACAACTTCCCAAAATTATACAAGGCCTTATATAAACGGAAGACAAAATATACAATAGGAACAGTGTGTTCAAATCATTGGTTTGCCAAAAGATGTTAATACACAGCCTCTAAGGAAGGGAAATGGAGGTGTGTCAGCTCCCACCTTTGACCTACCTTGCTTGGCATTCCATTGCAGCTCTGAGATTTTGATGATTGACATCGGAAAAATATATGCACACACCAAAATGTCAGTTTTCAAGTCTGATGATATCCAAGAATCCAATATACACATGGGTGGTGTGGATCTAGTAGATCAGGTAGTGCAAGTACATCCCTCTTTATGAAAATGTATAAAAAAGTATTTTTGCATCAGCTGGATATAACTATGCAGAATTGTTTGGTAATTTGGAGAGCTCTAAACCCTCACAAGACTATGACCTCCTGGATTTCCGCATATCAACACCTTGCAACCTAATTGAGGATTACAGGATTCAGAGACCTCTTCATGCTGGGAGAGTAAGAAATCCAAAACATCTGTTCTCCTAAGACTTGAAGGAAAACCCTCTACTAAAAGGATACCAACAGCAAAAAGGTCACACCCATTTTGAAACTCTGATGTGTCACAAAAAAGTAGTTCTAATGTGATTTGTCATGAATGTGGAGATATACCCTTTGTGTTGATCCATTCTAGGTACATCAGTCAACAAGAAACTTTTTAAGGTAATCCTTGATCTCTTACACAATTTATTTAAACTGATCTTAAAAGCGAAATGTAAAATAATTAGAGTTAAATAAATATTAAATGCATGTGCACAGAGGATGTCTAATTCTGCCCATATCACTTCTCCTGCATTTTAAGAAAGTTAAAGAAGACAGTCTGAAAAATTCAGTGGAATGTAGTTTGGTTCCCCATAAATCTTTTGTCATATGAAATGCAGTGAAACTAAAGTGTTGTTTCTCATGTTGGAAATAATACACACCACATATGATTTACCTGCCAAGTGGGTTGGTGTAAGACAAACTGGACTGTCAATACAAGGTAACAAACTTTCCCTGGGTCATAATTTGACACAGAAAGACATAACTGGCATAATCCTCACAAGTACTTAAGGTTGTGGCCCATAACTAAAACAAAATAAATAAAATATCACTTTTACATAAATATATTTAAGATTATGGCAAATTTCTTAACCTGAATATTCTAGAACTTTATACCAATGGAAAGAGAAAATACAAGAGAGAGGGAGAATGAGAGAGAATGAGAGAGAGAGAGAGAGAGAGAGAGAGAGAGAGAGAGAGAGAGAGAAAGGGTGAGAGGAGAAGAACACACCCACTTGTTCATAAATGTGTCTGCTTATACTGAAGGAAAACAGATATCAATATTGTTGATATGAATCCTATGAACAAGTTTGGCCTCTGGATATGTACCAATGATCTGGAGGTATCACTAAAATCAAGGACTACTTTGAGCCTGGCTAAGTCCCCAAGGTGTATCAATTTAATGACAATTATTCTGATAGCTCTTGAGAAAATAATATATAGCAATTTAGGCACACTGAAGGTTCATCCTCATCACCAGAGCCAGGATGCCTAAAGCATAAGTAGATAAACTGAGATTGTCCCTTTTCAGAATCAAGACACTTCAGCAGCAGGAGGAGGTTCCTCTTGGCATCTTTATTGACATGAAGTGTGCTTTTGATAACACCTCCTTCAAGGCAATAACTACAGCTTCCAGAAAAGAGTTGGATTGAATTCATGTTGAGAAGATCAACAGCTTACACAAGTCACATGAATGGCAACTCAACTGCAAAGGTCATGTATGACTGTCCACAGGATCGGCAGTAGCAACCCTTGTGAAACTTGGTAGTTGATGAGCTACTGGTTCAAGTCAGTAACCTAGGTTTTGACATCATGGGTATTGCGATGTTAGTGTCATTCTTTAAGGAAAACACACAAGAATAGTTAAGAGAATTCATGCAGTCAACCCTGAATACTCCGGCAAAATGGGCTGTGATTGATGGATTAACTATGAGTCCTCATAAAACAGCCTTAGTTCCACTTAACAGAAGAAGAATTATAGAAATAAGGCCATTTTTAACTTTGAGATAATGAACTTAAAAATGTCAAGTAAGTCATATACTTGGAGATTATGTCTGACTTTAAGTTGGACTGTAATCAGTATTTTATGGAAATAAAGTGTGCAAAGACAGCTTCTGAAGTAATTAGAGGCTCAAACAGCTAAGAATGGGAATTAAAAACTGCTACCTTAGAGATATACCAGGATAATCACACTATCGACAACTTATGGTATGGAGTACTAATTTGGTGGTCAAAGATCCTCTGAAGACTCTCTAAAACCAACTACCATTAAAAGCGCTGTGAAAACAACTACTGCAGTCAAGCAGACACACTTGAACTTGATTATATTACTCTTAGCTGTTTGAAGGAGGAAAAAAATTGTGCTCCATAGATTGTAATGTGCTAAGAAACTAAGCATTTCTGAATCAGAATCAAGTTTGCTATAAATTAGGAAATACATAGGAAATGCAATATTCACTATGTGGTCAGACATTCCAGTTAATCATTTTAAAGAACTTCAGGACCAATCATCAACTGAACCAAAATGTTACACAAATTTCAATTCTGGCAGCTGCTAAGAGAACATTTATGTGATTTATGGAAGGCTCAAGGGATAACTCAAGAACTGGGGTCTGCACTGCATACCATGAACCCAAGATGTGAGAAGTCTTTTACATTGAGTTCATATGCTACTTGCTATGAAATAGAAATTTATGTTGTTATTTGATGCATGAATAAAAACATTAGGAAAGACTACAGTGGTGAACAAATCCATAATTTTTTTCAGATAGCCAGGCAAAGCTTAAAAGTTTAAGTAGAAGCAAGATAATAACAAAACTGATTTGTAATTACAAACATATGCTACAGGCTTAGTAGATCAGAATGAAGTTTACCTAATCTGGGTACAATGTTGCTATGGCATTAAGGTAAATGAAATAACTGATGAACTTGGACAACAAGTAGAAGTTCCCAATTCATCTTACCAGAACCAAGCTCTCTGAGCACCTCAGTGTTTAGTAAGAGAGGCTATCAAAACTGGTCCAAGTTAAAGCATTATGAAACCTGGCTTAAAACACCAAGAAATAAATGCAGTTAACAGTTTATTATGAAACCATGGAAGAAAAGAGCTGAAAACATTTAAAAGTGCAAGAGACTTCAGCTGAGAGCAACTACTTTTCTCACAGGAATATGCTTCAGTAAAACAAAGGCATCTTAACATAATGGGATTGTTGTGGGTAATTGAGATTGCATATTTTGTAAAGAAGAAACTGAAACAATGCCCTATATGCTCCTGTGAAGCTTTGGTTGACAGAAGATATATTATACTTCTTGGTTAACAATACAAGTATAATGATGGTACTTAAACAATACAAGTGGTACAAAAAGCATACAGGAAGGCTGAAATGCATCTGAGCAAATTGCAGAAAACTAAATTGGAAAGAATAAATAAGCCAAGAAGCATTTAAGTATAATTGCTGTCAACTAGTCAATAATAAACCAAAAGAAGGGGTAGGGGACAGAGATGAGAGTTGTACTAATTGTATCCATCTCAGGCTGCCCTCTGAACTTGGCATTTACCCCCTCTATCATTGAACAGCTATCTACATACTTTACATACAACTGCATTTCTTTATGTATGTACTTTCATTAATGTTTATAATTCCCTGTGTTTCTTCATTTGATTTCATTTTCTTCGTTATTCCTATTTATTTCTATTCCCATTTCAGTTTTCTCTAAGCTCAACCTTACACATACATTAAGAACTACACACTTTTCATTAGATATAACTGACACACATGAATGAAAGATACACACTGATATACCTAAATCTTTTAACTCCTACCTCTGTCTTTGTTGCTTAGACAATATAACTTGTGTGACAGCTTGATTAAGTGCCACAGATTCTTCTGTAAGTGGCCTTCCCTTTCTTAATTTTGATGCAGAAGGTAAATGAGGTAATGGTTTATAATTTGGAGAGATTTCTGGTAATGTTGATGCAAGATCAACTTCCACATCCAAAGGTTCCAGTTTTATATCTGCTAACAACAGTTCTGGCTAGAAAAACAAAAACAAAAACATAGTTAATTATTCCATAATGAAATCTATTACAACTTTTGTTTAAAGTGGTCATTAAGAATCACCACCAGAAGAGGAAAAAAGCTTCGTTATTCATCCAAAGAGTATATGAGTATCTGTACTGACATGGGCAAATGTTTATGTACAAGGGTCAGCTGATAAGTCCCGGGCCTCACACAGATATGGCGACACCAGGCCAGTTAGATGGTAACATCGTATAGTTTAACTCTAGACTAGCTTGTATCCATAGCTACAGATCAATAGCATGTTTAGTTTTTGAATGACAGCATTTTAAACAAGACTTTAGAGTTTTCATGAAAATGGAGGATTTGGAAAAACCAGCAGTGATTAAATACTTCCATTTCCTAAAGAAATCAAGGAGGAAATGGACAGTACATTGAAAGACTCTACCCCTTCATATTCAATGATTAAAAGGTGGGTTGCAGAGTTTAAAGTGGGACGTACAAGCACTAGTGATGAGCCTCACTCTGGATGCCCTGCAGAAGTGACAACTCCCGAGATCATTGAAAAAATTCATTGTTTAGTACTGGAAGACCGCAGATTAAAGTTGTTTGAAATAGCAGATACAGTAAACATATCAAAAGGACGTGCAGGTAATATTTTAAGTAATTGTTTGGGCTTTCACAAGGTCTGTACAAGATGGGTGCTGCATTTCTTGACACCAGATCAAAAGTTGCAAAGAAGAACTGTTTCTGTTAAGAACGTGGATCTCTACTGTAAAAATCCCAGTGAATTTTTGAGACGGCTTATTACCACGGATAAAACTTGCAATATATCACTTCCCTCCAGAAAGTAAATCAAGGTCAAAACAGTGGATAGCGCCAGGTGAACCAATTCCAAAAAAGGCAAAGTCAACTTTGTCAGCTAACAAGGTTATGGCGAGTGTTTTCTGGGATGCACAGGGAATTATTTTTATTGATTACTTGGAAAAGGGTAAAAGTATCACTGGTGACTACTACGCAAGCTTTTTGCAAAGTTTGAGTAATGAGGTGAAAAGAAGAAGACCTCATTTGGCAAAAAATCTTGGTTCACTACGACAATGCTCTGACCCATCGTTCAGTCCTTACAATGGGAAAAATGTGCAAATTAAAGTTTGAACTGCTTGAACATCCACCTTATTCACCAGATCTAGCACCCAGAGACTACCACCTGTTCCCAAACCTCGAAAAATTTCTTGGAGGACGAAGATTTCACAGCACCGAGGTTATTCATGCAGTAAATAGCTATTTTGAGGACCTTTATATATCACACTACAGAGATGGCTTATATAACACTGATATTGCAAATGTATTAGCACTCCTGAGGATTAAGTAGAGAAAAAAAAAAAAAAAAAAAAAATTTAAATGCTGTTTTCATTGAGAGGCCCAGGACTTATCAGCCAACACTCGTAATTAAATTAAAATATGTATTTTTGTTTTTTAGTGTTCATATTGGTGGAATTCGCTGGAAAATAATTTGTGTTCTTGGGTAAACAAATTGAAAAATACTGGAAACTTAATAATTATCTTCGAGCCATGTAACAGATTGAAGATAATTTTGCACCATATAAATTAAGGTTAAGGGTTCACTGCATCACAGTAAGTGCATAAAATAATGAAGAGGAACAGTGACAAATCCTAAGTTGTTGTTGTTGTTGTTCTGCTTCTGCTCCTCCTCCTAATCCAAGATTTCCCATACAAACTTTCAGATTAATAATAAGACAGATATTTGAAAGTTTCACAGGAAACTTTTATGTAACTTTCTATGCATGTGGATAACTTAAAGGTTCCTCTTTCTCTTCCATTTTCCAAGATTTCTCAAAGAAATTTGTAAATTAATGATCAGGTATTCAACAGTTTCATACAAAGGTTTTGTTACCTTTCCATACTTGTGGACAATTTCAAGGTCTGAAAGAGGTGAATATATGGGTGGGTGGATTGCTTATTCTCAGTTCTCCTTCCAACTAGTTAAACATATGATTATTCCAAAAATACTCAATCGTGAATTATCACTTATAATCATTAAGATACAGCTTTAATTACTGATCTACTACTCTGCTTTAAAATACAAATTTGATTTGTCATTAAAATAGCATACAAAATTCCACAAAATTAATATTTTTGTGTTTGCTTTATCTCAAATACTTAAATATGCTCATTACTCTCCATTTGATTCCAATCAAGGAGTAAAGAAAATATTGTCATTCATAATTTGACAATTTAGACAAATATAAGTTTACTAGTGTTTTTACAAATAGGCAAGCTGAAGAGTAACTGTCCTGCATTTGTGGATCAATTTGAGTGAATCCAATTCATCACTTAATTAGCAAGTACAAATGTAGCAACTTTGCCTGTGCGGTAAGGAGGAAGAAGGACAGGAGCAGCAGCTCATACTCCATAAGAGAAGATACTAACAACTGCATTCCTTATAAGTTACTGCATATTCCATCAGTGGCCATACTTAAGCCGAGTGTTTATAACACTTGCCTCTCACCAAGGCGGCTCGCATTCAATCCCAGAATCCCACATGTGGGACATAAGGGCAGGTTTTCTCTGGGTTCTCTGGTTTCCCCCACCATCACATTCCACCGGTGCTCCATCTGCATTCCATGTATAATCAGTGTCATTGCCTGCTGTGCCATATGTAGTAAAAGCAGTCATTAACACTGTTAAAAAAATTCCATCACCATAAGCAAATCTTATGGCAGACATCATCAGCTGACCATGGCATTAGTTATGTGCATGGCCAAGAATGTTGTGTTGAGCTAGTTGTGCTCCCTACCAGTATGCAGTTCATTCTCTACAGTACATAGTGATGGAACTAACATGTTTAAAGAAGGGAGACCTTAGGCCATCAAGACCAGTTAACTTATTAATATGGGAGGAACCCTTTCTGTTGGAGTTTTGATGAGTCACATGTATTAATACTCACCATCAATTTTAAATGTTGGAAAGCATGTTACTGTTTCCCAATGTTTAAAAGTGAAGACGAGTGTTAAGTATGATTCATCAAACTACAATAGGAAGAATATTTCACTGTTAATAGTATTTCTGTTCAAAATCTTTTAGTCCTTTCTGTTTACTGAAAAGTGAGGTGTGCCCACATGTTTCGCTTTAGTAATGGTTTGAATAAAAGAAATATGGTTTGAACAAAAGAAATATCAACCTACATCAGCATTACTTTCCCCATCATTCAAACAAGTATGAAAAATATATGGGAAAAGAATGAACCACTCTCTTCCTAAACTTTTAAGAACATTCTTATGACTCAGCATAAAGATCAAGTTAGCAAGTCAGTCATATATCTCAGCTATGAGATTTCACTACAAATTACGAAAAAGTAGAAACTACTTGTTGGTTAAGGATTTTTATATATTGCTGCCAAGTGGCTTTGTCCCGAGTTGGTTCCAGATTTTATCTATCAGCTTGTATTTTCTACAGGTATGCAATGAGTCAAGATATTAAAGAACAACTTATCCACAGTGAAAAGAGTTTTGTTACGTCCACTGATGAGAGTACAGATATCAGCAACACTGCTCAACTGGTTGTTTTTCTGTGAAGTGTGGGTGTACATCTTAGCCTTGCAGAGGCATTTATTAGACTTAGTTGCAAATTAAAGAAACAATAACAGCTTCTGATACATGGAAGAGGCTATGCAGAAGATGGGATTCTCATGGAATAAACTAGTGCCAGTGGTAACAGATGGCACTCCAGCAATGATTGGACATCAGATTGGAATTGTGGGATGTTTGAAGAATAAAATGAAAGAACTTAATATTATTAATGAAGTTATATCAATTCATTGCAGCATACACTAACAAGAGCATGTGCTCAAAGTGTCAGCCTCCAAAACATAGTGGAAGTGGTTGTTAAAACTACTTGCATATTTAGGTTGAAAGGAATGCAACATCGTCAACCCAGGCAGTTTCATGAAGAAATAGATGGTTATGGTGATCAGCCATATCATTGTATGGTACAATGGGTCAGTCATGCAGGGTGTTGGACAGAGTTTTCGAGCTGAAAGATGCAACTGTATTACTTTGGGAGATAAAAGATAAACCAGCACCCAAGTTGGAAAATGTGGAATGGGTGTCTGCTTTGCCATTCCTTCCAGACATAACTGAACATTTACTTTCCTCTATATCTCTACATGGAAATTATGTAATTATAATCTATCTCCTTGTCAGAGTAAATGCCTTCAAAGTCAAACTATCTTTGTGGGAGAGTCAGCTGCATGATAAGAACACTTGTCATTTTAAAGACCATTTTCGGTGTACGAAACTCTCCTCTTGCAAAAGTTTGAAGAACTTAAACAGGTGTTGAAACAGCTGAGTGTCAAATTTCAATGTAGATTTCATAAGAAGGATAAACTTATTCAACCTTTCCATATCTTTACTGCATAAATGTCTGCTGACTATATTAATTTAAGGAGCAAATACCAACTAGAAATCATTGATGTGCAAAACAACATAGAACTCCAGAATAAATTTAGAAATAAAACTAATCTTCAGAATTTTTATAAAAGTTTTCCTAACCAGTATAAACCAGCTACCAGAATGTTATGTATGTTTAGGACCCTGGTCTCCAAGTTGAATACTCCAGTAGGATCTGGGGCAGTGCTTGAGCGGCAACTGGGCACCTAGGCAGGTGATGTATAGTGAATAGGTGACTACCAGTTAGCCTCTCAGGGGAGGTTGTCTCTATGGAGATTGCTAACCAGCTCCCCAATCATAAGGTGTCAAGTACAGCAAAACCCTTACTCCAATAAGGAGAGGTCTTATTTTCAGTCTTGCCAATAGAACTTGATAATCTGGAGGCAGGAGCTATGCAGGAAGTGGTTCAAACCACACACCCATCAACCAGTTCAGCTATACCAGTGACAGAAGCTGAAATTCTGGAGGAAATCTTGGTATCAGGCATTGACAAGATGAGACTGAAGATTAAGAAACTCAGGTGCTCTGTAGAAAAAAGCTCTTTACATAAAGGAAAATGAAAGAGGGAACTTGGAGGGTAGGGAATCTAAGAAAGAAGCCCTCTAAAAAAGTGAGACTATGAGCCTAGTGGAGGGAAGAAAAGAACTTACTTGAACTCGGGGATCCCCACTGCAATCTAAAAAATCAGAGATTTCTCAGGAGAAGACTATGTCTTTCAAGGAAGTGCTGATTAGGACAAAAATGGCCATCCTTTATAAAGACCAAAACATAAAGTTGGTACAGGTACAGATGGAATGGATGCAGACTAAAATCAAGGGAGCTGTGGATGCCAAGTCTTCAGAGGAGGTTAGTCCACAGACTTCAAATGACAATTTTTCGCAGGGGATCCTTTAGATATCCTATGCAAATGGAGAAATAAAAGACTGGCTGGTCTGAATTGTTGCTGAACTTTAGGATCTTTGGGAGGAAATGACACTGCAAGTTGTAGAAGCCAAGAACCTTACAAAGAGACCAAGGGTTACGTGTGGATTCCCATCACTGTAATGATTCCTACTGTCATAATGAGGTTGCAAAAACAAAACTCAGGCCTCAACATTGATGACTGACATGTGATGAGCTACAAGGTAATTGAAAATGGGCAAACAGTGACTCTCTCAGTACACTGTGATGCCTATAAATGGCTAGAAATCCATAAATTCAAGGCATTTGGGTGTTCAGAAGCATAGACTTTTGAACCCTGAAGGAGGATATTAAAAAGAATGTCAGATGAAGGGGCTACTGATCAACTGCCAGCACAGTAAGGCTACTTTGGCTTCTCTGTGTGAAAAAAATTAGGGATACAGCCTTTATTAGAGGTCTGAAAGAGGTAGGTGTTCACAAACTGGAAAAACCATAGACTTTGGGGAGATGGCATTGGGTGCCTTCACTGATATAAGGAGCACTTTTCACAATACATTCTTCAGAGCAACTTTCACACTGTTAGGGAAGCGTGGAGTCAGTTTGAACATTTTCACGGGGAATTGAAATCGATTTGAGTATACTTACTGTATTGAATACTGCATGGAAACTTGGATTCAAATAGTATTGAATCTTGGATCCAAACCTCTTAAAAAGTGGGACTGGAATGAGATTGGATCAAAACATGCTGTGTGAAAACACCTCTGCATTCAAATGGATTTGAATATTGTAAAGAAACTTTTCTTCTGCTATACTCGCTGCATGGGGTGGTCATTTGTTAATATATATTTTTTTAAATTGATCTATGGTAGATTATAACAGGACCACTTTTATGGTTTCTATAGTTTGTACTATTCTTTAATTTCAAAACCTGCAGAGTAATACACAGATAACAAATACATGTTTGTCAATGCAATTAAAAGTTGACTAATATGAATGGATGAATAAAATTATTCTTGAAGCATATGTATTCCAAACGATCTCAATTCACATTGAATTTAACATGTGAAATGCAGATCATACTGACATGGAACTGAACTCAAATCGATTACCATTCCCCATGGATACATGGTAAATGAAATATCTTATAGGTGGATGGAACCTATGCTTAAAAACAGAGTGGTATTACCTGTGCAAGTGGTGTAAACATGATGTACAGTGGCATGATCTGATTATTGCAGTCACTCAGCAGCCAATATCTTCATGCATTTACATACCCATGGCGATCGCCCCCAACCTTTGCCTCTTTTCCCCACTCCTTGTACTGCGCAACTTGACTGCTCATGTCTATTTGCAAGGATAATGCATGCATCCCTTATTGGTAGCAAGTTCATTAATGTAGTCCATGGAGGATGTCTACAGAGAGGACTTTTTTTTTCTTCCTTTCTGTGGAACCTTGTTGTGGACAGCTTGCTGGTAAAGCTCAACAGTTAGGGCTACAATCCATGGCAATGCTGACATCATCATATTAGCCCATAGAACATGTTTTAACCACAATTAAGGAGCTTGTGCAGAGAGCACTTAATGAAGTAATAAAATGGTCAGATTCTGAAGATCCCAGAAAACATTCCTGGTTCATTTCATCAGAAAAAGAACTTGAGCCTGTTCCCAAATAGCCAGAAAATCAATATGTAAGGAGAGTAAGTGTTTGGGAGTAATTCTTGACTCCAAGCTGGCCAACAACCAGCATATGGAAAAAATATATAAAAAAGCCAATACTACATTTTCGGTCGTAAGGTGAATATATGGTAAAAGTTGGGGACTAAGACCCAGTATGCTATATTGATTCCATACTAGGATAGTCAGACCATCATTACTCTATGGTACCATAGTCTGGTGGAACAAGGCACAAGAATCAAACACCAGCTGTGACTGAGGTAATGTGAACAAGCCCTACTGCAGCCATGGAAGCAATCTTGAGCCTATACCCTTTGAATATCTTGATAAAGCGGGAGGCAAAAATGATTCTCTACAGTCTGCAACAAACTAAGAAAATTAAGATTCCAAGGTCTGTATCACGAATCCTAACTATTTTGAAGGAAGTAGAAGATCCAATTTTCAACATGGAAATGCACTACTACAGAAAAACATTCCCCTGTATAGGAAGTTCAAGGTCACAACTGAAGACTGTTTATAATCTATCTTAATGTTCTTTCATCTGGTTTATAGAGGCTCAAAAACAAACTCAGGAACAGGTTAAGGGGTTTTGGCATTAGACCAAGAGCAGTTTCTTTAACTCATTGGGTCTGCACACCACAGTTTTTCAAGCCAAAGAATTTGCCATCTTACAATCTGTAAAAGAAAATCTTAGAAGTATAAAAGTACTCAGATCTTCATTTTTTTTCAGATAGCCAGGCTGCATTAAAAGCTCTAAACAGATGCATAATGTCTTCAAGACTGGTTAATGACTTCTTTATTGCCTTCTCCATCCTAGCAGATGACAACAGTATCTTTGTCATGGGTCCCAGGACATAAAAGAATTAAGTGCAATGAGAAAGCAGATAAACTTGTAAAGTAAGGATCAACACAGCTGCAACTAACACCAAAGCCACTTCTATAAACATTAACATCTTTGGTTACAGATGCAATAAATAACAGTTTCTTTTTTAATAGAGTTTAACACCCTATTTTATTACATATGGCACTGCAGGCAATGACATTGATGATATATGGAATGAAGATGGAGCACTGATGGGAGAAACCAGAGAACCCAGACGAAACACAGATCCACCACAAATCCCACATGTGGTCACCTGGGATCGAACCTGGGCCACTTTGGTGAGAGGCAAGAGGTCTAACCACTCAACCATGATGCAGGCTAAATAACTGATGTTAAAACTATCTTTTGATCTGGAACAGACTTCCAGGAATACAGCATGGGAAACTGTTTTCTAAAGAAGCATGCAAACCTATTTCTGATAAGCTGCTCAAATGCAGCAGTTTCCATTAAAAACTATAGCTGATTTTGTCATTGGACATGCACAAGTGAGAAAGGACCCACACTTAATAGGTTTCAGAGTAACACAGACTGTAGATTGTGCAGGTGTGAAACCAATATCACATGTTATGCTTCACTAGCATCAAGGAGATAAAAAAATCTTTGGGAAATTCTCCGTGAAACTATTGGGCCTAGACTGGAATTAAACAAACAATAGGGTTTGGCACAATGAGTCTTTTAGGCTCCAATGCAAATGGAGCTTTAGTAGATGGGTCCAAGTGGGGAGAAAAACAAACAATTCGGAAGGTTGGGACCACTTAAATGAGCAGGTAATTTTGCTCATGAAGATCACAAAATCTTGCTTCTGATGTCAATTGTTGAACTGTAATCTGCAATCTATCCTTCACTACTCAGTTGCATTAAAATGACACCTAATCTTGAAAAGTTAGTAAAGGAAAAGTGAATCCTGAACTCAAGAAAAAACCAGTGGTTATGAATAGGAGACATTACTGTTTTTATTTGCTGAAGCTGGTTAAAAGGAGTAGTTCATATGTACAGTTTAGTTTATTATTTATGGAAATGCCTATATGTCTCTTATACTGCATTTAAAAGCAGAGTTATTTTTGTAGTTTAGGGAAAGAACATATAATGCTTAGTTCAATTGGTTTAGGAGCATAGGAGAAAATCAAATATAAACAATTAGAAAATCAGCATTTGCAGCTCAGCCTTGGAATGAAAATCATTATATAGGAGAAAACATGCAATTAAAGAACCCTTTGATGACAAGATCAGAGCTTACCACATGGGAGAAGCTTACCACATTTAAAAACAAACTCAACATTTTGAATTTTGTATTTCGCTAATTAGCAAATTATTAAATTGTGCAAGCCAGCCATCAGAGGTTAACATGTTGATGGTGGTGCAGACCATGAACAGGAGAATAGTGACCAGTCATCAGCAAGGTAGAGGATGGAGACGTGAGTATCCAAGGTTTTACACCAAATAAGTGGAGTTTTTAATGTTTTTATAAGCAACATATTGAACATGATTAAGTAAACTCTATTCAGCGTCAGTTAAAAGAGCTCAGAATGGGTAAATTCTCACTAAAATTATGATTTGGCAATAAATGTGGATGCATTCAAAGTTCATATTTTAGACCCATTATCTGATTTCTTGGTTTCTTTGTCCATACATTATGCATTTGACAACTTTAATTTCAGAATACCAGCTAAGCAAGTTGTAGATCTAGTATACATTAATCTTCACTAAATCTCATATTTTCTGCTCCAGATAAACTGAAAAATGCAATTGTTAAACTTCGTCCTCTGTAGATAATAATATGTACACTTTCAGTTTGCCTAGATTTCAGGGGAAAATAATTGCCAATGTGTTGTTTATACTCGATGATCATGGGCTTCCTATAACAATATTAGAAATTACAAGTCCTGCTTGATCTTCATAAATTCTTGCTTCAGAACAATGATAACAAAACAATTTTAAGGCACTTTGGCAACAATTAATTGGATTTAGCTTTATATATTTCCTATAGTTGATTTAGCATTTCATGAAGTATCACTGATCTATTGTTCAACAAGGGTTTTTGTTTATAATTCCTGTGTTACAGAATATTATAGAAAGTTTTCACAAGTTTATGAGAGTGGTTTTAAAATATAAGTGATTTAAAGGCATGCAAACACTGTCGCAAGTTTATCATTGAAAGACAATGAGAAAGTCTTTAAATGTGATGAGATAAAAATTGCTTGAAGTCATATTTTGTGTGTAACATTCACCAAGGAATATTCTACCATCTTTTTCACTGGAATCTTGTTATAACTAAACCAGAAACAAAACAGAGTTGGAGGTATGACTTACCAAAACTGATACTTTCCAGCTTTCCCTCTATCAGTTCCTGTGGTCAGCTGTTTCACTCACTTACTTACTTTTGCAGTCAGTTTTGCACCCACTCTCTGACTTTCCTTCCAAATCACTGCTGCCTTGCTCTGAGTTTAAAGATATTATAATTCTGTCCATTTCCTTATCAATGGTGAAGTCATGTCCAACATGATTGCCTTCCATTAAATTTAGAGTGCCACAATACTTAACCCATTGTTCAACAGAGTATTATAAGAACAATTTTTAACACAGTTCTTCTTTCTCATTCAAAGTTCCACCAATTTGTTGGCACTCACCTTTTCCCTTAATGTCTCTCCATACCATTCCAATGGGGTTTAAGTTAAGGTAGCAAGGTGGAAGGTGAAAGGTGAAAAGGAATATGGCCATGTTCATAAATGATACTGTTAATAGTAAACTGCTGCTCATGAGGCCTGCTGTCGATAAATTTCCACAGGCTTCCCTTTTACCATATCAGAATCAAATTTGAAACCATGATACCGTATATAACATGTCACTTCAGATATCAGGCATGCTTGCTTATTGTCTCTCACTGAGGACTACTTAGCATTATCCACTACAGTAACACTATGGTGTGGCTAAAGCTGGAAGAACTGTGGTTCTAACCTTTTTTGAAAGTTTTCAAAATTCATATATTTGTGATAGTCTTCTGATGCTGGTTCTCAAAAAATAATCAGTTCTCCCTCTACAAGTCTATCTTCACCTCCACCATGCACAATCACTAATTTTTGCCCCATTCCAATGTTGACTGAAACCCAAAGCTGTGATTGCCAGTCCTTGCTCACTGAGTAACTTTGTTATATAAACATCTCATCAATGTATACAATATTCTAACTCTCTGTCCTAATTCTAATGTCATTTAAATACAGCACTTGCCAAAAAATTGTATCTGGCTATTCAAGCAAAAGCTTTCTTTTGGGCTTGGCAACAATTCACAACTCCTTTCTGTAATCAAGGATTTGGCTTCTTTGAGGCTGACTAAAAGCTTTGTTTAACATTGGAACTTCTTTGCACAGAGTGTAAAATGCAAGAAATGTTTGTCAAATTGAGGAAACTATTCACTTCAATTCCACATTCCTTTTGCATTCTGTTGATTTTCCATCTGGGGTAGAAAACATCAGCTCACCTCTTACAATATATGCTCTTCCCTATTTTAAAATACTGCTTTCAGTACTTCAGTTGCTTCACTTGTCATTGTCAAAATATTTACATGTTGAATTTTAAATGTTTTATGTCGGTTACCTAGGAGGGAACTAGGTGTGTTTTGAGTAAATTAAGGATTGCCTTAAAATCTAATTTATTAATATAAATTTAAAATTATACATTAAAATGTCAGCGCTGTCGCCTCTCACCTAGGAGGCCCAGGTTCGATCCCAAGTGAGCACATGTGGGATTTGTGGTAGACAAAGTGGTGCAGGGGCGGGTTTTCTCTGCTTTTCCCCACCATTACATTCCACCGATGCTCCATCTTCACTCCATTTATCATTACTATCATCGCCTGTGGTACCATTTGTAGTAAAAGCATGCATTAAACACCATAAGAAAAAGTTAAAACAAAATAGAAAATTATAGAAAGTAAATATAATTTGCGGTAGATAAATCATACACCTGTAATTAAATGGGTAGTAAATTCCTTCACCATAGATAAACACATACTGAAAGTTAAACATAAAATTACTTATTAACTTAGATTTACAACATTAACACAAATATTAGTATACCCCTTTGTGATAATCGACATGGATATTGTGCTACCAATATATTGACCGAGTGTTGTTTGTTTGTTCTTCAAAGCATCTAAAACAGTAATTAGCCCTTTTTACTCATATAAAAAAAAAACAGGATGAGGCGTGTCTACATCTTGTAGCTAACTGACATAGATTCATCTAACACACAAATACACTTTTCCTTCCGATTTCTTCCAGGGGTTGAAATGTATATGTTGCAATAAAATATCAAATTTAATAAACTGAGAACTTAAAGAATGCTTATAAATGTTTCCCCAGGAGCCTAACAACTGCTATCCGTATAGAAATGGGTGGTATGATGGGCATTATAATTTCTTTCATGTTCTTGACACTGGCTAACATTATTACACTATTTCTTGAGTCTGACCTCTCGGTGGCCTACCAAAAAATATAAGAAGATTTCAAAGTCTGTCAATTCATTTTTCTGGACACTTTTAATATGTGCTGAAGAGCAAGATGACATTAAAATAACACACATATGCTGCTATGTTCTTGACTGCCAGAAATACATAGGTAGGGAAGCACACCATGTGCTGAGGAAGGGAGAAGGCTCTGCTCATGTATGTCACACAGTCTGTTTGCAATCTACCTATAAATCAAGGCACACTATGATGAAATATTTGAAAATGAAACTCAAGCTAATAGATATTGTTTGAAAACCCCAAAACATGCAAATACTTCTATTGCACAAAATCTATAATAATGTGAGGCACAATGGTTTGTCTGACTCATTACTATGTAATGAAAAAAAACAGAGAGAGAGAGAAACTTTCATGATTTTTTTGTTTTTGTTTTGTAAAGCTGCAATTCGTAAAGTAATTTGAAGACTGTTTAATATTGCCTAAAGAGTAGCAAAACTTCTTTAAAAAAAGTTTAAACATTTATTAATTAGTTAAACGCTAATAACCCACATGCACACTTGCTGTATGCATGCACACACCTATACACCTGAAAAAAAAAAAAAATAGGTTTTCTGAGAAACATTAGGTAACAATGTAATTATGTCCTCCAATGGAAAATGAACTTGATGATGTATGATTTTATAGCTTTAAATTTTAACTACTGATAAGGTTCTCGAATGATCTGAAAATGCATAACTGCATTGAATCAATCTGAAACATCTGAAAAACTAAAACAAAAAAAGACATTATTTGCATGTAGTCTGTAGCTCAAAGCTAATATTTTTAGTAAACTAAAGGGAAAAATCATGTAACATATTGTAAAGTATTCCACAAATTAGGGAGCATCACAGTACTCTACTTGAATATACTGCTTTCCCAACAATTTGTATAAAACCTCGCTAGATGTTTAGCATATTGCAGAAATTATTTATCAGATTATCAGATACACAGAAAAGTTTGCTGTTAGAAAATTAATAATACAGTTTCATGAATCATATATTGGTGGGCAGCCTCTGTTATTGGCCGTGTTGTCTTGTAGCTCATGTTTTTGCCAATATTTCGCACAACTTATGTTGAGCTTCTTCTCTGGGCATTGCCAGTTTCTTTAGCTGTGCAGCTGGCTTTATAGGCGAGTTGCAACTGCCTTCTGCTTTTCCATTGGTTCATAGTTGGCCAATCCTGGTTGGCTCTGCGGTTGGTGTTACTTGTACTTCCATCGGCAGAGCAGTCCAGGAGAGATGGAAGTACAAGAACACCAAACGCAGAGCATATTAGGATTGGCCAACTACGAACCAATGAAAAAGCAGGAGGCAGTCGCAGCTCATCTATAAAGCCAGCTGCACAGCAAGAGAAACCAGCAGTGCCCAGAGAAGAAGCTCAACATAAGTTGTGCAAAACACGGCAAAAACATGAGCTACAAGACAACACAGCCACCAATATATTTGACAACGGCCATGGAAGCCTACGAATTTACATTTATGAATCATGTTTAACCCACCTTTGTTGCTACCATTTTTGTGATATGGTTTGTTGCACCATGAGCATTTTGCTCATAGCAACAAATACATGTAACAAAAGATAACATTACGTCAACAACACAATTTAACAACACGTAAATTATAATTTTCTATATCTATTACAAATGACATTTTTTGAAGGGATCACAAAATACTTGTCTTCACAAAAAAAGTAAAGAACATTAACTTATGGTTTTGACTAAATGTAGTATATGTAGGTATTTGAAACAAATTCACATTCATTGTCTTCATTGAAAAAAAATTATGAGTTTAGGGTTTGTTAAATATGGTACTATACGTAATACCTAAAAGATAGCACAAATTCAATACACTCCTAAAAACAAATTATTGTGATGGTGGTGATAACATTGGCAGTTCAAGGCACTTATTGCAGGTAATTCTTGAGTGTTCATTGTGCAAATATGTATTGCATTTACAACAGCTTTTTTTAGTTCTTCTGTTCTTTCACCAAAGGCACAGTGAACATACACCAGGAGTTCTCACAGTAGTTGAAGTTTCTGCATTATCCTCTCCATTACCAACAATTTTCTTCATTGAGACCTAAAGTTGTCCAACAAATTTAAAATAGACAGATGTACTCACATGGGGTTTCATAAGTCCTAGAGTCAAATGTTTAAAAAATATATAATTTTTTCTCTGTATTAGTGAAACAAATTATCTGTGAATTTATTGCACCAATGTCCAACATCCAAAAAAATACTGTCATTGGCCACCTGCAGGTAGTTCTAGATACTGAATATTGAGATATCAGTTCATCAACAATATCGACTCAACTTTTTGTTGCAGAAGATAATGTGCGGTTTGTTTTGGTCACTGGTTTCCTCATCAATTTCATCAGCAGAATGTAGAGTTAAAGAAAGAAGCATATTTTTGTTTCTTTTAGGCACATATGACACTAGAACCCCTGTTTTGAGGAAACCAAACATAGTGTTACACACTGGCCTCTCCTTAGTATTTACAAAAATGGGTGGCATTTCTTTTTTGTTCTTCTTTGGTATTCTGACCACAGTAGTCTTCTTCTGTAGCAACTCCACAGCTAGCAGATCAGATGTAAAATAATTATCCATAGTAACGTTTCTTCTGCTATTCAAAATGGGTGCTGCTACTCTATTCATAACACTAGATGCTTTATTATTATGTCTGGTATGGACCTTCCAGTTGCTTCCCTGGGTAGATTTCTAGATTTGAATAATAATATGTTTCAGAATCTTCCAATGCATAAATTTTAATTCCATATTTTGATGGTTTTGATGGAATGTACTGGTGAAATATACATCTTCCTCGGTAAGCAGGTAGTTTTTCATCAAGTGTTGTGTTTTTTCCTAATTCATAATTATTCATGCATCAGATGACAAATTTGTCAAATATTCTTCTAATGGGGGCCAGGTTTTGATTTTCTTTGTATCAGCTCTATCGTTGATGTCATTGAAACATAGAGCCTCGAGAAGAATATAGAACCTGTGACTTCACATCATGGCACAAAAACATTTAGATCTGCAATCATCAGCCCAAAGATCTTGAATGTTGATATGAGCAGCTTTTTTCAACCCTGTCATGTATAGAAGACCAATTAGAGCAGCTATTTCTTGTGGAGTAGTATCAGAACAATCCCTCGATTGTGCATACTTAGTACGCATTTTTTGGAGATATATGTTAGTACAGTTTATAATATGTAAAATTGTCTCTTCCAGAAAAAATAAATTTCATGCATCTGCCACTTAAGTTGCATCTTTTGCCTCTCCTTTACAGCCAGGATGTATTTGAACTATATTATGTGCAGGTCTTCAAATATTGGGATGTGGTGGATACACGGACCATATTGTTATTTTATCTTTTCCGATAAATGAGAGGCCCATCAGTTGAAAATCAGTTTCTGAGCCATCTCCTGCAAATTGTTCTGAATCAGTTATATGATCACTGTGTTCAGAGGGTGCATCAGATTCACATAATCTTTCTTCCTGGTTCAAATCACTGCTATTTAGGCCAACAACTGAGTAGTAGTTTAACTCGGCCATGTAGGCATGTCTAAAATATAAAGTAGTAATAATAATAATAATAATAACAACAGTAGGATGATGAGGATTGATGATGATGATGATGATGATGATGATGATGATAATAATAATAATAATAATAATAATAATAATAATAATAATAATAATAGTAATAATAATGTTAGAAAATGTTTCCATAATTGATTATGGCATCTAATGTTGACCTATATTTAATTCTTAACAGTTGTGTTTAACCCGGGTCAAAAGAAACATTAAAATATGGCATTTAAATACACATTTAGTATAACAAAAAGTGAAAGTAAATATACCTTGAGAATCCCCTCCATCCTGTTCTAAGGTTAGCAGAAGGATTTTTTTTTTTTTTTTTTTTTTTATTTTTTTTTTTTTTTTTTTTTTGCTGGACTCATTGTAAAAACCTAACTGAATATCAATGACGAACAATTCAAACGAAGGAATATTTTTATTGAACACAACACTGTTCACAGCTGTGCCGCAACTGAACAAAGATTGCATAAACTATTATCAATGTGACTGTTGTTAATCTAACTTAAACAACTGCTTCAGGAAAGTTTAAAAGTCAGCTAGATTGAGCGGGAAGATTTTTATCAGCAGTCATTACTATAAAAAAAAAAAATAATAATTCTAAAGTGGGAGCAAAATCCTCATATAACAGGTTAAAAGATATCTACAAGTAAAAATATCTGATTTTTCAGAGGCAAAAAATTAAACTCAGAAGATAAAAAACTGATAAATATAAATGTTAATAAAGGCTAATCAAAAGAATCTTCCTTCTGTCACAGTTGTAATGGAACCAAAAATATGATGGGTTAAGATTAAACTAAATGCTCACATCAAGGGATAATACTGCAAGAAAGGTATTAGCCCTCCCATATTTTAAAAAGTGTTCTCAACTTTGATAACGCTTTCAATGCAAAAAATCTGATGTGTTTGAATCACTTGACTTTCTCTACCAATTCATGCTAATTGCCATAAACATTAACTGAATGGTCCTATTACTTGGTTCCTTACAAGCAGAAGGGACCTAAGGAATAAACTAGGCTAAAGTGTCCTGATATATGGTGGACTTTGAGACAGTGATGTGTTTTAACAATTAAAATTTAGTTGAGTCGATTTTGTAACACTACATCACTTACTTTTTATTTCGGAAAACATGTTTCAGAAGCCATGTGCTTCCATTGTCAATTCCTTTGGTCGACCAAAAGTCTAAAGTGATAGGAAAATGTTTTAATAGCTATTATTATGAGATTGTCATAAAAATTCCATTCTCTTTGCATGGTCAGAAGTAAAACAAACGAAACATGGATGACTTCTGTTTGAAAACCATAATGGCATTTTAAAATTGAAACTAATAACAAGGAATATATTGGAAATGATTAGCTCCACAACAGAAAATATATAGGACATAAATTGTGTATTTAGACTATATCTGAAATTCTTTGTGTAGTAAGTTTTTGTCTATTTCTTACAGTTTAGCAGTTATGTAAAAGTCATCCAGAATGAAGAGACCTCTGAAGCTATTCCCAGAAAATTTGAGATATATATTTTATTTGTCATGTAAATATCTTTAATATATGGTATTTTAATGAAAAGCAGTAGACATTTTTTTGAGAAAAATCAAACATTTTGAAAAAATTTCCAGGGAAGGGGGGATTTTCTTAAGAATCTTTGTGTTCCATCCTTGGTTTTTAAGTTCAGCATCTTCCAAATTTGGTATTTACCCAACTTCAAATTTTAGTTACGCTGCATGAACCCACGCACACAAACACCTTTTTCTAGAAATGCATTTTTTGGACTAAGTGACCTACATTTCCAGTGATCACATCAAATTTTTGGGTGGAATATGATACCTTCTCTACCTGCTATGCACTTACATAGTATGCGTAGAGAAGATAAAAATAAACAGCTTTCCCTCCCTGGACCTGGAGTGTTTATGATAGTATTACTTAAGGCTTGTATGAAGCATGTACTATCAGAAACTTTACCTTAGGAAGAGTAGACTCATGAGTGGCTGTGGAAGGTTTGTTTATCATCTTGGAGCCTGGATAGCCTTCTGAAATTGTGTTTTTCACTGCACTAGCTGTGGAGGTGCTCTGCTTTTTCTTTTTCCTAGTATCTCCCATTCCTAATGCTTCAGCAAAACTAGCACCTGAAAATTAAGAGTATAATTGCTATACAACAATATTGTGGTTAACTACAATAATAACTGCATCTATAAGAAAAAAGAGTTTTTATATATATGATGGGACTTTATGTCCATTTCTCATTACTTTCATTATTTATACCAATACTGATTTTTGAGTAGTACTACTAAATACACATTTTATAAAATACCTATAAAGGCAATAGGGTGTTACTGAATGATGTTGTTAGCAGTTTTATGTTTATAGACATATGTAATCAGCTTTGGTGAGTGCCTTGCATATTTTATTTCATATGGCTGATGCTGAAGCCACATAACTGCATAACACCTTTATTTGATGCTTTCCCAACATTTCTACCATACAGTTTTTGTTTTTTTTAATGCACAATGGTGCCAGTCATGACTCTATGCTTGAAATTTCCCATAAACATTTTTCATTGCTGCATGTCATGGATACCTGGTTGAAACTGACTTTCACCAAGTCTTGTTCTCTCTTTTTATTCTTATCTATGACGTGGTTAGAAACTTCTAAGCAGTCACACGTGCAAACCACAGCAGGTGTCACAAACTCACAAAGATGTAACAATGCATAGCACAACAATCAGCTATGAATTCTGGAGCAAGCCACTCACACATTGCAGCTGAAGGCATAGTTATACTGCCCCCTTCTAAGTTGGTTACTCCAACAAGAACCATCGTAATGGGCAATCCAGGTATACCACCAACCTATTCCCTCGGGGCAGCCTCTGGATGCAGTAGAAACATCATTTATCCTTTTCACCACAAAGTATGGCCCTTGCATAGTTACTGAAGCTTGGGGCAGTATCCCTTGGTATGGGTAAGATGATATGACCACACCAGATCATTCTGCTGGAAACCTAGTCTTTTGCCCTGCTGGTCGTAACTGGTCTTAATCTGGTCACTCACAATCTGAATATGTTGACGTCCCATTCCATCTATATCATGGAGCTGGTGGTCTACAAGATTCTCCACATAGTCAACCACTGGCCATTCTCCCCTGGAGGATTCATGTCAGGTCACATGGTAAATGCAGGTCCCTGCCAAAGGCCAAACTGGCTGGTGTCAACCTAGTGGTGTCCAATTGTTGAAGAGTGATACGCCAGCAAGAAAAGTGACACCCTGACATCCCAGTCATCTCTGGTGATTGGCCATAACCTTTCTCAAATATTCTTCTAGAATCTTGATGTACCGCTCAACTATGCCATCTGCCTGTGGGTGGAGAGGTGTTGTATGTGTCTAGTGCACTCCAAGTTGCTTCAGTGTTTCTCTCATCAGGTTGAATTCCAAGTTGGTGGCCCGATCACTGTGTAGCTCCAGTGGTACCCCACAGCAACAAAACACTGTTCTAAGAGGTAGTTCACAATGGTCTTGGCCTCCTGGTTAGGGATGACATACACCTCCACCAGTTGGTGACACAATCTATTGCAACCAACAGATACACTTGTTGCCCCTGTCTGACACAGGGAATGGCCCAGCTACATCAGTACCTATGCATTTGAAAGCTGCTTACATGTTATACTGCTGCATATGACACTGGCTCCTGGTCTGCAGGCCGCGACTTGCTGCACACACATGACATTGGCCGCACCACTTCTCAGTGTCTGCCCATAGTCTAAACCAGTAGTACCATTATTGGAATTTGTTGATGCTTTGCTTGGGTCAAAATTTCTTCCCAGTAGGACTTAAATGCACTACTCCTGGGTGTGATATCCTCCCAGTTTGGTTTAGTTCCTGCCTCCACTTCTCTTAAGAGTGGCACCAAGTCAGCACTCAGCTGCTGCTCCCTCCTCAGACCTGTGCTATCCCATCCAGCTGCAGACACCACTGAAATGGCAGAGACAGCTGCAACATGCTCTTTCTCCTCAACCTTAGTGAATGGCTACACTCCTTTAGATGGGGTCACTGTGACTTGGCATTTGCACTGGAGTGACTCCTTCCTTTCTACTGTTCTGATGTGAAGTTGTACTCTTGGAGTCTCTGGACCCAATGGGCTGTCTGGCCCATCAAGATCTTAAAGCTCAACAGGGGAGTGGTCAGTCTTCAGGTGGAATGGCTAAGTGCACAGGCATTTGCGGAAATGTCCACTGCCATTTCTATTAGCAGGAGCTCTTGCCGGGTAACAATGGTTCGTTTCTGCCTTGGAGTGTATCTTGCTATAATAAGCTATTATCTGCTCCTAACCATCCTGGACCTGGGATAGAATGCTTCCAATGCCAGTGTCACTGGTTTTGGTGTCCACAATAAAGTCACTACCAGGTTGTGGAAATTCAAAACCATGTGCACTATAGAGCGCTGACTTAAGTGCCTGGAATGAGCTCTCTGCCTCTTCTTCCCACAGATGTGCTCTTCCATCAGATGAGTGAGTGGTTTCATGATGTTGGAGAAACCTCTGATAATAAACTGTAGTAGCTGCACAGGCCCAGGAAGCTTTGCAGCTCGTTTGCTTTTCAGACAAGGCAATCTCCCACTGCCCAAGTCTTCTCCAAGTCTGTGGTCACCACAGAAGGTGAGACTATGTAATCCAAGTAGTTCACCTAGTTGCAAAAGAGTTGGCATATCTTCACATTCAGGTTAGGTGCCTGCACCCTTTGCAGTATCTTGGTCAGTTTCTTGAGATGGTTTTTGAAGTTGTTGCCAATGACAATGTCCTCCAGATAGAGAGGCAGACATCATAAGTCAAACCTCTCATCACTAATTCCTTCAAGCACTGGAAGGTAGCTGGCATATTGCAAAGGCCAAATGTCATAACCATAAATTGCCAAAGCCCTTGGACAGTCAAGAATGTGTTTTTTCCTTGTCTATGGGACCTAGGGTCACATGCCAGTATTCCAATTTCAAGTCTAAAGTCAAGAACCCACTGGGCCTCAGAAAGTGTATCCAGGGTGTCATCAATCCGGGGTGAGTGGAAATGGTCCTTTTTGGTGATGGCATTCAACTTCCTGCAGTCCACGCATATGCATAGCTCACTGTTATTCTTCACCAAGGCCAAATGGGTGTACAAAGGGCTGTCAGACTCTTCAATGATTGCCCTAGATCTCAAGTTTTCCAGCACATCCCATACCTCTAACTGTTTTGCCAGAGAAACACATATCCCATACCTCTGCCTGTTTTGCTACAGAAACACATCTTGGTGGTTGCTGAATAGGTTGGGTGTCTCTGGCATTGATATTATTTAGTATTCAATCAGTTTGGATATAATCACCATCCCCTTCATTGAAGACATACTGGTATAATACCAGTAGACGCTGCATACCCTGCAGTTGGGAAGCAGTCAGAAATCAGAAATCATCCAATGTGAACAACAGTCAAATTAAGGAATGTAATGTCATCTGATGAATCATGTTTTTGTCTTATTCAAATAATGCACCAGAGGCCAACTAAAACATTTCATATTGAACATGTATTAGGTTAGGTTCAAGCCGAAGATGGGTCTGTGATGTTTTGGGGGTGATTTTCTTATCATGGATTGTGCCCATCCACTGAGGTGCCCAACAAATGAACCAGCATGTTTATTTAAGCATTCTAAATGATAGTCAACATCTGCATAATGAGTATGCTATTGATATCCCCTATTTTTCAAAATGAAAACAGCACAGTTCATCGGGCCAGAAGAGTATGTGATTGGTTTGATGAACATTCCCCTACATCATTACATCTCGACTGGCCTGCAAAATCACCTGACTTGAACCTCATAAAAAATCTGTGAAACATGTTCATGTTGGAATGGCAGGTAAAATGCTGACATCAGCATTCCCACAATTTTGTGGAATTCCACAATTTAATCCTCAGTGAATGGCTTAACCTGGATGCAACATAGCTGCATAACCATGTATACTCACTTCTTAACCGAATCCAGGCAGTTATGAGGTTTAGAGGTGGAGTTACACAATATTAAATTAAGCTTGTAATGACTTCACTTGAGGTGACTAATTTTTTTGTTCGTTGAGTTTATAAGAGTGCGGCTTCCTCATCTGCTGACCATTGGTTGTGGTTGGCAGAAAACTTTGAAGGTGGTTTTTCTGTCTAGCACCTTGGGCACCATGGCATTCAGTTTCTTGGCACTGCCATTGGCTCTTCCCTCTAGAGCAACGGTTCCCAACCGGTGTGCCCTGGCACCCTAGGGTGCCGTGTGATTGGCTAAGGGGTGCCGCGAGATATTGAGATAAACATAAAAAAAATACCTTCTACTGAAGCCTTAAGTCTTGTAAGGTCTTGAAATAAAATAAGTCAAATCAATTACTCTCATGCACGGCAGATGGTGATAGTGTTCGATTCATTTCAATAATTCAGTTATACTAGTATCCCACAGATGGCATTACAGCTATACCCTGCCGAACCTTCCCGAGACTACTCGCTTCCTCACGAACATTCCCGAGACTTCCACAGATGAATATATAAAAGTGTACGCCGGTTGGCGCTTTCAGTTGTCTTCCTCGCGTTGATTCACAGTGTTGAGCTATGGATAAGTTCATTGTTAAACGTAAACGCCAGGACAGTGAAAGTGAACAGTCGGCTCCTACGGCTTGCTTTAAGAAGCCAAATCTTACAGTTTCTCCCGGACCATCGAATTCACCACATAAAGAAGACAAACGAAAGAAAAGAACATACCAGGACAGTTACTTAGCGTATGGATTTAAGTGGAATAACAATGAGGAAAACCCTATCCCTGTGTGTTTAGTTTGTGGCGAAACACTTAGCAACGAGGCCATGGTACCTAGCAAACTGAAGTGGCATCTTACAACAAAGCATCCTAGTGTGTCACAGAAAAGTGTAATGTATTTTTCACATATATTAGAAGGGGAGAAGAAAACAGCTGTGCGAATGGTAAAGAGAATGACCATACGTGATACTGCTCTTGAAGCCTCATTTAAAGTAGCAGAACTGATAGCTAAAAAAAGAAACCTCATACTCTTGGAGAGGAAATCATTGGCCCTGCATGCCAAGTTATAGTTTCAACAATACTTGGCGAAGGAACAGCTAATCAGATTTCAAAGGTTCCTCTGTCCAACAACACAATCAGCCGCAGGATATCTGAAATGTCTTGCAATATCAACGAACAAGTCACGGAGAAAATAAAAACTTATAGAATATTTGCTTTGCAAGTAGATGAGAGTCTCGATATTGGTGACAAACCGCAACTCCTTGGTTTTATCAGATATATTGATGAAAAAAGATATTAGTGAACAGTTTCTGTTCTGTAGACCGCTGGAGACTACAACCACAGGCCATGATATTTACGTTTCTATTAATTCTTATCTCAATGACCATGATCTTTCATGGAAAGACTGTTGTGGTATATGTACAGATGGTGCACCATCTATGTCTTGGAAAATTAAAGGTTTTACTGCCAGAGCTCTCAATGAAAATCCATCCATTATTATAACTCACTGTTTTCTGCATAGAGAGGCATTAGTCGTGAAAGCGTGTAATGAAGATTTTGCTGAAGTGTTTAACCAAGTTGTGAAAATGGTGAACTATATGAAGTCTCGACCTTTAAAGTGCAGAATTTTATGTCGCGCAACGGATGCAGCTCATACCTCTTTGTTACTTCACACAGAAGTAAGGTGATTGTCGCGGGGTCGTGTATTGAACCGGTTTCTCGAACTTAAAGAAGAGCTAAAAACTTTTTAAGGATGAAAATCAAGACACATTTCATGAGCTCTTACTAAGTGATTCTTGGTGTTTTGAATTGTCGCATCTAGCAGATATTTTTCATAAGCTGAATGAACTGAATGTTTCGATGCAGGGTCGACATGAAACAATAATCTCCTCAACCAATAAAATGAAAGGTTTTAAAAGAAAACTTAGTTCTTGGAAGTCTACAGTTCAAAAAGGAGATTTGTCGAACTTTCCATCTCTTCTTAATGTGGCAGGAGATAAAGATCTGGGTAAACTGAAAGACCGCATTTGTGATCACTTATCAAGATTGCAAGATGCAGTAGATGCGTACTTTCCAACTATTTCCACTACGAATCTCGACTGGGTTGTCTCACCATTTGACTTCGTAGATAGTGCAGAGGAAATACATTTCACTGCTTGCGAACGAGATGAATTTATTGATCTTTGCGCTGATTCCACACTCAAAGGTAAGTTCACCAAGAGTGAGGCGTCGGTGGCTAGTTTTTGGCTTCAACGGAGAGAGGAGTACCCTAACCTAATGAAGAAAGCAATTAACGCACTTTTGCCCTTTTCAACATCCTATCTATGAGAGCAAGCCTTCTCTGCTATGGTGACAATAAAATGCAAAGCAAGAAATAGACTGAATAACCTTGAGGATGATTTGCGTGTTTCACTGTCAACTGTAAGACCCGACATCACATATCTGTGCTCTAAGCATCAATCACAAGTTTCACATTAATCATTAATCGAACAAAATTTATTGATGTATTTTTACTCAGTGATTGTAGTAAAGTTTACTGTATTATGTTATGGGGTACATTATTATTATATAATATTTCAATAAATTAACATATTAAGCTTAATTTTCTTTTAATTCAAGGAAGGGTGCCCCTGGTGTTTAATGTTATTCCCAAGGGTGCCGTGAACTTCAAAAGGTTGGGAAACACTGCTCTAGAGTATTAAATTTTCCCCCAACTTCTTCCAGGCAGTGGTCATGGTCTTTTACCATTCCATCAAGCTGTTTTAATTCTTCCCCAAGGTCTTCCATGCCCTTTTCACACTGACCAGATCTTCGTTATTTTATTTCATATCTCTATCTTCATCTTCTCCACCGTGAATTTCACTTCCGGGTTTCATTTTCTCCAAGCTGAATTGTACTTTTGCCATTTTTTCTGTTATGGATTTCATTTTGTCCATTTAAATTTCTTTGTTCTTCATTTTCACGGGCAAAGTTTTCATCGCCTTCGTCATGACATTAAATCCCACTCCTAATACCAAAGTAATATAAACTGCTCTTTGTTACTCCAACAAACTACTCTTACTTCTTCTACTGACTACACATAAAAATTTGTTTTCAAATATTCATCTTTATTTGATGCCTTTGTAACAATTGTCTTACAGCTTTCTCTTGATGTGGCTGTGGCTATGGCTACTATGGTTATGACTGCGTTGAAACTATGACTCAGCTGCTGCACTCTATGTGTACCCAGTTGAAACTGAACAGACTCTCACTGGGGCTTCATCTCTCATTTTTATACCTGTTGATGACACGGAAACAAACTTCCAGAAGCAGTCACAAGTGCAAATCACCACAGGTGTCACAAACTCACACAGGTGCAACAATCACAACTTTGATGTTTACATAATCGCCAATAGGAACGTGTCCACTCACACTGTGTAACACATAAAAACAATCAACTATAACTTCCAAAGTAAACTGCTCACACACAAGTGGTGATTATGGCAGCAATGCATAGTCATAATATAATATTTGATAACTGAAGATACTTACACAACTAGGATAAAACACACAGAATGTAATTATATACATAGAAGGTTTTATAGTAAAAAATTAATATGTAATACTATTACAATGTACATGAAGATTTACATATACTGAGGTTAACAATAGCACTTTAATTCAAAATCTTCTCGGGCTTCTAGCCAGGTAAAAACTTGGCTTGACACCAACGTTTCGAAGAAGTGCATCTTCCTCGTCTTCAGGGTGAACTGATGGTTTGAGCTTGCGGAGACTGGTATTTATAAGAGCTGGGATGAAGCTAACATCTGATTTGTTCGCGTGATATTATGGCCTGGTATTTAAGATGACTGAGACATGGGCACGGACTTCGTAGAAAACTATTTATAGCAGTTATTCGGCTATGTTTTGTGTTTGAGCACGCACCTGCTAGAAAATAAGTCTTGGAAGACTGCAGGTAGAGGATTAGGTATTAAGGCTCTTTAACATTGGTGTCCATGCTGAACTTAATTGTAGGCCAGAATCGCGATTTAGATTATTTGTTTCAGATGAGATGGCTAAAGCTTCTTTTACTCTCCTTTCCCAGTAGTTCGAACACTTTGCCACTATCTTAGTGTTGGTAAAGTTACCTCTGTGGCTCTGTTCTATACAGTGTTCAGCCAGTCCATATTTTTCGGGCTGCATAAGCCTTATTGATCTTTGGTGTTCAGAAACGCGTGTGGCAATAGTGCGTCCTGTTTGGCCAATGTACGCTGCGCTGCATTCGCAAGGAATGTGCTAGACACCAGGTACTCTGAGAGCTAAATTATCTTTAACTGGCCTGACCAAATTTTTGATTTTAGGTGGTGGCTTATGGATGGTTTTGACATTATATTTGTAGAGTAGTCTACTAATCTTTCCCGAAAAATTGCCGGTAAACTGTATATAGGCTATGGCGGCTGGCTTGTCTTTTTGTTGAGTGTTCTTGCTGGGGTTTCTTTTTCGTCCGGCTCTTTTCAGCGCTGATGTGATGTCCTTGGCTGAATATCCATTTTGTTGGAGTGTGAATTTTAGGTGTTGAAATTCTGTTTGCAGATTATCTGGGTCTGATACAGAAACTGCTCTATGTGCCAATGTGTTGAGAATGCCCATTCGTTGTGACTTATGGTGGAAGCTGTTTGCGTTGAGATAAAGATCCGTGTGTGTAGGTTTTCGGTAGACGGCATGACCAAGAGTTCCGTCCGCTTTTCTGGTAACCAGAATGTCCAGAAATGGGAGGGAAGCATTTTTCTCAACTTCCATTGTGAACTGTATTTGTGATCTGAGGCTATTTAGGTGTGCAAGAAAATTTGGAAGAGTGTGCAGTCCATGCGGCCAAATTACAAATGTATCATCTACATATCTGTAAAAATGTGTAGGTTTTAATGGGGCTGTGTTAAGTATTTCATGCTCCAGAAACTCCATATAGAAGTTGGCAATAGCTGGTGACAGAGGAGAGCCCATGGCAACACCGTCTGTCTGCTCGTAGTAGGTGTTGCCATACAGAAAATAAGTGGAAGTGTGTGACTAAACAGTGCAGTAATACCAGGTGGAAAGTGTTCTGACAATATGTGTATTGTTTCCGCAAGGGGAACTCTGGTGAAGAGAGATACCACAATTAAGTTCAGCATGGACACCAATGTTAAAGAGCCTTAATACCTAATCCTCTACCTGCAGTCTTCCAAGACTTATTTTCTAGCAGGTGCGTGCTCAAACACAAAACATTAGCCGAATAACTGCTATAAATAGTTTTCTACAAAGTCCGTACCCATGTCTCAGTCATCTTAAATACCAGGCCATAATATCATGCGAACCAATCAGATGTTAGCTTCAACCCAGCTCTTATAAATACCAGTCTCCGCAAGCTCAAACCATCAGTTCACCCTGAAGACGAGGAAGATGCACTTCTTCGAAACGTTGGTGTCAAGCCAAGTTTTTACCTGGCTAGAAGCCCGAGAAGATTTTGAATTAACACATCGCCAGGAAAGCTTCAGTTCTTATTTTAATAGCACTTTAGTTTTATATTTAAAAACTCACTAACATTAAAAGCAAAAAATTCTAGTATGATCTGCTGTACTGATTGTCTAAATCTTCTATGACTTAGTAGTCTGATCTTTTGTGGCAAATGGTTATACAAGATACAATAATAATTCTACATAAATATTTTTAAGCACATCAGGGCATCTTGGAATTATCAACTATTGCATTTATAAGTTCAAACACAGAAACCTCAATGACATGTACAACTGTACTCCTTTATACTTGTTATTGATCAACTGGATCTTACAGTAATCAACTGAAAGTACAGAATTTTATTTTAGATAAAAATAAGAAGTTTTGTGATTGGATTCTTAGATACTATAATGGTATTCAATACGAGACAAATTATGAATAGGCTTAATTACCAAGGGCCAAGAGATATGGTTAAGTTTGGAGAAAATATATGTTCCTTGACGTTGTAGAAGATAATGAAGAAAGACTAAGGCATGGAGAACTATATTAAAAGTTGTGATAGGTCAGGGGAGGAATCGCATGCATGAATGCAAAAAGTAGCATTTTATGGTAATGTGTGTTATGTACACGGAAAAGGAGTGTTGCATTGTTTGATGCAGCACAGGAAAATAATGGAAATGGAGTAGGAAAGTGGAGATGGAAAAAGAGAAATTTAAGCAATGAAAATAGGGTTCCACTTCATTTCAGCTTTCAGGAAACCATTACAAGCTGGAGCCCATATGAAAATTGTATCAACTGCGATTTTAATATATGTATACAAATTGTCATACATTTTGTAGTGAATAAAAACAAGAAATGTTCTATAGACCTTGACTACAATAACAGTATACTTTTAAGCTGTATCAAACATTCAACATGGCAAAGCAGAGGAAAATGCCTTTCCAGGTTTTAAACATCAACCATGCCAGGTTCTAATGCACAATAAGACAAACTACTTATCTAAGGACATTTTAGTCATAGTACATAATGATGATCAACTCCATTAGTTTCATTATCTGATACCATTTCTCAAGGTGTTAGTTTTTCAGTTAACTGAAATTCTTTTGGTCATAGAAACTATTTACATCACGGCATCAATGGGACACATCATGAATCTAACTGGACAAATTTATCTTCCCTCATACTGAACAAATTTATATGAAATTTGGCATACAAGTAGCAAGCTGTTTATATACAAATTCTTAACACATTTGGATAATGGACACTACGCCTTTATAGGGGTGAATTTGCAAAATTACTAACTTTGTCATTAAACAGAGTTTCATAAAACTTTGCATTAAATTTAAAAGTAGAATTTTTTATTGTCTACAAAATCTCCAAACATTTACAGAATAGAAATTGCACCTTTATAAAGGATGAATTTAGACAAAATGAATAATATCTTTGTAATTCAATAGAACTTCATAAAATTTAGCATAAGACTTACAAGTAGCATGTTGTTATTATGCACGCACTATGAGCTTACTTGGTTATTATAACTACCCTTTTATTGGGGTTGAAATTAGCAAAAGACTTTTTTATAGGAGTTGCGAGCAGAACATTTTTATTGTGTAGAAATCCTGCATATATTTAGATAATAAGAAACTACCCGTTTATACATATCAGGCCATGCTGTAGCAAAGTTGTTAGACCACTTGCCTCTCACCTAGGCGGCCCAGGTTCAATCCCAAGCAACCCCATGTGAGATTTGTGGTTGACAAAGTGGCACAGGGGCAGGTTTTCTCCAGGTTCTCTGCCCCCCCCCCCTCTGCCATCACATTCCACCAGTGCTCCATCTTCACTTCATGTGTCATCAGTGTCATAGCCTGTGGTGCCTAAGTAGTAAAAGCGGGCATTAAAAGCCATAAAAAAAACATCCCTTAATAGAGGGTAAATTTAAACAAAATTAATAAATTATTTGTGATTCAACTTATCATCAAATTTTGCATAGGCATTACAAGTAGCATGATTATTATGTTCAACCTCCAAATACACTTAGATAACAGAAACTACAATGCATGCCTCCAACTGCCAACAAGTGATACTAGTTGCATGCCTCCAACTAAAATACCAAATCGATAATCAGCAGTTTCAGCAAATCATTTTATAGCTGCTATAAACTGAAAGCCTTATAATGCATTTTCACATAACCATGAGCGTGCAGTCTTGTCTTTTTTAAAAAGCCTATCTCAATTAATAAAATAAAAAATTAATTTTACTCATTACATCACTAGTAATTCAAATCTGGAACGATCAATAGCTAAAATAGTTAGAGCAACAAGCACTTAAAATGATAAGAGCATACCTGTAGCTACATTTTCCTTTGTGAAAGATTTTCATTAACATCCAACTCACAAAAATACATGTTCTCAAACTGAACTGAACCTTCATGTAACACTGCACGAGGGTCTGCTTAACTCAGCTACTGAAAACAAACTTTGACTGCACATCTCACAGATGATACGGGCTATATTAGTATACAAAACTCAGGAGTATGAAAAATTACTCTAGTCCTGCTAGATTTGTAATCTGTCCCACTGTAAACTGTTTGGAAAAAAAATTTAGAATAGATTTGAAAACAAGTTTGTACAGGGTAATGATACTAAGAAGCACTTAAGAAACCTGCTATGGAACAATTACAAGGGTTGAAATACCAATAAATTCAATAATCTTGAGTGCATTAGAGGCCTTGGTATTCCCTCCAAAGCCACTGGCTGATGTCATATTAATCCACACCATGAGGAGCGATGTAATATTAATCACACAATTATGAGATGAGCTGATATTAATAGATGACTAGAAATCACACTAACTTCAGCTTCCGTCATTTGATTTAACTACAGTCATATTTTTTCTGGAAATAGCAAGTACTACAATATTTACAACATGCAATATGTTTTTTCACCATCTACAGATTAGGCAAGAAACCACTCATTCATTACTTTTAACACCTATTACTGGTAAACTGTTGCAGATATTACAGTGAACCTTATTATGCCATATTGTACAAAACAACGCACTGCTGACTGTCTTTAACTACTTGAAACACCAAACTGAGAAATGAAGACAAGAGCTAATTTTAATTTTGCTGCAGGTTGTAGGATGTGGCAATCTGCAGTAATAGGTACAATAGTGGTGGAATAATGTAATGCTGTCCTAGATCTAAAAATACATAAACAAATTGCCATAGAAAGTTAATGATTTTGATAGTGTCCTGGCCAGCAAATCATGCAGGCCCTCAAAATAAAGATCTGAAGAAAATATGACACATTGAGATTAACGTTCAAGCAAAGCCCTTTGAAATCTACAAGATAGGCTGCAATCATGTTGTGCACATTGTTCTTCACAAGGAGTTGTGCTTCTGCCCACGAAAACCTACAGCGCTACAGTCATTCCCAAGAGATTGACAAACAAGCTACTTTATATCTGCATGGAATGAAGATAAACCACACCTGAATACTGAATAGACGTTGGTCCCAAAGAATGTTGAAGGAATGCAGAACAGGACAAAGGTTATAGTAATGTGCAGAATATCATCATCCTGTGCTGTTGGACCCTATCTGTTGCAAGAAATTATGAATGGCTAACATTACTTAACAAAGTTACATTTTATTTGGCCCATAATTTCTGCATGGGATCAAGCAGATAAACTGCTATTTATGCAAGATGACCCTCAGAATAGTCAACAAATGGTCTAGACCTGAGTATTGTGACTCTTTTGGGGAGGGGGGAATTGGCCAAGAAGGAAATGTATCAGAACAAGCCTCACACTTTTAATGAGCTTGAGGCCTCTCGCCACTAATTCCAAATGGCACTGGAAACTGCTGGCTTGTTGGAGAGGTCAAAGGACATAACCGGAAATTGCCAAAACCCTGCCAATAAAGTTGTCTTCTCCTTGCTCTGGGATCTATGACCACCTTCCAGTATCCTGATTTCAAGTCCAAAATTGAGAACCACTAGGAACCAGCAAATGTGTTCAGGATGTCATCAATCTGGGGTAAGGGGAAGTAATCCTTTCTGGTGACAGCATTTAACTTACAGTGTTGATGTTATGGAGTACTCAGTGTGGTCATAATTGCCCTTGCCTTGGCTGAAGATAGACTGGTATCATCTCAGTAGACTGCAGATGCTCTCCTCCAGTTGTGAAGCTGTCAGACAGTCAGCTCAGAAATCTTTTGGCTGGGGCTCCAGGTCATGCGATGGTCTTTGGATGTGTTACACAGTGATACATTTACTGCTGGCTTTCATTTCTCTAACTCCGTTCTAGCCTGAATGTCCTGATCGGTGTCTGCTGGACTGAGCAGTTTCATGGGCACTTTCTCCAGACAAGGTAACAATGCTTGGGCAACGCATAATCCATTCAATGATATTTTTCAGTCCAAAACAAAGTTCCTTGACTGTTGGACTTCCAGATCCACCTTCACCACCACTACTCATTTTATTACTAATAATTTTAAAACCTTTTATTCTCCTCTAAATTTGCTTGGCACTTTTCAGACAGCATTCTGTTATCTGGTCTAGCACCAAAAGAGTTAAATATTAAGCTAAACGTGATTTTCATGTGTAAATACAAATTTAAATTTGACACATCTTAGCTGTAGCCATAGATTAATTGGTTATAGTATTTCTTTAGCGCACAAAAATGAATGCTACACCTATAATAGCAACTTGCACACATTTCTTGGTTGTTCAAGTGAAGAACAGTTTGAGAAACAAATATTGTTGAAATGTGCAAGGCCTACAAAATACTATGTTTTAACCCTCAAGCAAGCGTGCTGGCACACAATGTGTGCCATTGTTTAAAATTTGCAATAGCAGTGATATTGTGGCAACAAAGATGTTGCTTTCTCTACTTTCTCTTTTCAGTTCTTCAACAGGCCTTGGAAGTACTTGGGTTAAAACATGTATATCTCAGGAGCTTTTATGGTTTATATCCAGAACTGCACTATGGTGCACTCCGTGCACCAGAATGCCTTTAAGTATTTTATGCAGATTCCTGCCTAGATGTTAATGTCATTGCTTCTTAATTTTAACATGTTTCGTTATATGATACATTTCTAATATGTCTTTATAGCTTTTACAGTTACCGAGTATGGCAAACATTGTAAAAGCAAATGAACCCTAAAAGGTTTCACTAGATATGCTGAGGAAGGTGATGAAAATTACATTTTTGATGGTGACTTCTCTGACAGAGAAGAGGAATATGAAACTGATTCATAAATCAATGATCCTGATAGTCATTCTTCTGGCAATTCCAGCACTCAAGTTGAGATTTTTGTCATTAAAGACTAATCTAAATAAATGAAAAGTAGCCTGCAGAAGTATAGCACAAAAAATGCAACAAAGTGTTACTAGGCTAAAAAGAAAATCACACGGCAATAAACATGAAATAACTGCTTTCATCAAAATTATCAGTGTTGAAATGATCAATGAAATTGTGCACATGTACATGGAAAGAAAAGCCGATGGCCTCTCCAGATAGACACACCCAAAAGTGACAACAAGAGGTGAGATTTATGCTTTCCTTTTTGACTGGTCTGAAGGGAGAAAATTACACCCATGCGATTGAGCCATGATCTAAAGATGGTACAGGAATGCTAATTTTGAGAGCCAGCTGGAGCTATAAGAGATTTCTGTTCCTATTAGGTGAATAGGTTTTGAAGATAAATAAGCCAGAGAAGAGAGATGCAAATTTGATAAATTGGCAGTGATCAGAATATTTCTGGATCGTTTTGTAATTAATAACTGCAGAGAATGCTACAACATTCGGGAATTTGTCATTCTTGATGAGAAATTGGATCCATTAGAGGAAGATATTCTTTCATCCAATTTATATTAAATAAGCCAAAAAAAATATGGTCTAAAATGATGCAAAGACACTTTATACAAGTTCTATGGAAGTCTAGTGTGGAAACAACCGGATGACCAGATTTGTAACAAACATTTGATATTGTTCACAGATTGATAATTGATAGGTAAAAAACTGTAACCTGACAATTGATAATTGGTACACCAGCTACCTATTGATACTGTCTCTACTACCAAACAAAATAACCAGTATAGGCTCCTTGCGTCATAACAAGAAGGAAATTCCTAATGAATTTCTATTAAATAAGGATCGGGAAATTGGTTCAGCACTTTTAGGATATCAGGAACACATTACTATGGTATCCCATGTACCAAAAAGGAACGAAGCAATGATCCTCATTTTTACCATGCACAATGAAGGTACTAGAGCCGGTCAAGTCAGCTTTCAGTCCTGCTCATTTCTCGCTGCCACTTAGCATGCTCTCGCAGCCAGTAGATGCAGCTGAATGTATAGCTGGCACGAGAGAGGTTGACCAACAAGCATACGGGAATCTCGATTCTCGCAAGACTCATAAGTCTCCTTAACCCTGCTCTGATTGCATGGCCAGGACAAACGTAGCAGCTCGCGTGGTGTTTGAGAGACGCCAATACTATTAATACTTTTCAATTTAATTTAGTGATGCATATGCAGTAACACACACTCGAAAGTGATTTGAGTAAATGTCTAACACAAAATAACAATTATTAACTCAAAATACTCATTAAGTTGAAAACGAGTAGGATTTCTAATGTAACTGTTCTGTTACAACAAATCAAATAATTAAATTTACAGTAACAGGCCTATAATGTTCAGATAAGAGTTCAAAGTAGATACAAAAAAGGTATCCCATAAAATACAAATTACAATAATAATTATGTGTCTCCACAATTGCAATAAATGAAAGGACAATGGACAAAGAAATGAGTGGCCATCTTCAGAAACCTTAGTAAAAATATAAAAGTAGTGAGATAGTAAAGTTGTGTGCTTCTAAACAATATCATAAAACAAAAGACACTATAGCCAAGAACCCATTGTTACCTAATCACAGTATAAGCAGCAAATCCAATTGTTCCTTAAAGTTGCCTAGTCACTTGGAAGTACAATGAATACTCAGCTTATTACTACACATGCTGTAAGTTTAACATAATTTTGTTCATTGCCATACACCACCACACATTTGTTTTGCGAGCTCCAGGTAAATATACTTATTTTTATTGCAATTTTTACACTTTTACCATGTGTATCAGTTCTAGAAGTGACCACAATCATTACACCTTTGCCTTTTTGCAAAAGGACCATCATTTGCAGATTCTGGTGTTTTGGAAGGAAACTTGTGATATCTATCTTAGTTTCTAAGAAAGAAACTGACTCGCACCGAACCTACAAATAATCTTCTGCCAGTTCATGGTTTCCGTATCTGTGCTTTCTTTTCTCGTCTCTACGTCTTCTTCCTCGTCACTGTAAATCTAACTTCTTGCTCCACTTATTCAAGCATAATCTCCATATCTTCTGGAACATTAAGATTAAATCTTTTCTTCAAATCATTTGAACCCTAAAAATATAAAAACGTATGCTTAAAAATTGTATTTGTCTAAGAATTTCCACGAATAGTAAGGCCAAATGCAAAAGAAACGAAATTACTGTTATAACAACAAAGGTTGTGTGGCGTCTCTTGGACTCTAATCACACTTGTGAGGAAACAACCTGCTTTTTGAACTTCAATGTGAGACTGACACATTGTAGCTGTGGCTATATATGCTTGATTGAAAGGTAGGTGGAGGCACTGGTCAGTGGCTGTATCCTTTTTCCTATAATATGCGAAAATAACTTATGTGGAGTCTCCCAGACGCCATGTGAGCGGAGCTGGGTTAATAGGAAGACTGAGGTGTCATGAGCAGAAACTCGCATAAACAGTCCTGCAAATTATATTATTTCATCTGTTTAATTGACTTAAGATTTAGATAGCCGACCAGAATAAATACAATATTTAAATAACCACACTAGGGAAAGGATTAAAAACAAAATATAGTATCACAGAATCTGCAGATATGTGTACGAAGTCTCCACTTTTGTTAAAATGCGTGGTATATACTTTATTTCTCCTAAGACATTTATGTTGCAAGAAGTAATTCAATTTTCGGTTGTAATCTAAGCATGTTTACACATAGTAAGAGAAAGTATAGGTATGTCATTAATGATTAATATCACTGATTCAAACCATTTACTGTGAACGCATTTTGGATATATGTATTGTTAAAGAATGAGTAATTACTAGGGCCCGGATTTTTAGCTTTTCATAAATGCAGTTTTAGCCTTTTATTAACCTCTTTAGGTTTTTAAACAATTCTCCTAGCTTTCTAACAACACTCCAAGGCTTTTTTTTTTCTGTAAGGGTTTTAAAGAATTGTCCTACCTATTTAAGGAAGTTGACAACAAGCGCCCTTAATAACATGATCTAGATAAAAAATATGTAAACTATTTTACTTCATGGAAGCATGCTATTAATATGTACTGTAATTTAAGGTCATTTATTACACAGCATACTTGTGCTCGAACATTTTAACTAAAAATGCAGCATGTATTTTTAATATATAGCATTCATTTAAAACAAACTTCACATATAAGTGGTTTTGCTGTATAGAATTAGCCACATTTGCAAATTTTCTGTTTTTTTTTTTTTTTTTAATATATTCCTCTAGGCAGAAAAAGATCTTTCAACCTCTCAAAATGTCACTGGTATACATTTCATACACACAATTTCTAAATGGTATACATTTCATACACACAATTTCTATACCAAGATAAAAATCGGGATTAATTCTTTCTCTGGCTAACCTCACATGTACATTCAAAACAAAACTAAATAAATTAATAATCAAAAATTGTAATTAAAATGAATTGAAGAAAAATTGATACATTTTCTACCAAGGTTAAAATAAATAAATAAATAAAAATTAAGTTTAGCAAGTTTTAAGTCTTAATGTTCTATTTAGCTTTTTTTTTTTCCTTTGTATTTTAGGTTGAATAAGATTCACACATTAGCACCCAAACGGCTTGAAACATAAAAGTACTTTGAAACTTTCTAACTTACCTATAAGGGAAAAAATAGGTTAAAACCTACAAATCTTGGATCTAATTATTACATAATCAGTTTATACTACGGATCATAAGTGAACCTACTTCACCCGAGTTACGAGAATACTCAAGTCGCCTTGCTTCTTGATACACGAGATTCTTATTACCACACTCTCAAGAGTGGCATGGCTTACGAGTAATGAGCGAGAGTGGCATGGGAGTTAATTGGCTCTAGAAGGTACTATATACAAGGAAACTAAGAAGCCACGCAGAATTCTGGAATATAATACGACCAAAAGAGAAGCCAACACCATGTATCAAATGTGCTCCAAATATTCTGTTTTCAGTGTTGCCAGAAGACGGTAAATGGTGTTATGGTATGCTTTACTAAATATAGCAGGAATACATTAAAAAGTTTTATTTTTCTCCAACCAAGAAAATGCGAAACATCCAAGTAGAGTTATCCAAAAACATCTTTCACAGCAGCTCATGGAAAGGACATGAATCCCAACACTGCCAGTGGGTATTAGGGTGTTTATAAATTCTTTTCGAGATTATCTCACATTCAAAATGAAGAATGCCAAAAACGAGCTAGCTATTTATCTGTGAGCGTGCCAGAAACATAAATACAACAATTCAGTGTTCTTCCTGCAATTCATTTGTGTGTTAAAGGCAAGATTTGTGAAAAATGAGATGAGCAGGATAAAGAATGTGAAAGTGAGAGAATGCTCAAGGGAGTTCATGTAATTGGTGTAAGTTTCTCAATTCCTTTAACTTTTATTTATAAAAATTCACTTACTTTGCCTTATTATACTACAGTTTTCATAATAATGAGGAAATAAGTAGTTCTGTATGCATACAAAATTGTGATGTATAACACTTAATGTCTAATAATACATTAAATAAAATGGCTATTAATGTGAGAAAGAATAGTAATGTGATAAAATGCAATAAATTAGATCTAGCAGCTATCCATGTATCAATTTAACAGCACTCCATTTTGGCACATTCAATTTGCCTGCTCATGTAACATTCTTAGATGGGCCTGCTTGAGGGTTAAGCCTTATTCCATATCTGTAACTTTGAAGATTTATTTATTTATTTATCTTGAATGCAGAAAGGTAACATTTAAGAACATGCTATTAAACGAATAAACATTTGTAAAATGATTAAGAAAAATTGAAGAACATCTAGATTAAAAAAAAGATGTTAAAAAGAATAAAGCATAGACACACTTAACCCTTTTAGTGACAATCATGATCTAATCGTGATCCAAAAATTCTGCAAAAATTGGCAATCACAATCTAATCGTGATTCCGTTTTCATATGTTTTAACTCTTTCCAGCGGGAAAATCTGTGTGCTTTCTATGTCAGTGTCATAGAGAAAGGTTTTCTAGAGCAATTCAGACCTTATCTTCACTACAAAGTGCTAAATAAGCACCAAATTTAATTTCTCTAGCTGGTGTTTGTGTATGCTGGTTGAAGCATGGCATTGTCTAGACAAAGGTTACAAACCAAAGAGAAAATAAGAGCTGCACTTTGCAATGTATTAGAAGAAAGCGAGTAATTTTGAATATTTAGACCCAGATGAAAGAATTCCTTAATTCGACATAAGAGGGGAACATATAAATATTCCACTTTCAGGGATGAAAATGCATCTGATAAAATACGGACCTTGTACGCATGTAAAATAACCAGTGTACTTATCAAAATAAATTTAGAGAGGTGTAACCAGACGATGAATACAATGTGACTCTTCTATTCAGTTAAACACTAGTTCTAAATTGTAAAGTAGTCTACATTACATTTTCATTAGTGTGAGTGTATGTGAGTGTGAGTGCGTATGCGCATGCGCGCGTGTATGCGCATGGGGGGGGGGGGCGAGAGAGAGGGATACTTTTTTTTTGTGTATTTTTTTTCAGGTTATCAGGCCAAAACAGATGTTGTTTTAGTAAAGAAATATCTATACTTTCAGTTAATTAGCCTGAATGTTCTATGTAGTCAATGTTTGTATGCCTAATTATTGTTTATGTTGGGATTTTTAATTTTATTTTCAAATTTTTCTTTCGTTTTTAATTTTTTAAAAATATTTTAGAGACCTCTCATCCATATAATGTGTCTGTGTGCGCGCGCGCGCGCAAGAAAATCTTTTTTCTGAATTTTTTTTTTCAGGTTATGTGAATTCATTTTTCTTTATTTTAAAAAATAAAACACCAGACCAAAACAGGATGTTGTTTTAGTAAAGAAATATCTATACTTTCATTTAATCAGCCTGAATGCTCTATGTAGTAAAAGTTTGTATGCCCAATTATTATTTATTTTGGGATTTTTAATTTTATTTTTAAATTTTTCTTTTGTTTTTAATTTTTTAAAAATATTTTACAGACCTAAATACATTTTCTAAAGGCATTATGTGTTTTACAAACAAATTGCAATGCATTAATATAACTTACATATTTTACTGGTTGCACATTACCACTAGTCATTGTAAATGTTCTTGTGTCATACTTAATCTTCTGCCCAACAAAATATTATCATTCTATTTCTGTGGATAAATTGGTGCATATTTGAAACAACTAATTGCTCAAGGAGCTCTGTTTGACACAATTGTAGTGTCATCTTTTATTATTTCACATATCTATCTGTTTTACTTCCACCAAGCCAGTATTAGCAGACATGTTATATTTGCACTTTTCACTAATGGCATTTCCCACTTCACTAGGTACAGATACAAGTTGGCACACAGATTCTTCCACTAGATTCACTGATGTAACAAGTGTTTCTCCCCTTTTTTCAAATTTTTTATAGTTTCAGGCAAGTAATGAACAAGCCATTACGCACATTCAAATTATTTAGCAATATTTTCACTTCCCAAATGGATGCAGCTTCATCTTCGGAAAGAGCAGCTTGTAACTTTTCAAAGTTGTCAGTGTAGTACAGGGCAGCAGAAATCCATGTCCCCCATCTTGTTAAAACAGTCTCTGGAGGAAAAGTGAGTCCAGGGACAAAAGTTTTTAAGAGTTGAATTCGATATGGCGCTTTTAGAAAAAATGTTTTGATGTTGGATATCAATTTATCTACATCAGGAAATAAAACTGTGAATCTCTTCTGATACCATGTTTAAGCATGTGCCAGACACGTTAGATGAATCATTCGAGGGAATAGAACCTTCAAAGTATCACCAGCCTTCTTCATGTATGGAGTTGTATCTGATAAAACTAGGAGGACATCAGTGTGTTTTACACTGCCAGGCCAAAGTAAATTCAATGAATTTGTGAATGGGCAATGGTAGTAATGTTAAGTTTTTTCAGATTCTTCTAATGTTGCAAGAATACTTTAAGCGCCATAGCCTCCACAGGTTCCAATACTCAAATAATTACATTGGCAATTTTTTTCCCCCCTACTATTTGTCGCTTCATTTATGGAGATCCATATGTTTTTGCCATTTACTTTGTTGCGAACACGTTGAATTGCATTTTTGAAGTATATAGGCAAGTAGCTTTTCCTCAGAGTTGATTTGTTTGGAACAGATTCTCTTGTATATTTTTGCAAAAAGCTTTTCAGGGGTCGATTTCCAGAAAGGAATGCCAGCGTCAATGTTTTACACAAATCTAATGAAAATTGTGATTGTTTGTTAGATGTGGTGAAAGCTACAGAAAGTAGCACTATTTTCTTTCCATCACTCTTTGAGGCAAGCGCAGATATATAGTTAGTTGTTGAAATATGTTGGTCTCTGAAATACTTTTTTCATGATAAACTGTTCTCACAAATCTTACACAGTAAAACTGTTCTATTGGTTGAAAACACTTGACAACCAAATTCACTAACATTGCTGTAAAGTTTAATTTGCAAAGGTTTACTAAATTTCGGTATTATAGCTTAGTCTTCTACTTTCACCTGACAATAACTGAGTATTGACTGCTCCGAACAGAAAGTCTTCCTCCTATAACAATAAATGCATGCAGCACACAACTGTAACAATAAGATTTGAAAATACAATTTTTCATTGGCTGAGGAGAAAGCGAATTGGTCAGAATGCTATGTGACTATTTCTAAGAGATTGGCAAGACATTTTGTTAGAAGAATAATTGAATAATTTTATTAGCTACTTCCTGTATTTTTACAAAATTTTAATAGTGAATAGCAAGCCAAAATAAAGATTCCAAAAACTATAACATCTATGGGAATGGGCAAAGATTTAACATTGTTTCTGTTTGAGGATTAAGCTGCCACTTGTGAATAACAAGACTGGTATAAAAGTGCTAGATCTCTGTATTTTGAACCGCACTCAGCCCTCCTCCACCTCTCTTGCACAGATGATTCTACCTCAAGGCTATACCTGTAGTAACAAACATTTTCTCATCTAAAAATTGCATGGAAGGTATCTTGAGGGGAGGAATAAAAGTTAAAATGCACGATTGCAAATAAACAAGAAATGTTGCTTAAAATGGGGGAAAAAAAAATTATTGAATGCGGCTAATATACCATAAAAAGGCAAGATAGAATTTGATCCTATTGATTGTATTTACTCTGAATTACTTTATATATACAGAACTGTTGATTTACTTTCACCCATTAAAAAGGAATTTTGCTTAACATCCGGGCTTTACTGATGAGGGAGACAATTGGATGACATGAAGTGCATAAGATGTGCATGATACCTCTCCACCCACAGGCAGCATGGTTTTGCGGCACATCGAGGCTCTAGAACATCATTTAAGGAAGGTTGTGGCCAATCACCAGAGAGATTATGATATGAAAGTGCCACTTTTCTTACTGACTTACTGTTCTTCAACCCATGACACCATTGGGTTGACACCAGCCAGTTAGGGATCTGGCAGAGAGCTGCATCTTACATGAAACCTGGGGCAGAATAGTCAGCAGTTGACTAAATGGAGAATCCCATAGAGGGCTTTGCAACATGCATGAGCTGGCACGTTAACACATCCAGATAGTGAGCGGATTAAGACCCCTAACGACTGGCAGGCCAACAGCCGAAGTTTTCAGCTGGGTGATTCGGTGTGTCTAATTTGTCCTATGCGGAACAAGAACGCTGCCCCAAGCTTCAAAATCCATGGCAAGGGCTGTATCTTGTGAACAGAATACATGTCTACTATATCCAGAGGCTGTCCTGAGGGAAGATGCTAGTAGTACATCTGGACCATCTAACCCGTTATGATGGTGCTAGTCGGGACGACCAGCCCTGAGGAGGGAGCAGCATGACTGTGCCCTGCGGTTGTAATCGCCAAACGTGTGGTGTGAATGGCTTGCTTTGTAAGTCATAGCTGATTGATTGCATCCAGTTTTACACATGTGCTGTTGGAAGGTCTTTCGATGTCAAAGTTGGACATTTTTACACCTGAGTGACTTGTGACACCTGCAATGGTTGTACATGTGACTGCTTCTGGAAATTTCCCGCCATTTGATCAACAGGTTCAGAGTTCAATTTTAACTGAGAGTGCATAGCGAGCATACAGAGTTTTGACAGTAAAGGTTGCAGCCACAGAAAATCTCAAAAGGAAATTATATGGCAGAATTGTTGCACAAGGATTGAAGAAAGGCATTTCCTTCAAGAGATTTTAATCAGTTTAAGGACAAATAAAAAGAGTAGTTTATTGGAGTAAAACGAGAGCTTTTATTGCAGTACTATATTTTACATACATGTAGCAGAATATGCAATAAATGTCATAGAGATGATATTTGTGGTTTGGTTGAAACAAAAACCATTTACTTTAGCTAATTTTGACAAAATTCTCATTATTCACAATGGCAGTCTTGCCCTCTGTTACTAAACCTTACTTCAAAAGTTGCAGAAAGAGGCAAAATTTATACTATGTATTTTATAGCGTTTAATATGACTGTTAGAATTAGATGTCCAGAAGTGAACCTCTGTCAATACTGTTTTAGTGGCCATACCTTTTATTTGCTAAAGGCACCTCTAGAAGTGTTTGGGCTTCAGCCAGATTTTCTAATTTAAGTGGCCTTACAAAATATACCAAAGCACATGAAAAATCTGAAAGTCACCTTCAGTCTGTTGTGGATTTAGGATAGACAAGGGTATAAACAAATTATTGAAAATTAACAATAATTTGCACAATTCAAAAGTGAAATGAAAAGTATTAAAACATTTAATTGATGCAACTTGTTTTCTCATAAAACACGAACTTGCATTTCACAGACATAATAAAACTGAGCAATGTTAGGCAAAGGGAATTACATGGAGACCTTGGGCCTCATTAGATTTATAATTCCTGCATTAGAACACAAGGCACTTTAACAGTATTTAAAGGGACCTCCAATCATTTCAGTGACAAAGAGATGTTGTTCATGTAATCAGTGAAAACAATTTTAAAGGAAACCAAAGACTCAGATTTTGTTTCTATTATATTAGATGAAAAGGTGATATTAAAAGTAGATCACAATTACCTACGGTCCTGAGGTATATGCACAAGAAGGGATGTGTCAAGGAATGATTCATAGGCTTTACTGATATAAGTGCCAACAGATCAGCAGGTGGATTTTTTATGTGAAAGACGGTATCACTAACTACAAATAACTGAAAGATAAATGTCTTGCTCAAACTTATGATGGGGCAGCACTTATTGGGATTGCAAAGGAAGGTTCAGGAACACAACCCAAAGCGTTATTCACACACTGCTACACGTATGTATTAAATTTACTTTTCTCTGGGAATAAACACAATTTCTGAGTGTAATACTTTGTTACCTTAAATGGTATCCTGATCTTTTTCTCGCACTACAGCAATGGGACAATGGATACAAGAACATTTAACGAATTGTTTCTTCTTTTTTTCCCCAACTAGATGGATTTTTACATCCCACCTAGTTCAATACAGTAGAAAACTTCAGGGCGCCAATATTGATATTTTCTTAATATTCACAAGAATAACAACACATATGCAAATGAGCTTTTAGAGCTTTTGGAAAACTTTCAAATAGTGCTTCTACTCAATGTATGTTCCCCTCTATTTGCTTGCGCTGAAGATATTTGTCCTACAAATTGGACATGCAGATATCACATGTTTAATTGTGATTCGAAATTTGGAACTGCAGCTATAAGAAAATAGAAAAGGTTTTGTTCAATGTGGCGAATATTAAAACAAGTTAGCTGAAAGAATTTATTTCATAGGAAAATAAATGTGAAAGCATAAAACACTCAGTTTTACAGTAGTATGAGAAAATTTTTTCTCTAATGGTGATTGCAATACCAATTTTGCCGAGAACTTATATAAAAACACTAAGGTAGAAATAAAAAAACCCAAAAATATATCCTTCAACACACTGTAATTGCAAATTTACTGCTCATACCTGCTAACAGTAGATGAAATAAAATGTATTATTATGAAATTGACGAATAAGCATTCCAAAGATTTTGATGAAGTATAATATGCTGTTTAAAAACTGCTATAAGCTCTCTTAGCTTTATGCCTTATGATTAATCTATCTTCCCAGCACAAGATAATTTTCTGATAAGCTGAAATAGGGAGTGGTTAAACGTTCAGAACAGAAGGTAAACAATTACAGACCTGTATTGTTATTTTCTGTACTTTCTAAAATCACAGAAAAAGTCATGCGTGAAAAATTGTACAGTGTTTTTAAAAAAAATGATCTGATGACAAATAAATATCAATTTCAACAAGGAAATTAACCATAAGCTATAACAGATTTTCTTAAAGGCGTCTTTCAAGCAATCAATAATACGATTTGGTGGACCATAAAATTCTGCTGTGAAAATACAAACAATGGGAATAAGAGTTGCACTACACTGGATTGAATCCTTTTTATGAAATCAGAGACAAACTGTGCAATTAATAGAAAATATGAAATATTTTCAATCAATTGCAATTTTTCTAAAAATAAAAACAAAATAATGAATAAAAATAAAAAATAATAAAATTAAAAACAAATAAATAAAAAACAAAAGACAAATTGGAAGTGCATTTGGATCTATTCTGGGACCAATTCCAATTTTATTCTCAGTAAATATGAAGGCATGTGCATAAAAAGGTCCAACCTTGATTTTTTTTAAAACTGACAGTAACAGAGGTTTGAACATGTCAAACACAAATATTTTTTGTCACTATAGTAAATTTTGTATAAGTATTTATTTTTTATGTGGAGTCCAAAGTATTAAAATTATTTTATCACACTTATCAAAGAAAAAAACAACAATATTAATATTCCTTGTTCTGAATTTTTTTAATAGTGTTTAATGCCGCTTTTACTACAAATGGCACTTCAGGTGATATTCTGAATTAAGCATACCTTAGGCAACATATATTTTAATTATTATTAACACAAAAATAACCTTGCACATTAAATTTAGATTTATTACATTAGAACCTATTAGAAATAAATTATAGAAGGTGCACTTGCAAATTTATGGGCCTATTTCCTCTATTTCAAACAATCAAAATCAGGTAACAAACAGTGACTCTTCTTCATTAACATCATTACCTCCACCAGACACAGATGAAAGACTTTTGTAATACTTATGGAAAATTGGAGGCACATAACTGAACAGTTCAAGTACATTTTTGAGTTTTGGCAGAGCTATGGGTCTTGTCTCCTATTTCTTTTGGTAAGGATACATGATCATAATAAATAACAGTTGTTATATTTTCTTACAATCAAGCATTTTGGTGTTAGACCATCCATTAATTATTAGTACTTGTCCAAAACAAGATGTAACAACACTAATCAGAAACTTTTTTTGGATTTGAGAGTTAGACCATTTTTACACACATACCTTCACATATCATATTCTGATGGCACAAGTCTGTTTATAACGAAATGTAAAACTATAACAATTTATAGAACAATATTACCAGCTCATTCAATCAAACCTTATTATGGTAAAACTCCTAATGAACTCAAAACAGTGGCAATGTTACTTCACAATGCAAATAATAAGAAAATAGAGAAACAAATAGTACAATTTGGGAGTAATCAAATTTCTGTCAACAACAAACAAAATTTCTATTTGTATTGTAGATGACCATCTGAAATGGCATTCACACAATGATATTTCCACTGTGTCTCAGTGTTGCAGTATGCACAATATTTTCTGTTTGCTTTTAAAGAGAACACCTCAAAACTATAAAATACATAAACTTAAGAGCTTCCTGACCCCAACAGAAATTGCATGAACTTTGCAACCAACCATGTGAGCATTACATCACCACATGCAAAAAAAGGATAAAACCCCTAGGGAAACCTGTGCATTGCATACAACTTGTAATGGGTGGTGGCAGTGGTAAGACCTTGTGCACAACTTATGTGTATTTATTTTATTAACACAATGACATGGTTAAAAAAAAAAAAAACCCCAAAATCTATTTTGCTAACAGAATAGCAATTGAAAAACTCAGTATAAAATCTCTACGCATACTGTATTATTATACTTATTTTCATTCACTTCTCTCATATGATGTCATGGGTTAAATAGTCAAAGAGAAAATTTTCAAGCTTAAAAAATAACTACAAAGGCTTAATGCAAGAAAGCCATCAATAAGTAGTTGTAGACCAATTTTTAAAAACTGCATATTTTACCTTTGCCGTACATTTACATATACAAAGGATTATCATATTTTCAATCCAATATATCAGTTTCAAGTAAATTGCAGATACAGACTACCACCACAATTGGAATAAAGACAAATCGGCAATTCAATAACTGCCTTGAAAAAAAATTTAATTACAAAAGAATTATACTATGCAACAAATTTGCAAATTCAATTAAACAGACCAAAAGTTCTAAAACATTTTAAGAACACATTAAGGAAAACATTTGAATGAGCTTTCCTTGTTGGAATTTCTAGAAAAATAACTTTGTAAAATAAGATGCTAATGTGAAAGTTGGTCAGCATTAGCATAACTATATATGTACTTACAGTCATTGTTACACTTGTGTTAAGATTGAGCTGGCATTTTTTTTTGTAGTGAAATTAGAGCAAAAATAAAAAATCCAGTGCCTTGGCTTTCTCTCTCATAGGTCCAAGTTTGACACAGAAAAAATTATTTACAAAATAGAATGATTCACTAATATCTAATTCTTGCATACATCAACCAGCTTTTAAAAAGTACCAAATAAGAGAACTTACAAAAATAAGCAATTTTTCTTAAGTTCTTTTCTTGGAGCTTTGGGAAAAAAATGAAACCTAATCATAGCCGATGTCATTGCAACGTGAATCTTTGGTGGCAAGTTATCTTTCAGTTTTGTCCTGCAGGCAGATACTGATAGCATCATTGTGGGCAAAGTTCATTTTCAGTGCCTGACCAGGCAGCTGATTGTTGGGCAGAAGACAAGCCAAAGTCAGTCGCTTCAAATTAAAACTTTACAAACATTTTCTGCAGAGAAAGAGAAAGCTTATTTTCATTCTACTTCACTAGAAAAAGTCCTAGCTCAATCTGCAACATCAATGTGACAATGACATCTTGTTAGCTGGATGATAAGCTATTTTTGTGCAATTATCAAAGTGTTACTAAGTATCCCATAACATGTATATATTTCAGACGATAAATAAAATGGGGGAAAAAAAAACAACAACAAACTATTAAACTATTATATTTATAGGGAATGCAAGCTTCTGGAATTTACTAAAAGCCCATTATTGTGCTATCTGGTTACTTTGATGACATTCTGCTTGTTCAGTTGGTACCAATACCTGCAACTGCTCCTTCAAATATATGCATGATAAAGATATGGTCATATTTGGTGTCAATTACAGCTGCTAAGATGGCAAAACAGGCATCTTGCAGGATAACAACTGTTGAGTCTAAAGCAAATAATCCTTGGTTAGGTACAGGCCACTGTTTTACATGTATGCTTATTTGGAATAGTTTTAGTGCTTACATAAGTGTTCCACACTTTTTAATTCTTACTTTTACATCACAATGTCCCATCAAATGCAACACGACATGATATTTGGCACTGGGAAGTGATCTTATCTATTTGCATAATTGAAAATAAAATTTGGTTTACTGACTGCCTTTCAACTAGTAATTTCCATTGTAAGGTTGGCAGTATAAGTGTGTCGGCAACTTTGAATTTAACCTGCAACTTTGGGTTCAGAGCCAACACTCACCAAATAACAATAGCAATAATAAATAATAATAACAATAAATAATAATAATAAATAATTATACTAAAAAAAACAATAAACAACAATAATAATGATAATAAGAATAATAATAGCAACAATAACAATAATACCATTAATAACAACAATACCAACACCACCACCACCAACAACAACAGTAATGTCGTCCTCCGTGGTGTAATGGTTACCATGCTAACTTCATGTACCCAAGGTAGCGGGTTCAAACCCGGCAGAGGACGATGGATTTTTTCGGGTGTAACAATCCTTAGCATGGCTTCCTTCGGAAGGGAAGTAAAGCCGTTGGTCCCGTGTCATAGATTTACGGCACGTAAAAGAACCTCAAGCCTGATAGAGAGGCCTCTGAGCAAAATTACGTGGTCTTTCACGCCCTATATAGAATGGGATGCTGAGAACCACAGCAGTTAAAGAGCGTCCATAAATAACACACCATTTACATTTAACAACAGTAATAATAATAATAATAATAACAATAATAATAATTATTATTATTATTATTATTATTATTATTATTTCACTATCCTAACAGTGGTAAGGTTCATTTTCAATTTCATTTTTGTTACAGAATAGAGGCCAGTCATCTAGTACCCTCACAATGATTCATTTTAATTACAGAAAGCATCTAGTATATTCACATCAAACTGCAGCTAATTACCAAGTATCATTGTAAGTGGTTAACATTCCTTCTCTTAGCATTATTTACTGTGCCATAGAGAGTTATAGCCTGGATCTCTGCTGTACACTTAAACTTAATTCCACATTTAAGCAGAGCAAAAAAGGACTTAGATGAACTATCAAAGTTGTTATGTTGATTACATCTTCACGAATTGAATTTTGAATGAATTTTGAATTTTCTGAGTGTAGAACTTTGCTGGAAACTGATTATTTATTCTGACACTTTCTGTATATAAGAAAGACTCCTCTTAGGCAGGCATAATAGTAGGAGTCAATGGCCTGCATGTTTACTTGCTTTTTGTTCCCAACATTATAAACTGACACATAGCACACTATACAAGGAAGAGAGAGAATCCCTGCTCTCACTTATTTACATACTGCATGCACAGAGCAAGCCTTTTGCTGTGGTACATAATCAAATGAGTTGGTGACTACTGTTCTAGATAAATATTATATATTAGCTAAAGAAAAGTTTAAATTCAGGAAGAACATGTTAACCAATGATGTAATCTTCCTTTAAACTAACTAATAAGGTTCTGTATCCTTGGATGGCAAATTTAATACACTAGGAATATTTTGTGATCTGTTAAGAGGCATTTGACTCTGTAGATCACAAAATACTTCTATAAAAGTTATCACATTATGATATTAGGGGCAAAGAGTATCAATGGACTGCTTCATATTTATCAAACAGAAAGAACAAGGCTCTATTCTGAGTCGCTTCTTATTTTTACTGCATATTGTGACAATGCCGACAGTGTATGTAAATTGCTCTCATGTTCACCTTGGTATGTGAGTCATCGCAGTTGGATGAGTAAACAACAGGAAAAACAAAGTGACAGTAACAAGAACCTTTGGAATGCCAGACATATTCTTCTTGACATTCAAGATGTTTCTCCAAGTTGTGGCTTCCACGAAATTCTGTGATGTTATTTTTAACTATAAAAGAAGGAAGGATTACACTGCAGTTGTGCAATATTCCTATCGAGCACTTACAGCATGCCAGGTAAATCAGTTGTCATATCAGACTCACAGACCAGCGGATAACAGTTGTCCCATTACATTTCAGACTTCATATTTATTAACTGTATGCTACTTTTAAGTATTGATTTTATTAATTGATCGGTAACATTAACATTATTATACTAACCCTTTACAAAGGGTATGTATTTTACTGTTATAAACACCTGAAAAATTCAATGCAACAGCAGGGATTTGAACACCATTCTCCCGCTCTATGTGTGGTTGCTCTAACCATTGAGCTACTGTGACATATTCAATCCTTCAACTGATTTCAATAATTGGCATAATTATGTGAATATTACCCAGATACTAAGTACTTACGATATGCAAGTCACCGTTAAGGTATTCTCTGAAGTTATGAGACATACATAGGGTAAAAAAACACTAATCAGTTGGAGGGTTGAATGTCATACCAGCATACTGCCACAGTAGTTCAATAATTAGAGCAACCCTTGTGGGAGAACCATGTTCAAATCCCCAGTTGAGGCATTGAATTTTTCAGCTGGTTCCAACACTAAAGGTAACATTTTGTGTATCTTATTTTATATCAGCATTTCCTTTTCATTATCCTCCTTTTCATCTAGAAGAACTAAAATTGATGTTAAAATTTCCAGAGGAAGCTGTTGCTTATTTACAAACAGTGAATGATGCAGATTTTGACAATCTTGTTTTAATGATGAAACTCAAAGTTCCCCCAGCTCCAGATGAGGCTAGTAATACTGAAAACATTGAGGATGATGTACCTGTGGTTCCTGAGTATTAACAACAACACAGGCTGACATCCAGCCAGCCAAGGTACTGCTGCCTGACCTGCTCTGTTCAGTTAACAATAGCACAAATGAACACAACAGCTGGAACAAACAAAGGCCTTTGTGTTACTTCCCTACAGTTCAGGTGAAACAATCCCAAAGGTTCATAACGGCAATTTTGAGAACAGTCCATTTCTGCAATCTTAAGAATCATGATTTCCCATGATTATAACCACCTTTGGAGCCTACCTACTAGAATATAAAAGGGGACTGACAAGTGCCAACTGGCAGTCTAAAAAGTTAATTTAGTAACAAACATTAAAGCAGTGAAGTAAACACAGTGAACAGGGGTGATATTGACAGTGGATAGTGCACTGTACAGTCAATCATGAAATCATGACTCAGGATTCAGTTATTTTGTGTACCAAGTGCATGATAGTGTTTCAAGTGTAACATGTTTTATTATGTTGACTGCCTTAGTGACAATTTAAGTGATTTTAACAGGTGTTCTCAGTATTGTACTTGTGCTATAGGTGATATTGTAGGCACAGTCAAGCTTTTTGAGCCAGAACCAGAGTACACAGAAAGCAAGGACCATCTATTTCAAAGTATGCTAACACAAAATCCTTTTTTATTTCCCAATTCAGTCTTACTAGGATTCTTTGAATAACATTTTTCACCACTTTGAACTAATTTGTGTATGATTTTCATACTGTTAGCTCAAATGGGTTAAATAAAGAATATCTTTTAGGAAACCTGAACCATACATTTTGCAATACCTATCAAAACGTATTTTAAAATTTGGGATCCTTTCTAATTAATAGTTTTCAGAAATGAAGCAATAAGCAATTTAACACTATGATTAATATTCTGAAATATTAAATACATGTATAAAAAATTACTTCTCTATATTCATATGTGAATTGGAACTACTGTTTTCAAGTAGTTGCATTAAAGAAAATCCTAAGTTATTTGTTTTCTTTATTTTTCTTTTGCTTTCCAAGTTTGAGACCAGCATTAACAAACCTGAAGGGCTTTTGACTGGGTAGTTTCATTAAACTCAATGGTACTTATTTATAATACAATATTCAGATTCAGGAAAATCTGGGTATCTTGGGTTGAGAGCCTTGGTGAACCGACATGCTATTACCATATTTATCTAACTATAATGAGCTGTTTGAAGAATATCTTACTGTAGTCTCAGTCTATTATACAGCAAAACTGCATTACCTCAATGAAGCTATTTGTCATGATTTTCTTGAAATATGTAGGAAACTAAACTTAATCTAATGTGTGTATCTTCCAAAGAAATGCAATAAGTGGCAAGTTGTATATACATTTCAGATTCACTCTGCTTGGACACTTACTGCAGTTAGAGGAAGTACTATCTTTCAAACATCAATCATCATATCTAGAGGGGGAAGGGAGAGAGTGGGTGCATCTAAAAGGCATTTAAGCATGCCATAGGATTTTCAAAAGATATTCAACTCCAAAGAAACTTATGCAGGAGAAATTCTTCCTTCAGTTTCATCTTTCAAAAAATAGCTCCAATGATTTTGACAGAATCAATGTTTATAAGAGAAAATTATATGTACTTTTTTCAATAACCTGTGGAACAAGTGTTGGTTCCAAACCATTATCTAGTTTGTAGCTTGGCACAAATAAAGAAGAAAATAAATAACTGAATAGCCTATGAAGTCATTCTCACTCTTACTGGAATTTATTTGAAACCTACTGTAGGTAAAAATAAAAAGGGCATTAAAATATGCAATTTGTGTTAACTTTTTCACAGTCATAGCTGTCAAGATTCACTGTTACATCTTTTAGGTTTTCCAGAATTTAAGTTTGATGCAGTATCTATAAACTATCTTTAACAGAATGAAATTCAATTCTTCAGCAAGTGATCTGCAATATGAAGATACTTTGGGGGGGGGGGGCTTCCAGCATGTAATTACGCTTATTCTGCTTAGTTGAAGATGATTTCCAGAGGAGCATTTATCTTGAATAGCATAATGTGGTCACTTTCTAGAATAGAATAATAGTAATAGTAAGTGATATCAGGTCATGATTGAATGGATAGAGAAGGTTGTGCGATCGTGACTTAAAATTTTTTTAAGTACAAATGTCACAAGTATCTTCACTTCTGCTTTATGTACACCCTTCCTTCCCTCTGCAGTTCCTCAGAACTTCTGATAGACATACTAACAGATGCACACTGTAATAGTGGCATCATGTTTTTAAATTGACATTTAGAAAGATGTCATGACCTTATAATACAAATTTACTCTGGAATATTCTATGGGGATGCAATGATAGGATATTAAAGATTTATTTAACACATAAGAAATTAATAGCAAACAAAATTCAAAAACCAAGTTATGTATAATGAATAACTGATGAGCTGTGTAGGTACTGCAAAATCGATTTAGTTTCCCAAAGATGTAAACCAATATTTGACATTAAATCAGATGTCACATTTTTGTAACTCTTCATCCAATTTGCAAAATACTAGAGAAAATGCTTCTGTGTTAAGGAATGCTATGTTTATAGGAGCTTCTGAAAATTATAATTACTATAAAACACCATTAAAAAAGCAATGAAAATCTTACCTGAAAAACAATCGATGCTATCATCATCAGCAATTGTTATTTTCCTCTTCTTAGCCTTTTTTGAAGACTTTGAATATTCTGGAATGCTTTCTTTGTTTTCTGCACCATGATTACTCTTTTGTTTTTTCTCTCGTTCTTTATGGCAAGATTTTCTCTCTGAACATTTTTGTTCACTTTCACCTCTTTTATTGAGTTGCCTTTGTTTCGAGGATGAGCCCAAACTTTCAGACTTTTCTTCTTGCTCTTCATTCTCATCATCTGTATCTATCTTTTCAGTTTTAATTTTAACTTTAAAGTCATCCTCTTGTGTGTCTGATTCACTTCTACCTGCTGCTGCTTTGTCATGATATTTATTTTTCTTTTTCTCCTTTGGTTTCCCCTTCCTACTATTACCATTATGATTACTATGGTGTTTGCTACTATGACGGTTGTGTTTATGATGGTGATGAGAGTAAGGACTATCTTTCTCTTTTTGATCTTCTGGACTATTTTGACTCAAAGGGAGTGGATGACTAGCACTGTCTAAAGGAAAATTCATATTGTCCTCTCTCTCAGTAGATGGCTGTAAAGAATCACTGTGGTCACTGTCATACTTTGAAATATCAAAATTTTGATTTGCTGTTGAACTAGTGCATTCTTCTTCACATGTTTCTTGAATTCCTCCAGCCCCTATAGCATCATCATTTCCAGTTGTACTGCTTAGCGTTGAATTTGTGTCTTCCTCTATGTTGGTTGGTTCCTCCTCTTCTGTCCTATCAGAGGTTGCAAAGTTCTCATCCGAACTACTTACAGTCGGATCCCTTAAACGTCTTTCTTTTTCTGCTTGCTCTTCTGCAATTGTCTCTGCTATTACTATGCGTTTCCATTTCCATACTAGGTTCTTTGCTACATTTCCTACATCCCCCTCAAGTTTTCTAAGAGCATTTATTGTTTTTCCAATTCCAGTTTTCTCAAGATGACGCACAGTGACAGGAAGCCTATCCAATTTGTTTATGCAGTCAATTAACTGAAAAAAGAGAGAGCATATGTAAAATATCTCATCAATTTACACTAGTGCTTATAGATTCAAAATATTTTGAAATGTCACCAACAAATTTCAAGGGGTAATAGAAGAAACTTTATGATTATGATTGTTATTATTGCTGTAATTATATCATAATATTACTACTGCTTACTACTACTAACAAGTGTAATAATAACTATAGTAATTGCAATAATAATCATCATAATTGCAATAATAATTGTAATAATAACAATAATTGTAATAATAATAATTGTAATAATAATAATAATAATAATTGTAATAATAATAATAATTGTAATAATAATAATAATTGTAATAATTGTAATAGTAATAATAATAATTGTAATAATAATTGTAATAATAATAAGTAATAACAATAAGAATAACAATAATAGCAAGTAATATAGTAATTATTATTATATTATTACTATATTATAATAATTATTAGACAGACAGATAGATAGATAGATAGATAGATAGATAGATAGATAGATAGATAGATAGATAGATAGATAGATAGATAGATAGATAATTTATTTGCAATAGGAATACAAAAATTGTACAATTATATCAACAAATCAAGGTAATTTTACACTATAAAACTCATTTAAACTATATAAAGGATTTGCCCTCAATGTAGTACTGACCCTACTCTTAAAAACCTGAAATGTAAATTGTCTTATGTGTATGTGTATAGGTATGCTATTGTAAAGTTGAAGAGATATATAATGGAAAATACTTGTACTTATACTATATTTACACTTATGTATATATATATATATATATATATATATATATATATATATATATATATGCTAGAATTACTTTGAGTATTATGACTATGTACAGAAGTAAAAGTTGTAAATTCAGTAACATGTTCTTTACATACAAAAGACAGGACAGAACGTACATCGAGGGCAGAGAAAGTATACCAGATTTAATAAAAAGTGGTTTATGATGAAAGTTAGTTAAAACTCCATAAATTAATCTCAAGGCTTTCTTTTGCAATATAAACACTCTAAAAGCAGATGTATGGTTACCCCAAAGTAAAAGACCATAATTAAGATGACTATGAATGAAACCATAATAAGCTGTAATTAATGATTCAGTAGTGATATTATTTTCTAATATAATAATCATTATCATGATTAAATGATTATTATTATTATTATTATTGAGGGATGGGACCTTGATACTCTCAATATTTGGTGGTATTGAAGTGTAATATTTTGAGAAAAACCTTGGTACTTTATAAGATAGCTACTTTTAAATTTTTAGGTTTTGCATTATTGCAAGTGGCTGCACCCTACCTTATGTAAGATAAGGATGAAAGGAATTAAGACTACATGTTTCTCTGAAGAGTTTTTGGACTATTTTTCTTGATAGACCTCAAACTGAATTTCCTCTGCATGAATAAGTACAGCATTCTATAGACCCTTGGTGTAAATGAGAACATGCAATACAATGGGGAAAGAGTAAAGTTACTAATGTAACATGAAGCTGTAACTGAAGCTGATTTACCTGATGTATTAATCACATTACTGCAATAGCCTGGCTTGGTAACTCACTCTCAGCCATTAAGTTTACCTATTCCAGTTAAATAAGTCTCTATCCAACAGAAATGAATCAGAACATATGACTGACACAATACAGCACATGAAAATATTTGTTCTTTCTTCCAGTGGCATATGCTGGGATTATGACTTGGACTATCACTAGGCCTAGCAGAACCAGACAATGAAGGGATTGTTCATTAAAAGTTATTTTATATGCGTTGTTGATCTCTTTATTTTTATCCATAGCTGGGATCAAATATGCAATACTTACAAAACCCTTCATATTCCAGAGTGTTTTCTCTGTTGCAAACAACAAGCATGGCCAGCAATAAAGTATATTGAATTTGCATGAACCACACAGCCATACATAATTTTCATAATTATTTAGACTAAAATCATTTTTTAAGGCTTCTTATTTTTTTCCTTCTACTCTTACTAAAAGAGCAGAAGTGCTGGTGTAGACCTCCCCTGCTTAATAATCACAACTTATCTTCATATTTCAATGTGAGAATGGTTTTTTCACCAATTGCTTAATTACAAATTGTTCGTCCATTTTGAAGAATTAGCACTGGCTCTTGGTACTATGAACTGAACAATAGTAATATACACTTGCACTCACAACTATTAAGCATGAATTAGCACTGGCTCTTGGTACTATGAACTGAACAATAGTAATATACACTTGCACTCACAACTATTAAGCATATTATAACTACAAATAAAAATCTGAAGTGCTCCATTCACAAGGCTTTCTCTAGCTGCTCCACAAATAACTTTCCTTAAAAAAGATTATTTTCTTAACTATGTCATGCCAATCGAGATAAACACTAGCAGAAATGGTCTTATTACTAGCTTCCTTGTAAGTAGAAGGGAAATATGGGAATATACTAGGTTAAAGTGATAGTCAAATCTTAAACAGCTATCACTATGTGAAACAATTGAAATTAAGTATCTTTTGCATTCTGGGGAGTAAACAAGAGATGAAATAAAAGTTGACTTCCTGCTTGAGAAAAGCTGAAGTAGTAGTTTTAAAATTGAAACCAATAAAAAGGAATATCTCAGAAATCATTAACTCTGCAAAAAAATATATGAAATAAATCAATTATTTTAATGAGATCTCCGTTTTTTTTTTTGCGTAATAAGTTTTTGCCTATCTCTTGCGGTTTATGAGTTATACAAGTCATCTAGAATGAAGAGGTCATCAAGGCTATTCCCAGAAAACTCAAGCTGAACATTTCATTCAACATGAAAATATCTAAACATATGGTATTTTAATCAAAATTTTGAGAAATCAAAATTTTCGAAAAATGTTCCATGTAAAGAGTAATCGGGAGGGGCATCCTTGAAAGACACTGTTGGCATTTAACTGACTCTTCACGCACACACACAAACAATCACACAAACACACTATACACATATTTCTAAAAGTAATTCATTGGAGTTATGGGGTCTCAAAACATATACTTATGGTGAAATCTTGGTATCAAATTTTTGAGTGGAATAACATGCAAACTAGAGAAAGTAAAAAAAACAACACTCTCTTTCATGCTTTTAACTCCAAGTGCAGAATTCCAAACAAGGTAACAAGCCAGTCATGTCCACATGATATTATTCAGAGATATTCATGTGTGGTGTAGCGATTTCATTTTCCAAAGCATTCACTTGCAAATTCCTGCATTTGACCTCCCAAACCCCACTCTTACCGTATTCATAGTGCAGGACTGTAGCTTCAAGCAACGAAAGCTCTATTCTCCCCTTAGTTTGATACTATAGAGAACAAAACATATTCCACCCGCAAAAAGCTAATTTTCCATAAGGGGAAACTGGCTGGTATTGCAATTATTATTAATATTACTTATTAATTTCTAATTTACTTTAGACATGGACTGTGGTGATAGCTTTGATAGCCCATCTGTTGATTTTAGGTTTACACAAATCAAACCTAGGTCACAGACACAGCTTACATTTGACTGAAAGTAAAATCCTATTTTAAATCTTAAATTATATGCACTAAATGTACGAGTGAGTGAGTGTGTGTGTGTGTGTGTGTGTGTGTGTGTGAGAGTGAGAGAGAGAGACACACACACACACACACACACACACACACACACACACAACACTCTTTCTCCTTTATAATATCCATGCCTGAAACTGATACTTTGATGTTAGAGCCTAATATATCTTTTTGTGTAATTTGATAGTGTTTAACATCTGATTTTACTACCTATGGCACCACAGGCAATTATACTGGTGATACATAGAATGAAAATGGAGCACAGGTGGAATGCAATGGCAGGGGAAACAGGAAAACATGGAGAAAACCTGCACCACTTTGTCCACCACAAATCCCACATGGAGTTTCCTGGGATCAAACCTGGGCTGCCTTGGTGAGAGGTAAGTGGTAATTCCAATAATGTTTATAAAGGTATATCAAAAGCTATACAAAACTGCTGGAATGTATGTTGGAAATTTGCCATGATTCAAATAGAGATGAGATTAACCCTGGGCAGACCAAGCTTTTTTTTTTTGTAACACGCTGGACCAAGGGAGGGCTAAATAATGTCCACCATTATATTTTACCCTTATGTTTATATTTACAATGTTGCATAGGCTGCCTCTGTGGTCAAGTAGTCAGGGAGTAGACTTCTCACCCGGTCCTAGGTTCGATTCCCAGCTGGGATGGGGAATTTTTCTTTAACCAGAATTATTCCCTGTCCTCCAGAGTGTGTGAGAGAGTGAGAGAGTGTGTGAGTGAGTGAGAGTGTGAGAGAGTGAGTGAGTGAGTGAGTGAGTGAGAAGGTGTGAGTGAGTGAGTGAGAAGGTGTGAGTGAGTGAGTGAGAGTGTGTGAGTGAGAGTGTGTGAGTGAGTGAGAGTGTGTGAGTGAGTGAGAGTGTGTGATTGAGTGAGAGTGAGAGTAAGAGAGTGTGTGCGAGTGTGTGTGTGAGAGAGTGTGTGTGTGTGTGTGTGAGAGAGAGTGTGTGTGTGAGTGAGTGAGTGTCTGTGTGTGTGTGTGTCTGTGTGTGTGTGTGTGTGTGTGTGTGTGTGTGTGTGAGAGAGTGAGTGTGTGAGAATGTCAGACTATGAGAGTGACTGAGTGAGAGAGAGTGTGTGAAAGTGTGAGTGTGAGTGTGAGTGTGAGAGTGAGTGTGAGAGTGAGAGAGTGTGAGTGAGAGTGAGCATGAATGAGAGTAAGTGCAAGAGTGAGTGCGAGTGTGTGTGTGTGTGTGTGTGTGTGTGTGTGTGTGTGTGTGTGTGTGTGTGTGTGTGTGAAGAATGTAAAATGATATAAACCCAACATAAAGAGCCTACAGCAAACGAGTTGTTTCTAATGCAAAGCCCCCGATATGACCTTAGATGTTAAAGGGGACTATATAAATGAATGAATGAATAAAAATGTTTGCGTTAGTATTAGTTCTTTATTAAGTGAATTAAGAGAAATATTGTACAGTAAGAAACAAACACATAATTTAGATACATATTTTGAATTAATTTATGAAGGTTAATACTTGAACAAATTCTTATACATCATTCAGATTCATCCATCTCGGTCATACACTTATAGCATATGCTTGTCTTTTGACTGTGTTTTCCCCACAAATACAAGTTGCATTTACAAGCAATGATCATATTACTAATTTGTTTAGTTTTCTACTCTTGGTGTGACTCTCTTTGTTATATGTATGTCACCTCCCTTTCCCTGATGGTTGCTACTGGTTCTGCATTGTTCTGTTGATTTTCTTCTTGAGGATGGCTTCCATTGACATGATATTGTTCTGCAGTCCAATCATGTTTGCAGCATGATGTTCCACATTTGGTTTGATTAATTGTAACCCCAGTTCCTATAGCTAAAATTGCTGCCAGTTTGTACCAGTCTGGGAAATTCATAATATACAATATCTAAGAATTTATGCATGCAATATCAATTAGTGTGCAAAATACTGATAGCAGCCAAGGATGGTACCTCTCTTAGTAGTATACTTCCTGACCACTTGATATCAATGGTGTCAACAAAGACTTTGGTCGATTTGTAGAATAAATTTATATCTGACTTTGTTTTCCTGTCTTCAGAAAGTTTAGCCTCCTGATGTTGTGATGACAGCAGGATTAGACTTTCCTTAGGTTTAGGAATATAAAACACTAATGTACAGGTGGTTTTTCCAGATGCAGGGTCAGTGAATACAAACTGTTTGAGTGCAATTCTCTTCCAGTTATGGTTTTCAGTTCCTCAGGAATATGCTTGCGATTATTTTTTATGGTGCCACCTAAGTAATTTTACACTGCTATAGATCTTCAGCACGTTCAACTGATGTATAGAACTGGTCAGTAGTCACATTCCAACCTGTGTCCTTTATTTGAGCAACAAGCCTTTTGACAACTTCTCTAGGGCTTCTTGATTTAGGAGTTGTTCCTTCTTGTTTGCCAGCATTAACTTCCATACTATGAATGTGTTGATAGTCACTATCAGCAAGAAGTCTGATGAGAATCCTGGTTTTCTTTCTAAAAGACTTCAAATTGGCATCTACCTCCAAAAAGGGAAAACATTTCATCTATGGTAGTGTTTTACCAGCCATACAGTACATTGAAAATATGCCATTCAAATGTTGAAACATTTCTTGTAAAGGAGCAAATTTGTCTTTAGATCTCCAAACTTGTCTTGTATTCTTATAATTCTGATGATTTTTTTGGTAGTGTTTAACGCCCGTTTTAACTACTTATGGCACCGCAGGTGGTGACACTGATACATGAATGAAGATGGAGCACCGGTAGAATGCGATGGCAGGGGAAACCAGAGAACCTGGAGAAAACCCACCCCAGTGCTGCTTTGTCCACCACAAATCTCACATGCGGTCGCTTGGGATCGAACCCAGGCAGTCTAGGATTCTGATTACAGAAGATCACAATATCTGTACTGACTCATGCTGGCTATGTATACTGACCTTCCAAGCTCTTAGGACCATAGATCATGGTAATCTATGTTGTCATTATTTGCACCCACCAAAATGAGAGTATCTATGAATGTGAGGATTTCAGTTAGACTTGTTTCTTTGTGTGTTGCACAATTTTGGACACAACTTCTTCAGTAAAGAACTTTTCAACAGATTCTTTCTTGTATTGTGATTGCTTGGCCAATTTTTTGCACTCCAGTCTTTCCATGTATTATACGAGGTACGTCCAGAAAGTAAGTTCCGTTTGGTAATAAAATTAAATTGTGTACAGATACAGAATAATTATTTATTACACAAAATTCTACAACTCAGAAACTACTTTTCCACATAACTGCCGAAATTTTGCAGGCATTTGTCATAGCGTGACACAAGTTTTTGTATACCTTCTTCATAGAAGTTTGCCACCTGTGTCTTCAAAAAGTTGGAAACATTTTCTTTCAGCTCTTCGTCATTGTTGAAGTGTCAACTGCCAAGGAAAGACTTGAGATGTAAGAACAGGTGAAAGTCGCTAGGAGCGAGGTCAGGGCTGTACGGAGGATGGTCAAACCCATACCAGCCAAATCCCTGTAGGAGGTTTTTCGTCACATTTGCAGTGTGTGGTCGTGCATTGTCGTGAAGAAAAACAACACCTTTTGACAGCAATCCTCGGCGCTTATTCTGTATTGCGCGGCGCAATTTCCTAAGTGTCTCGCAATAAACATCTGCTTTGATTGTTTGACCACGCGGTAAGAAATCAATGAGTAAGATGCCTTTCCAGTCCCAGAACACTGTGCACATCATTTTTCGAGGTGTCAAGATTTGTTTCGGCTTAACCTTTGCTGGGGATGAAGTGTGCCTCCATTCCATTGATTGCCGCTTACTTTCAGGGGTGTTGTAAGAAACCCAAGTCTCATCTCCTGTGACAATCTGGGTCAGAAATTATTCGCCGTCTTCATCATAACGGGTTAAAAACTGAAGTGCACTACCCATCCGTTTTGTTTTGTGTTGCTCAGTAAGAATCTTTGGTACCCAACGTGAGCAAAGTTTACGAAATTTCAGCTTTTCGGTAACAATTTCATGAATTAGTGATCGTGAGCTTTGGGGAAATTCCATAGCGAGAGCACTAATTGTAAACTTGCGGTTTTCCTGGATCTTGTCATTAATCGCCTGAACCAGTTCTTCTGTAACCAAAGATGGACACCCACTTCGTTCTTCATCGTGCACTTCACTACGTCCTTCATTGAACTGTCGGACCCATCTTCTCACCATTGAATCACTCATCGCATTTTGTCCGTAAACTTCGCAAATTTGCCGATAAATTTCAATTGGTTTCACTTTCCTAGCATTCAGAAAACGAATCACATATCTGATTTCACATGCGGCGTGATTTTCAATCAACACCGACATTGTAAACAAGCACAACAAAGCGTATGTGGCTGACAGCGATCTCAAAATGGCGCACGTTTCTTCTCCTTGATACAAAGCGTCTACCGCGCATGTGCGGAACTGCGATCGCAGCGCTGCAACAGAGATAAATTGAAACGGAACTTACTTTCTGGACGTACCTCGTATTTGCAACAGTTCTTTGCTTGGGATGAGGCAGGTTAGGTACATAAAACCTTCCACTTTTAGCCACATACTTTACATTTTTACACTTGCACTATTATTATCACTAATATTCATATAAGTTTTACTGTCACTTAAAGTGTATACAGTAAAATTGGGTTATGCATCATCATTATCACAATTATTGTAATCACAGTCTTCAATCTAATGAACCTATTCTTAAATTTCACTAACACATACATTAAAAATATCATAACTTTCTTCCTTGTGATGTTCTAAAACTGCTTTCAATTCTCTTTCCATGTTATATAATCATCTGGTCGTATTTCTGAATCATACCAGGATCAGAGACAGGATAACACTGTTTATAAAATTAGTATTCAATCCATGTAATGCCAACAATGCAATATAAATGTTGGTCTCCAAATAAGTCCATTGTTACATGTATTTGCAGTCTCAAACAATAAGGACCTTTTCTGTAACATACACTTAAAAAAAAAAGTGTTATAAATTGGATTAAGGGAAGGCTATTTTATGACCACTTTGAAATTTAGTCCATATTAGGTTTTGAACCAAAAAAGCTTGACTGTCTTTATTGAATCATTCAATTTATACTATTTCTGATACAAAATGAGCACACCATGGTCAGAACATGTTCTATACTATTACTGTAATAGCTCTAAAAAGTTTGGACATAAATTGACTCTCCTTTGGTCAATCTAGGCACAATAAAGCAGAACTTCTTATACAAAATGAGCACACCATGGTCAGAACATGTTCTATACTATTACTGTAATAGCTCTAAAAAGTTTGGACATAAATTGACTCTCCTTTGGTCAATCTAGGGACAATAAAGCAGAATATCTGGCAGACGACATAACATATGTTTCAGAACATGCTTGGTTGTAGTTTTAAGGCATGAAATAGATAGTATGCCATGTGTAAGGTTTTTTTTTTTTTTTTTACTTCAAGGGGTCAACATTTTTTGCATGTAATCCAATTGTGCATTACACACACTGTGAACACACACCAAATAAATGTGTTTATGGAATGTACAACATCACAAAATTCTAGTGTAAGAGTATTTTTTGGCACTTTCATTTCTTAACAAACTGACGCAACAAATAGTAGCAAGTGAAAAATTGTTGCTAAAAGGATCCCTTACTGGTGCTCCAGCCTAATAGATTTTAAGTGAAGAACAATGAATACTGTTTATGTGCATTAAGACTGATTAATTAAATATTCCCTTGCATTAGTGAGATATTGTCCTTTAAAGTCAAGCATTCAAAGAGGCAACAAGTCTAGGACTAAATTAACATTCAATTTTTGGAAGTTAGAAATAATGTTCAGAACTTCGTATTTTAGTGGCAATATAAGGGAAAAGGTGGATACAAATGTGAATGCGGAACAAAGATGCAGAAATAAAGCTATATTAAACACCCATAGGAAGTTTGTGACCATCTCATCCAGGAGATCCACAGTCAATTCCAGAATTTTGATCACTATGCTGTACAAAAACTCCTTACAAGTGAGAACTTTCCACAACATTCAAAACATTTTCTGACCAACTATTTTATGTAGTGGTTCAACATTATAGTATTTTAGATAAGAGTCTGCTGAAAACTGAGCTTGCTTCTTATATAACAGAAAGGATTTTCCTTTACTATGATTAATTTTATCAGAATACTTGGGCAAAGCCTTATGGGAACTGATAAAGCTCCTCAGAGTTCCGATAATTACCAGCTATGACCACTGCAGCACCAGAAAGTTATTTTTTCAACTCTTTGACGGATAAAAACTTTCCTAATAAATACAATGATTGAAGAACATCTTTCTGTGCTTGTTATGTTTCCATTAAGAAGAAATTGATTCGAGGTATAGAGGATTTCAACAGCAAGGTGATGGACAAATTTTCCAAGCTTAAAGATCGGTGGATGATTTCATTTTTCATCCATAATAATTAGACAAGTTTTTATTATTTCATCGTCTTATTTTTCAGGTTGTATGTTGTAGCACACTATTTTACCCATGAACCACCAATGGGATGCTTAACAGTAAACCAACAATGCTTGGGTGGGAGAGAGGCATGGTGGACAATGCTACACAGAGGTTGTTATTTTGCAACTTTAGTTCTGCATTTTACTTTGAATGGACGAATTGTTTATTGCCAAGCATATAACAAACAAGTAGTACACTCACTTATTTTATTTATTTAGCTGAAAGGTAGAGTACAACTTTGGTTCCCAACTGCGCAAAGCGCATATTTCTTTCTTTTCTTAAAACTCCAAAACATGTGCTTACTGGAGTTCAGTATCACATGGCTAAAATAGTTTGTGTAAATTCCTTAAGATTTTAATTTTAAAAACTAAATCCTATTTGAAGTACATGTTTTAGTAAATACAACCATTTTATTTCAATGTAAACCAATTAAATTGCCTTTATTAAGTTTTCGTTCTGCTTTTGTGGGTATCCAGTGAGAGAAAATTTAATTTAGTTCAACATGTACAAGGTGCTACACATCAAGAAAACGCGACTTGAGAGCAAAATTGAAAACACAGCCAAATAATTGAAACACAAAACTGAATTTAATACTGATCTCTGCTGAGCCATTGTTGTAGCAAATGTTCCATACAATATTCTGGGGAATCCTCAGTTTAAAGGCTTCTTACAGAAATATTGCCACAGGAATATTCTATCAGTATCCTCCATTAGAAAATATTATGTACTATATGAAGAGAGACGCTGTAGAATACATTATGTTCTGATTCCCTTTCTAAAGCCTCTTTCATGTATAGCAGACAACTGACCCAAACTAATAGAGAAATTAGTACAATATGTGAACAGTGGTCTCAAAGTATTGTTTCCCAACAATATTGAGCAGACTAAGCCTTCCTAGGCTATTGACAGTATGGATAGTTTGGGGAAAATTGACTATGGCAGTCAGTATTCTGATAAAGAAGGCTCAAGGAGGAGGAGAAAGATTAGGCTACTGGCCCTGCAGATGGTGGAGGGTGAGATCCCTCTTTTGAGGAACCCTCCAGAAATCACTTTGGGGCATGAGCCTGGCCTATCTACCGCCTCCAAAAGAGGCAGAGGGGAAGAGACTCCCCTCAATGAACAGGGGAGCAAACATAGACTTTTGCACCCTAAAGCTGAAAGGGAATACATTTCCCATTATATCTCCTAATGCAGGGCCAGATTTCAGTGTCCAGAACAGGTCCTACAAGGGAAAGGGATTGTGTGTGTGGGATGAAAGGTCAAAATTATTTCTTTTATTCATGCCAACCTCCAAAAAAGTATTACTGTCTCGAGGGTATTATGCAGTAGCATTATAAGGCAGGATCCGGAGGTAAGCCATAGTGCAGGAACCTTGGATTTGGCAAAGCTGTATTAGGGACTAAACTTAAGGGGTTTTCTATTTTCAGCAATTTAGGCTACAAAAAACCCAGAGCACATGTTTTGGCAAGATATCCGTGTTGTAATGGTGTACCCATGTTTCGTTCATGTTACAATTGAATGGAGAAAGGCGTCACCTTCATTCTCATAATGCAAGAGGAGTTCATGGCAAATTTCAAGTCTGTGCACTTTCACTTCAGGAGTCAGCATCCGGGGTACCCATCATGCACAGATCTTCCGATAGCCAAGCAAAGCAATAATGTGACCCACGCTTTCTTGAAAAATGCCGGTTGTGCTTGCAATTTCTCTCCGAGTGATACAACGATCATCCTGAATCAATCTGTCAACATTTTGCCTGTGAAACTTGGTGGTTGCTGTCCAGACAGGACATCCAACTCTTTGTTTGTCATGCAAACCAGATGTTCCCACCTCAACGTCTTTAAACTTACTTGCCCAATAACGCACAGTACTCACATCAGCACAATCACTATAAACTGCTTTCATTCTCGATGAATCTCCTTTGGGGAGACACTTTCTGCTGTCAAGAATTCAATGACTGCACATTGCTTAAATCGCATTGACCGACCGTCTGTGCAGGATTCCATACTTTACACTGTAACAACACAACTGCTCAATGCTAAGGCTTCCCACCAACTGGAGCTGTAGAGAAGAGGCTAAGGAACAAGCCAGTACCTGCTGCATACGAATGCTGCCATCTGTTGAAGAGTTACAAAGGTGGAGGCATTACTTTTCATTCAACCCTTGTATGTTCCATATTTCATTTCCGTCACATAGAGATTGATTTTGAGGAATACCCTTCCTTGAACCTTTTAATGCCATACTCCTGCTTTAACCCATGTAATACCTTTTTGCTCCTCTTTATTTGTCACATGTATATTCTTTTCCCTTTCACATGAGGCTTTCATTGGTGTATAAAAACTAAAGATCTCTTAAGCTAAATATTTTTTGTATTTCTATATCCTCAAATCTTTTCCTTGCCAACTTCCAGAAATTATTCACATTATTTCCTCTTCTTCTCCACATTTCCCCTTAGTCACTACTTCCAAAGTTATTTCTGAGACACTCTACCCATCCCTTGTTCTTTAAACTTTTCTCTTGATACACTAAACACTGTTTTAACAAATTTCTTTCTTGCAAATTCAATATTCTTTATAAAAATTTCAATGTCCTTTCCATAATCTTTCCCTTACTTGCCACTCTACCCAGCTCTATTTGTGCTATCTGCCTAACAGTTGCATTTGGTAACCCAAGCATTTCTTTGCAAAATTTCCTAAGCACCTCATCTATAACTTCCCATCCTCCTTCTATTCCATATAGATGTATCCCATATAGCATTTTTGCCTACACTACCATTTTGTACACTTTTTATAACCATCTGATATTTATATTAGGTACTTTGTATTCGCAACTTCTAATATCTGATAAATCTCCTTTTCTTTTTGCCAATGTAAATTTCTTTTGTTTTTTCCAATTGCCACCACTCCTCCTAGATAAATACATTCTCTAACCACACTGTACTCTTTTATTTCCATTTTTCATACTTGCTCAATTTGTCCCCCCTTTTTGAAGACTACAATCTGTGTGTTGTACTGGTTCACTTCTATACTCCATTCCTTACAGTAATTATTTAATGCTGGCAAGGATTGTTTTAAGCCATTCACTGTAATTTCACCTACAACTAGATCATCTGCAAACAGTAATCCTGGCATCTGGATATTATTAATTATTGCCATAGAGTTATTATTCTTCCCAATTTACACACACACATGCGCGCGCACACACACACACACCTATAACCCCTTACAACCCCTTCCTCCACTCAAACAAAAGGTATTCTCCTTATATAAAGCTCCAAGGGTGTGCACCATATGTTTACTCACTCCTTTGCTCAACAACTTATGCCACAACAATTGTAGCTCTATATGGTCGTATACTTTTTGTAAATCCACAAAAAGCCAGATATAACTTTCTGGAATTCAAACCCAGGCCTACCGCTTTGTAAGCAGCAGAGAAGGTATTGTATTCCACCCAAAAATTTGATAGCAATATTTCACTGGAAATACATATTTTGAAGAATCCAAAAAAGCATTTTTAGAAAAAGGTTATGTGTGTATGCGTGGATAGCATACAAAAACAAAATGCTGGTTAATACCAAACTTGGTACTTAAATTTGGTATCTTCCAAAGGTGTAACAAGAGGATTTTCAGTAAACTCCCCCCACCCCAAACTACCCTTTTCATGAAATATTTTCGAAACTTTTTATTTTCTAAAAAATGGTTCTAACAATTTTATTAAAATGCTGTATATTAAAGATGTTTACATGGTAAATAAAATGTATATCCTGGAGTTCTTGGGCATAGCTCTGAAGTCTTCTTTATTCTGAATGACTTTTGCACAATTGGCAAACCATAAGAGATAAACAAAAACTTACTGCACAAAAAATATAGACCTCGTTAGAATACACAATTTATGTCATACTGTTTTTTTGAAGACAACTCTATAAAGTTGGAACTGAATCAAAAATTGGTTGCAACTATATATGATAATGGTACGAAGTTGTGCTATGAACCTAGGAGATTTTCCCCACTTATCATGCTTAGCTCATACCTTCCAGCTGGTGGTGAAAGAGGGCAGACAAGCCAATAACATAGCAAAACAGATGGCTTTATGCTGGCATCTAGTTAGAACATTCAAATACTTCTCAAAGGTAATAAAGATACTACCAGCTGCTCAGAAACTTCTCTTTTCCCAAGCTTTATCTTATTTAGGATGAATTTAGAAGGTGAAATTTAATGCTACACATGCTTCAATGTCTTAAAGAGACAAAAGGAGGGTCAATATGTTTGCAATACAGACATATTTAACAATGTAATTTGCATCAACTCAGTGGGATGTTATACAGTGTGATAGATAAACTGAATTTGTTTTAACTTTAGCATTTAGCATATCCAGAGTTTCAATATTCAAGGTTATACCTATTGGGAATAACATTATATCAGATCTACAGAAACTAGGTAAAACTATGACAAAAGAAAATATGGTACCATCATTGAAATGTTGCTATAGGGACATAGAAGTGGAGCAACTATGTTTCATTACTACATTATGGGATCTTCACCTGAATGGTTTAACATTCAGTACCCAGGAAACTTGAAAAAGCCAAAAAGTGCCTTCTAACCTTTTGACTCAAAGAAAGTCAGCAATACCAACAGTGAGGATGTGACTTACTATTAATATTTTTATTGATTAATCTCATAGAAGGATTTATGTGTCTAGTGAATACTATTCTGCAAATGTAGGTTTATTGATTCCTCCAAGTCAACCTTAAAATATTTTTCCTTTCAAAATGAATAGAGGTTTACAATCTCTATACCTTTGTCCACCAATCTATGGATAAATTATTTTTTCAAACTCACAATATTTACTACAAAATGAGCCATAGAATGGTGCATTAGGTGCAAAATACTTCAACAAAATATGGTTGTTCACATGGCTTTTGCTAAAATGCTCTTTTCTTGTACTGTGTCAAACCATCATGCATTTATTAGCTTTCATTTCTGTTATTAGAGCTGTTGAGTTGAGCTGTGTTTTATTTATGTTATGTGAGTGGTTTAACAGTGTAAAGCCATTTTTATATCATTAGAACCAGCAGAAAAATTCAATGCCATAACTGGGATTTGAGCATGGTTCTTCCACTCTCCATGTGGTTGCTCTAATGACTTACTTGTCTGTAAGTCATTAAATTTTCCAACCAATTTGGGATTTTACATGGTTAACCAACAAGTATATCTCACTTCAGAGATAATACTTTAATGGCACCTTACTATAAGTACTTAGTATCCAGGTAATGCTAACATAGTTTTAACTATTGGGCATTATAATAACTAAATAAATAACAAAATAAATTACATTGCACAAAAGTTGGTTTAACTATGTTAGCATTACCTGGATACTAAGTAGTTACAGTAGTAAGCCATCATTTAGATACTATCTCGGAAGTGAGACATACCGGTTGGTTAACTGAGCAAACTCTTAAACCAGTTAGAGAATTTAATGTAAATAAATACAAAGAATATTGAAGTAACATTTGCATGAAGGGCATGTAGAAGTCAACCATAATTTACGTCTCAGCAAATGTGAGCTACTCTGGAAATAAAAGAACATTTGTAAACACAAATAAAAAAATAAAACATTTAAAGATAAAGGCAACCTAATGGGATGTTGTCATTGGTGCTTAATGGTTAGAGTAACTGCATCGAGAGCAGAAGAACTATGTTTAAACACCAGGTATGGCGTTGAATTTTTCAGTTGGTTCTAATAATAGAAAACAAAAATAGCATCACCACATAATAAAATAATGGTATAAAGCCAGCTGCAACCAAATCCTCCAAGATAACAAAAGTTTCATAACAGTTTACAGATTATGTTGTAGAAAATTATGCTGAACCAAATTGATGTTTCCGTGATGTTCTTGGGCAATCTTCAGCTGGTGTGATTCCATTAATAATCTGTTAGTCTAGGATAGAAAATGTCATGTACACACAAGTTTTAGCAAATATGTATTAATGCCATCAAATTTACATTCTTTCATATTTTTGTCAGTTTTAAGTTCATAATTATATGATACTAAAATAAAAAAGCAATGAATGAAATTAGTTTTTGTTTATATTTTCTGCCAGAAGTATTAATGCCACCAAATTTACATTCTTTGCATATTTTTGTCAGTTTGAAGTTCACAATCATATGATACTAAAATAGAAAAGCACTGAATGAAATTAGTTCTGGTTTGTACTATAAAATGTATTAAATTTATGTAGCTGCTTTTGGCTTTAAATGGCACAAATGGTTTCAATTTGAAAAAGGAATAACAATAAACATTTATTTTACTTTAGACAGTCACATCCATAAAAATGGAAAAGCAAAACTTGTACGTAAGCACTTTATGTAATATGAGGGCTGTTCAGAAAGTAGCCTCCGGTTGATTGCAAGAAATTCACCAAGTTAAATAAAAATATCTTAATATATACATCTTACAACTACATCTTTGCACTATTTTTCTACATAGTTTCCATAACGATTGAGGCACTTATCGTATCTGTTCACAAGCTTTGAAATTCCTTCTGCATAAAAATCACCCGCTTGTGCCTGGAGCCAGCCTGTGACCGCATCTTTGAGCTCTTCGTCGTCATCAAACCGCTGGGACCCGAGCCATTTCTTCATATGCATGAAGAGGTGATAATCACTTGGCGCCAGATCTGGGCTGTAAGGTGGATGGTTGACGTCCCACTTGAAGGACTCAAGAAGGGCTGTTGTTCTGCGAGCAGAGTGAGGACGGGCGTTATTGTGCAAAAAAACGATACCGGAAGTCAGCATACCACAGCATTTGTTCTGTATAGCGCGTCGTAATTGTTTTAGTGTTTCACAGTACACGTCTTGATTAATGGTCGTCCCACGTTCCATGAATTCAACCAACAACACCCCTTTTGCATCCCAAAACACCGTTGCCATCAATTTTCGGGCAGAAAAATCTTGCCGGGCTTTTATTGGTTTGGTAGGCGAATTTGAATGTGCCCACATCTTTGATTGTTCTTTTGCCTCAGGGTTCACGTACTTAATCCAGGTTTCGTCCCCGGTCACGATTCTGTTTAACAATGGTTCACCTTCGGCCTCATAACGTGACAGAACGTCTAATGCAGAGGCCATTCTTTAAGTTTTGTGGTGGTCGGTAAGAATTTTGGGCACCCATCGTGCACAGAACTTACGGTAACCCAATCTTGCTGTCACTATCTCGTACAAGAGAGTCTTAGAAATCTGTGGAAAATGAGTAGACAACTCCGACATTGTGAAACGTCGGTTTTCACGAACTTTTGCATCAACTGTCTGAACGAGTTCGTCCATGACCAATGATGGTCTACCACTCCTCTCTTCATCATGAACGTTTTCTTGTCCACTTTTAAATAAACGTACCCATTCACGGACCACTCCTTCACTCATAACTCTTGGTCCGTACACTGCACAAAGCTCACGATGAATAGCTGCTGCAGAATATCCTTTGGCTGTAAAAAACCTTATAACAGCACGCACTTCACATTTGGCGGGGTTTTCTATTGCAGTACACATTTCAAACGGCCACAAACACTAAACTAGCGCAGATACGACTTTCACTCGACCATGGCTTGATGCCGACTGACCTGCTGAGTGCGTGAATGCACAGATGGCGTCGCTACTCCCCCCACTACCCGCACTGTGACCGATCGGAGGCTACTTTCTGAACGGCCCTCGTATTATAATAAAGGATAGAGCTGTGACAACTTCCTACAACATACTGACTGAACAAGAAGTCAGTGCACAAGTTCAATAGGAATTTATTAGCACCTAACAGCAACATATTTCAATACTGCAAAAATAAACCTTATTTTCCAGAGTATAGAAATTGGACAAATGATATTTGTGTACTCCACCAGCTACCAAATTTTCAGGAAGACTTTTAGCACTGCAGGATTAATCATGATAAGCAAAGCAATAGCCTTGACCTTGAAAGAGTAAGAATGCTCATGGTCTTAAAAACTATTTCATTCCTATATATCTCCGCATTTTATATGAATAAATATTTATTATGCTTTCTTAATCACATACATATTTTACTATGTGCACACCCTTTCTTGGGCGCTAGTTTTATAAGGAAGCGAGGGCCAGAGGTAAAAGTAGAGGGGTTATCCGCCTGTCTTTCCACAGTGTTGTCAACCAAATACAGTTTCTTTCTTTGAGACCCTCAGCCATTATGGTGAATAGGTTATCTAATTACTGTGAACTAGCTGAATTATTAAATGAAACATTACACACGTGCATGAGCAATATCTCTGGGATCTACAGACAAAATGATAGCTTAGCATTGAAGCCACTAGATATCAGGATGTGTAACATACTTCTTGTCTGAATGTTGTTGCTCTGATCTGCATGAAACCTATCAAATGGGAGCCAATCGCCAAGGTAAACAAGCCTGTGTAAGCACACTTTTATAACGTAAGTTAGCACATGTTCCATCCTTGACCCCCATACAACTTAACACCCTAATTATATTGTATATGGTGAGCCTTCTCATCCCCTCTATATTTATTTTGTGAATATTTTAAATCTTTCCTATTATTTAACTTTGCTTTTCTCCTGTTTTCCTTACTGCTTCCTTGATGTCTGCTTAAGCTTGGTTACTTGCTTGCTTTTTCATAATTCAACTTATATCCTTTAACAGGAAAGGCTACTTTTAATCACTTACTGGAAATGCATGTCTGTGGGACACAGATAAGCAATAAGTCACACATTCATAAAAATATACATTCTATTGAGTAATAAGCAATACATAACTTGTTAAAATGAAGTCATATGTTACATATGAGTATAGTTAAGTCAAATAACAATACAAATTTCTGCTGTGGGGTTAAAATCTAAAAAATACTTAGCTTTTAAGTGAAACACAGAAGTCTCATTATTCTAAGCATTTTACACACAATTTCTTTGAACACACAAAACATACTGGCTTCTCACACATCACACATTTGTATCCTGTATTCCTGTTTTTTTTTTTTTTTTTTTTTTTTTTTTTTTTTTTTTTTTTTTTGATAAGGTCAAATACTGCACTTCCTCTTCATATTAAGTTTATCATTCAGAGCATTAGGTACGTTGCTTCTTGTCTTCCTCCCTTCCAAAATCTCTTGGATTGCTGTTTTTCATTCTGTATGCAAACTTGGCACACTAATCCATCTCTGAAGATGAGGTTTTATTAATTCTAAAGCCAAATCTTTTAATGAAATTGTATCTTGATGACACAGGGGTGTTCTTGTAACATAGATACAGAATGCAACTGTTGACCGTGCTGATGTTCACCAAAGGAAAAAATATAGCCAGAGGCCAGTTGCAAGAATAAATTGTATATTTTTGGTCAAGGCTTGGTGCTAATGTAAAAAGAAACTATTTCTAGTTTACCAGTAATTTCACTGTCACTCTTAGAATGATGCATGCTTGGTACCAAACACACACATTTATTTTTCTTTGGGGTATATGACAGAGCCAATTTTTCGCTTTTTACAAGGTAGAAATTTAGTGGGTTTTTCTCTTTTGTTGCAATGTTCCTACATATGTCATTTTTCTCTTTTGAAGTTCATTCACAAGTTGGTTGGACGACAACCAATTATCAGCAGTAATGTTCCTATTTGTATTTGATATTGGCTGTGTCAGTCTCAAGACTGATTATGTAGGAATACTAAGCTTTCTTTCTTCAGAGCCAAGTCCTATACCATCAGACTCTTTCCCACAGTATAGATATCCAATATAGAAATAAAAGTTCGTACATCTGTGAGACACAAACTTTAAGACCATATATTGCTGGCTTCTTTGGCATATAAACTTTAAAACTGCATTTACCTTGAAATGGTACCAGCATTTCTTCTACAAATGTACACTCACTTAAGGAATACGATTCTTGACAATTTTGTACAAATTTACGAAACATACCTGAATTTGTAGTTGCTTTGTCTTATTTTCCTGGTATGTGGATCATCATGACGAAGACAAAGGAGAAGTCCCAAGAAGCGTTTCACAGACATAGTAGCCCTGGATAAAGGTCATCCTAAACTGTCCGTTGAGAAAAGTGAATACACATCTTCATGGCTGGATTTAGAAATAAAACCCAGCACCAGAAGAGCAATGAAAACTTTCATTTTAAACAGATGTCTGTAGCATTGTAATTGTATTTTTGTTCTGTATGGACTCTGCTTCTGGCTTCTTCTAATTTTATATTTGTCCATGCAGTAGTCTCTTCAATTAACTCATCTTCAACTAATGTAGACCAAACATCAACTTTATTACGATTTTCCCCCAAGTTACTAGCTTTTCTCATCAAGCCGGACATCCCTCTTATTATGTTATGGTGAAGAACACATCAATTTCTTGGTGGTTCTTTTGAATTCCAAACACAACCATTTTTTCCTGAGTATGTAAGAAGAGACTGAGCAAAATCTGAAGAGAGATGATCATTTACATTCACATTTTCAGCCTCACCTGAACTCATCTCTTCATCAATATCAGAACCATATAAAGTATCATTAGATGAATCTTCTTGGTTAGGATGAAATGAAGGATCAGCATCAGAATCATCAGTCCTCCTCTACTTGCACTTCATCCTACATTCTTGCTATCTTTGCTTCAAAATTAGGATTGGCTGCACTTACACTACACTTTGTAGTCCTGATGTACTAGGCTTATCCATTACTTCAATTATTCCAGAGGGAGAAACCCTAATAAATACTATAAACTGAATGGAAATATTCTCTGCAAAATCAGTAATTGAACAGGAGAAAAATGCACTTACCAATATAAAATAACATTCCTGGAAATGCATGCCTGTGATACACTTACTAACATAGCACAATACCGGCAATAGGTGTCTGTCAGACACCATAGGTTTTCAGAGAACCGTTATAAATGGTCATAAATAAGAGACCGCCAACAATGAAGTGCACCATCACATGGCAAATGAAATTACTGGAATCAGTATTGCCAACACAACATAATGAAATAAAATGTGTGTCTGACAGACACATTTCCTGTTAAGGGTTATTAATACTTTTTACCCTTTTCCTCTTTGTTGCTTTTTTTGTATACTTCACTTGCTCCCCCTTCTGCTTAACCTCACTTAACCAATAACCCCCCTTCCTCCACATTTTATCCTCATACTGTTCTCTCTCCTCTTGCTATTTACCTAACCATTTCCTCAACCTGGTCAACCTCTGTGATATACTTCCTTTCCTTCTCCCTTTTGTAACTAGTTTTACCTTCTCTGCTATCCTCAATGTTCCACCAGTTATTTCAGTCAGCAGTTTCTACATTATCATCATCCCGTGTTATCATTTCTTTATAATAAAATTTCTTCTTCTTCCTTCATATTGCTCATAAATATCATTTCACATTCTGTCTTCTTTCCCCTTTATTACTAATCTGCTGGCCAGTTATTTCTGTTTCATTGTGTGGTGCACTTTTTAATTTCCAATCACCACTTCACTAGTTTTCCCTTCTGTGGTTGACCCTGTATGTATCATTTGATGGTAGCTTACTTCTTCCCTGGTTAATGTACTGCCCTTTCCTTTTCGTGTTGAAAATTGCACATTGAGTTCCCTTTCCTCATTCACTGCCAGCTGCTTATCTCCTGTTGTCTTTAGGCCTCAGCCACACGGTCATCTACCCATAGCTTAAAGTTAAGTATATACCCTTCTTTACCTGACTCAGTGCTTGCCTTTTTTGCTGTATTAACTCCCTCATTTGAATTCCTTGTCCAAATTGTAAAATCCACATTAATAAAAAAGTCCATACCTTTTAGCCTTTTTTGCTTTTCTTAAAATCTCTTAAGCTGTTTGTATAATTGTAAATTTCACTAGGATATTCCTTCTTCCTCTTACCTTCCCAATTCTAAATGCATCCCAAAACCCCTCAATTGGATTTCCAATTTTTTTACTAATAAATCTTGTATTTCCTGGTACATTCCAACCCCCTTCTCTCTTCAATACCTGAATTTCTACTCTTGCCTTCCATACTCTCCATTCTTCTTTTATAGCTTTGAGTTTTTGGTTTTATTAGATCCAGTTCCTTATTTTCTGCTGAATTTTTTCTATTCTTTTCTGAATCTCTCTGCAAGTCATTTTCTCTTATTATACCTCTTTTGTGCCATGTTGCTTCTTTAACTTCACCCTCCTCTCCTCTGTGGAAGCTTCTCCACCACCTATCTATTCACCTCTGAAGCTCACATATATCACTCACATTTCACATAATACTTCCTTGATTTGATATTTTCTTCAAATTTTTAATTTTTCCAATATACCTTTGTATTATACATGTATGAGGGTAAGTCGAAAAATAATGCACAATATTTTTTTTCTACCTTGGTATTGCAGCTGGATTGTTACAATTTCATACAGATATAGTTTGAAGTTTTCACTATAGAGGGTAATTTTTTTTTTATGTATAGCTCTAGCAACAGAAGTGGGAACTATGCAACAAAGATGGCATGCATGCTCTCATCCAAGTGTAAGAGCAGAGTGATGTGGTTTGATATTTGTGGGCCAAAGGGTATAAACAGAGTGAAATTCACAGGGACATGTGTGGTATGTATGGGGATGATTGTATGGATTGTAGCAATGTCTCCAGGTAGCATGCATTCTCCCAAGAGGGCTGTGTGAACCTTGTTATTCATCACGCTCCGGGAGGCCAGTAACAGCTGCAACCCCGCAGAATGTCAGAGGCATCAAGGCATCAATTTTGAATGGCCAGCGTGTCAAATGCGAACCTTATCGCAACAGTTCAACATTTCCTATTGTCCAGTGTACGATATTGTTCATGATATGTTGAAATTTCATAAAGTTAGTGCTCTCTGGGTGCCTAAGAACCTGGCAGACTACCATAAGGGCCAGCGAATGATGACAAGCTTGGATAACTTAACGCCGTAGACCACAGAAGTACATGATTTTCTGAAAGGTATCATCACTGGTGATGAGTCATGGACATACCACTACACACCTGAAATAAAGCAGGCAAATATGGAGCGGAAACATGCTGGTTATCCAGTAAAGAAACAATTCAAAGTGACTCAATCTGCTGGGAAAGTGCTTGTGACAGTGTTCTGGGATATGCATGGTGTTTTATTGGTGAACTTTGCTGAACATGGGACCACTGGGAATCTGCAGCCTACATTAAAACTTTGGTGAAGTTTATCCTGCACTTCGTGACAAATGCCACAACATTAATGCTGACAATGTCAAACTTCATGACAAAGCTCGCCCTCATGTTGCTGCTGCTGTTCATCAGAAATTCACCAAATTTGGTTGGGAGGTGCTCCAGCATCTACCACACAGTCTGGACCTTGCACCGTAGGACTTTCATCTATTTGGTTCCATGAAGAAAGTCCTGGCCGGCCAACACTTTGTGACAAATATGGAAGTGAAATCAGCAGTCCGCAGATGGCTATACTCCAGGGAAATGGACTTCTAGGAACAGGGCATATTAAAACTGGTATCATGATGTGACAAATGTGCTGAGAAAGTTGGTGACTGTTGAAAAGTAGGTAAAAGGTGCAAGTTCATTTGTAATTTTTTTATTTTGTTTTTTTTTTAAGTATTAAACTTTTTTGTAAAAAAATTATTGCAGGTTACTTTTTGACCCACCCTCGTATATGCTAATGTTGAGGGTAGGAAGTAGAGAGGCACAAACTTACTATATTTCTGAATCATACATGGCTAATTAATTACTGAATGAAAAAATGCATGTTAAGTCGTGGTTATGAATAGTGGTAGAATGGTGTTAAAAAGATAAAGCATACGTTAATTTTCATGTAAATTACATATGTATTGAAGCTGGCACATATGTATTAAAGTTGGTGATTGACATTTCCCAGTGACATGTTAATGAGCTGTAGAATATAAGGGAGGGGATAAAATCTCCATTATAATTGTCTAGCAACCAACAAATTCATCAACCAATAGCAAGCCATTAGTAAAGTAACTGAACATGTTATTCCTTGGTTGCCACAATGTACAGCATGAATACCAATCAATATGCTTTAACACTGAGGCCACACATCTCTGCCACGTGAATGCTAACATTTGGCGTAAACAGATGGTGCTTTAATTTTTCCAGGAAATGCAGCAGGTAGCCTCCTGGCTCCTACTCTTTGTTGTCCTGTTTGTAACTTCCTGTGATCCTCATCACTGTGCTGCAAACTGAGTAGTTTTTTCAATAAAATTACCCTTATATGATTATATTAATTCATTAAATGTCCAATTTTTATAAAAAAAAAAAAACAGTTGAAGGCAGAGAAAACATTCCCCTTTTGAAGTCCAGTTTCTGGGAGTTCTAAACAAAGCTGATTCAGTCATAGTGGGATGTCATTTATTTATTACTTTCTAGTGCTCTAAGTAAGGCCAGGTATGGCAGCTGCCATTTATCATCATTCAAGTCTGACCTAAAACATTGACAATAGTGTAATAGCGTTAAGATCACAACAAAGAGAATGAGTGAGTAAGTGCACTGCTTAGCATTTAGGTGTAGTTTTAGAAAAATTGTTTGGTAGCTGATCTGGGCACAAATAAAGTGATTGTAGAATAAAATAATAAAGATTCCACTGTAACTTTGTGATTCATCTAAAAGAAGAACCAATGGAACTATAGGTATGTTAAAAAAACTAGGAAGATTCTCTTTGAGACAAAATAGTTATTTATGATACAAGAGTTAAAAGTGTAGTTTTATTTAGCGAGAAGGAAAGGTGGCGTAATGAGACAGTAAGGCCGAGTGTAGCAATCCGTACGAGCACAGTAAAAACTCTTTTAACTTGAGTGTCATACACTATTTTTTAGACAGCACAATATTTCTAGATCTATCAATAAATTTATAATATAAGGTCCAACAATCCTTTTGTTCAAGGAATAGTATGTTTTCCTATCACTTAGAGGCTTGTATGGGTGTATGTGGGAATAGAATTCGTCTATCGGTATAGATTGGTAATCAATGTAGTAATGTCAGTTCTTTACTCTTTACCATAAATCTTATAAATTAACAATTCCATTCCATTCCTTCTGCTATTAAATGATAAACAAGAGTATGTTACAACCAAATACCCAGCAAACATGTCTTATATGCTTTAAGTTGCCAATTGAAGAACATTGTTGAGCATGTTTAGACACGAGAATGGACTAGTAAAGAAGGCGGAGGTACTATCATTGATTTTATTTTTTTCTCAGGAATACAACCTCATTTATTCTTATACAGATAAATGACAGGTAACAAACATATAAATTCTTATTAATAATAGGCAACATTAAGTTCTTAACTGTGCAATTATGATGAAAGTGTGATATTTATTGTACAATTATTACAATTGGAAATGTTGATTCCTTGTGATGAGGTACTCGGTGTGTTTGTGTTGCTAAATTCAGACATCATACTATTATGGAGGTGGTATTGCAACATCAGCAGAAGTGTCGGGAAGGATGAGTGTAGCTATCTCCTTATTTTCTATGGAGTTCTCTGTACATTATAAATAACAATATATCAATCAGACTCCACTAGCAATGTAACACTTTCAAAACTACAATATTCCATATAACGGATACAGTGATAGTAACAAAACTTAGGTTGGTAACATTGCAGTATTATAAATATTTTATAAATCTAGAGTTATAAAGACCAATTTTTAGTTCAAGTGTTTTGTGTTAAAAAGCTCGCTTTTAAAAGTGTCTGTCTAAAAAGAAGTTATAATGGCTGCATGGGGAAAATGAAGGCAAATTGTAGGAAACAGTGGACGAACTCATGTTTTCTGTTGGAGCATCTAGAAACTCTGATGATGATGACCATGATAGCGATGGAAGCATTAGCAATGGGCTAGCAATACTGACTCAGAGATCAGCAGCATATTTCTGTTGGAATAAAGGTTTATTTTATGCAAATATAGCCCTTACTGTTTATTTTTCTTAAAATCTGTAGTAGCTGTGCATTCATGTTTTTTTTAATTCATTATTTATTATTGCCAAATGAACACAGTTATCAAGCCAGTCTCCTGATTATACTGCAGTCTGTTCTAACTTCATAAGTGTCTTACACTCACATCCATTAACATGAACATGCAACATCCTCTCAACTCCCATAGTTTTGCTTCGCTTGTGTGGCACATGCAACAAGGTGTTCGAAGTGCCAAAATTGTCACTTTATTGTCATCCTCACTCTATTGAAGTGTGCTCATAATATTTATATTTTCAGCATTGCAGAACAAACAAGAATTGCTAGTTTTTGTTTTTCTAATCCTTTAAAAGAAAGCTTCAAGTATAAAATATAGTTGCATAAAACGGGAAGCAAAATAATAATAATAATAACAAAATAATAATATAATAATAATAATAATAATAATAATAATAATAATAATAATAATAATAATAACCATAAGAATAACAAAATAATAATAATATAATAATAATAATAATAATAATAATAATAATAATAATAATAATAATATAATAATAATAACCATAAGAATAACAAAATAACAGCAATAATAAAATAAAAAAATAACAATAATAACAAAATATTATTACTATTATTATCATTATTATTATTATTTATTTATTTTTTTTTTCCCCCCCAGCCTTGACTAATAGGGGACATATAACCTGTGGCATTCTCAAGATAAAAAATGCTGCCAATTGGAGATGGTCAAATAGGGGCAATTTTGGAATTAGCATACAATACAAAATTGGTTACGTGCATTTGTATAGAGAAAGCTAATAATAAGAACATAATACAGTGAACCTTTTCAGTTTTTTGTATTGTGACTATGCCTTGCAGCCATAATCACTGCATGTGTGTAAGCACCTTGCTTCAGAAGTCATAGCTGATTGTTGCTGCACACTGTTATACCTGCAACAGCTTCTGGAATTTTCTGTCACGTCATTGACTGGTACAGAAATGAGCCCTGCAGGGAGCTCAGTTTTAATAGGGAATGCATTGCATGCAGCAGCCACTGCAGCCAGCATTGAAAGGCAGAATTGTTATGAAAGCACTGAAGGACATTTATTTGTAAACAGAAGTTTATTTGTAACCAGTGGAAGAAATAGAGAGTTGTTTGTTGGAGTAATAAACAGAGTTGTTTAAGTTTCAAGTATGGTGCTGAAAAACCAGTCCTGATATTGAGTATTGAGAAATGCTGATTTCATCCATATTACACAACTTTAGCTGAGTCAACCTGATACAAAACAAGAATTGAAATGGTTTTGAGTAATTTGTTGTGAATATACATGCTCAAATCTTCTGGGAAGTAATGTGGCATTAACATGTGACTCCACCAGTCTTTGCAGCCCCAGTTCATCAAGTCCTTGCTAACATTTTCAATTATCACTGCTTTGAATGAGGAACTCTGCACATTGATCTACCACATGTAAAGCACTTCTTTAAGCATTTTTCTCTGGGTATACATAAAATCATCACTGCATTCTATGACTACATAATACAGAAAGACCTTGTTACTGTCTTAATAATTTCAAAAGATCAAGGTTTCACTACTCAAACCTCTAAATTGTGTAGATACCATTATTGTATTAAAACAATCCTGCACAGATGCTGCATAGTGATGTTAATGGTGGCCTCTGTAAGTATTTGCTTTCTGCTGAAAACTGTATTCTAATAAATTACACTGCTGCTGCTTCTCTGATTATCCTCCTCATATGGATGCTGCTATAGTGCATTGCTCTAACAGCTCTATGAGCAACTCTACAGCTGCCGACCTCCCTTGTGGAGGTCCCTGGCAATCACCATAGAGCGTGGATAGTTTTTAAATTTTCATTCCACGTGATATTATCTCTCAGAGCTTAGTTTTAGTTTCATTTATCTTGACGGCTTCCAATGGAATGGTAGGTATGGGTTTTAAATGCTTTTATCTCAAGCGACTTTTACCCTGTGGTCTTAATTTCAGTTATTATCTTTTTTTTTATCCATTGTTGGCTATACTTTAGATGCATGTTAGTTTAGCCACTAATAGTTTGTTACCGTCGTTCTACAACTGAATTTTAGTTGGATAGGTAGACTCAGATTGAAAAATTCAATGCCATAGCTAGGATTTGAACCACAGATCGCCAATTACTCTGCCACTGAGCTACCATGGCAACGTGCCAGCATAGCACTGAATCCTTCAACTGACTCGCATGTTTCCCGGTAAACCACAAGGTGTTCTCAAATTTTTTGAGATGACAACCAACTAGAGATTGGGAGTCCATGGTTCAAATCCCAGCTATGGCATTGAATTTTTCAGTCTGACTTTACCTATCCAACTCCTGTCCTGCACACAGCTTGTGTGAAAAAACAATTAATCCAATGAATTTTAGTTATTTTATCTTTGCATTGTATATATCTCCTTTTTTACCTCTGATTTTTGCTGTGATTTTATTTCATAAGGGCACTAATTACCTTAGAAGTTGAGCACCCTTAAACAACAACAATAATAATAATCATAGGAGGACCTATAACCCCAGGATTTAAAAGCCAATATCTGGGGTGAGATTCCTGTTGAGCCGCACAAGCCAATGGATCAGATAAGTGTATTCAGGTGTGGTGGATCAGCCCAATGCTTGGTATGAACATGAGGAACTAGATTTAGGAAATGTAGGCAAAATGGATGACAGGAACAGTGATAATGGAGCAACTGATAGAATAAATGGTAGGGGAAATATGGAGAAAATCAACCCACCCTCTTTATCTATCACAAATCCCACATATGGTCAATTGGGATTGAACCCAAGCCACTGAGGTGGGCGGCAAATGATCTAACCACTCTGCCATGGCACCACCTTGTAATACATTCAACATAAATTTATGAATTTTAACTATTTAAGGAATGCAACTAATGTTCCAACTTCTATTTTTCTTTCTTTTGTTATTTCTACACTTCTGGTAGTTTTAACTCCTGAACAAGCTTTAATCACACATTTGAAACGATGCTCACATGACAATTACATGTGACATCCATAGTGTACAATAATGAACAAGATACTGAACACAGAAAAAAAAAATTCTTCTTCTTCTTCCTTTCAAGTATAAGGCCCTATAACCTGTTATGATCGAACAGTTGAATTTCAAACCAGTGCTTCTTTGGACACATTAAGAGATCTCTTCCTATTTGGATAGATTTGGGGTTCTCTTTGTAACCACATAATGTAGATGGTTAATCCATTTGTTCTGATATCTTATGCAATCAATAATAGGTTTCAACTGTAATTCCTTCCTACATCTTCAATGTATTTATCATTCCATTTGGTACATCCTGCTTTGTGTCTCATAAATTTCATTTCATTATCTCTTATTTTACTTTTATCTTTTTTCCTTAATGCCCATGTTTTACTTCTGTAACAAAGTATAGCTCTCGCCAAGGTGCTGTATAGGCAAATTCTAGTCGCCTTTGTACTCAAGAAGGTCTCATTGTTCTATTTATTATTGCTATTGTTTGTGTGTGTTTAGAAATGTTCTATAAAATCTCTATTTCTTTGAAAAAGGATCATGTGTATTCAAGATACATAAAATAAATTACTACTTCTAGTGTTTTTTATTCTAAACAATTTTTCCAGGTACAGGGTATAGTCCACAGAAGGCTATAATGTTTTTGTTGATTTTCACATCATAAAATATTTCCAATTTTGTTAAAGTTATGTATTGAACACTCTAATACATCATCTGAAGGTGTCACCAGGGCTAAATCATCTGCAAAATGTAATGCAGTTAGTTCTGAATGTCTATTTATTTGGATACACCCATGAGGTATTTTTTTCATTCTCTAATAATTTGATTCAGTGAAAAGCTGCAACCTTATCTCACTACTGTATGAACTTGTCAACTGGAATAGTTTATTGCTGCACTTACTGCAATTACGATTTTGTATAAAGATTACATGTGTTAGCTCCAAATTGTTGTGGAATGTGGTCTCTGGCAATTTATTTTTGTTCACTCTATCAAATACTTTTTCACACAATAAAGACAAGAAATGTTTAGAAGTTGAATTCTCTGTATTTTTCTATGAGTAATTTCAGAGTAAAATATCCATTGCAGCATGATCTTCCCTTTTGGAAGGATTTAGTACTCCAAGAAGTGTTTCTTAATTAATCAAATTTGAAAGTAAGTCCATTAATAACATAAAAACTGTGGAGTTTCCCAGAACATGTTTCAGAGGCCTATTTCCCTCCATTATCAACCACAAGTTGGTTACATGTGGTGAAACTGGTGATGTTTCTGAAATCACTCTGGTGGTGGTTCAAGGAATTCTCTGAACAGAACTTTCTGAGGGAGTCAAAATTGAAAACTCTGTTTCTATTTTTCTAAGTGATGATTTGTTCCAGTGTGCACAGTTCTCATTTACTAATTGTGTGTTTAACAAATTTTTTGATTCTGGATTAATATGGTGATTATTTGCCCATAAGTGGGTGGCAACTGCTATTATTTGCAACTGCTTGTATTTTATATTCAAGTGTTCTTTGGTCCTTGTTTCTAGGTTTCTTTTGGTTATTCCTATAAAAATCTGATTAGTCATAAAATCCAATTTGATACATGCCAGATTTTTTAATAGGTGGGATGGCATCCTTGATGTTTCAGCTTACAACCAAAGTATTTGGGCTTGAACAAACACACATACACCAAAATCGTGTGAGAGATAATTTGAAGGTCCCTTATTGCACTAGTGATCCTTGGTCATCTGCAAAGCTCTGCTGTCGTCCATTAGAGGCCTCCGCGTGTGCCATGCCTCATTGCACATTGACCTGCCGGTACGCCATTCGAGACCTTAGGGACAGTGCAGTGTGCCTCTGAAATTGCGTTTTGTGAAGTTATTTGTGTAGTGAAGCATCAGATGGATCGGCGATTGGTAATCAATCCTGCTAATGCATTGCGATTGGTTGAGATGAAGTAATGAAGAACTCTTCTTCGTGAAGATGGTATTGCTGTAAAAGACTAATCATTCACATGTTTTCTGGATCTATTATAGTGCAGAAATATGAGCACAAGTTAGAAACAGATACTGCTGTATGATGCTAGTGATGATAATGACGAACAACTCAATGTAAGCAGTAGTGATACAGCAAGTGCGGGAAGAGGTGATGGAAGCAGTGAAAGTCAATACCAACCCACTTCTGATAAGGCAATTATCATCAAGGTGTTTGATGACAACACACTAGAGAACATATATGATGATTATAACATAAGGGGTTTCAACACACGTGACAACCTTCTGAAGGCTAAAAGCAATACTAAAAACGTACTGGACTACGTGGTAAAAATGAGAAGGAAATCAGTTTTCAAAGGAAAACATACACTGCAGTTCAAAGGCCATCAAGGAGTGAAATTCGATAAAGAGTGAGAATGCAATTCTGCCTTTCATTACTGGCATTTACAACATTGGGCATTGGACGTAGCCAGAAATCTCGGGTGTACAAACTTTACAGCTTTACTAGAATTATTACTAATTTGAAAAAGGAGTTAAGGATAACATCATGCTGTATCACTATGCTCTAAGCACGAAAAGATAAGGATGGTGAAGAAGAGCTGATTCAAAGAGCTCAAACATTTGTTGCTGATGTCAATGAGCATATCACAACAGAAAAAATTGAAATTAGTTCTTTATGGAACTGTGATCAGTATCAGTTCAACTATGAGCTCTCTTCTGGAAGAACACTATCCATAAAAGGGGAGACACTGTCTCGATGTTGCAATCAGTTAACAGTGCAACACATAGCTACACGATCGATGTTGCTATATCAATGGAAGGACGATGGGCAGACAAACTCTATATTTGCTTCTAATAAACTAGTGGAAAGTTTGGACCCCACGTGTCAAGGGAAATAGGAACTCGGTGCCCTACAAATGTCTTCGTTGATGCAAGTGTGAGTGGGAAGATGACAAAACATCTGAAGACTTTTTTCTGTCAGTTTTGAATCCAAATTTGTTGAGAAAGTACTTTGTGACTCCTGGTCTGGACATAAGGATGAACAAGTACTACATGAAGCATCTGGCGGAAAAGATGTAGATTTAAAAGTAATTCCTCCTAAAACTACAAAATATGCACAACCTCTGGATGTGTATTTCTTCAGGCAATATAAAATATATGCCAAGAGAATAACAGACTTTATTAAACTATGTTCCAGTAATATGCAGTCAAAATTGCATTACAGATTCTTTATCATGATTTGCATTCTATCATTTACAATCAGCTATCTGCAGGAGTATATAGACCAATGCTTTTGTTATGCATGGCAGAACACTGGCTACGATATTGGTGAACCAGTGGACAACTTCAAAAGTGTAATTGATGTGGCATTCAACATTGAAATTATAGAATGTGCAAATATGACATGCGATCAACTTGCTTTTCTTCCCTGTGCATTTTGCAGTCATTCATATTGCTGTGAGCATTTTATTGAAAACCCCCATTTACATTTATAGTAGATGCGTATGGTGTCTACAATGACATCTATGATACGTAGAGCATGATTGCAGAGTTTTGCAGAAAAACAACATCCACAAGTGAAATATGTAATGGTCTTGTAACCAAACTTTCATACAGATATCTTTGTTCGAGCCCAAGTACTTTCCTTGTTTGTACATTTTTTATACTATGGTTAACTAGTGCTCACTGAATGTTGTATTCTTTGAACATTTTTTGCAATTTTTCAAAAGCCTGTGGATGGTATGTGGATTTTTTGAAGTTCATCTTCTGTCTGTTGCTATGTACGGTTATTTCTTTTAATAACTTTTTTTGTTTTGTTTTTGCTAGTTTTACTTTTTTATCTACTAAAGATTATGGGAAGCTGTTTTTACTTGCAATTTCAATTATTTTGTTATATTCTGCTTTGGATTCATCCATCAGAAGACAGAAATTCACAGTTATCACCCACTTTTGGACAAAAAATCAGAGTATAAATCCACAGCCGAAGCTTCTTAAACATACAAGGGAAAGCAAGAGCTATCCATGTGGGAAAAAAAATCTTCATTTGAAAAAAATAGAAACAGAATTTTCAATTTCGACATTCATCAGAAAGATTTGTTCAGCAGTTCCTTGAACCAGAGAACATTACCAGCTTCACAGCATGTAATCAGTCAACTTCTGCTTTATAATGGAAGAAAATAGGCCTTCGAAACATATTATGGTGTACTCCTAAGTAAGTGTTTAAGTTATTATCGACTCACTTTCCAATTTTAATAACACTGTTTTCAAACTTCCATTATAAGAAGAAAAAATGTTTCACAGTGTTTATATAATTGGTTCTAGATTATGCTGATAAAGAGAAGAACAACCAGGTGCATCAATAAGGCTTTGAGCTTCTTAACAATAAAAGAGTTGTGAGAATAAACCCTCTAGTGTACAATTCCTGTCTCATAAAACTGAGACAAGTTTGTGTCGTGCTTTGTTCCAGGTTCTCATAGAAAAATGAATATATATTTTTTTAACTTATGTATTTATTGCAAAGCAAATTACATTTAAATATGATGTAGCATTTAGCCCACTCTCTTTGCCAGTCATATACTATGTACATTGTGACTTTTACTATTTCCTGATAATTAAGATCTACCTGCACTGTATTGTGAGTACTATTTGTTTTTTATCTTTTCAATTTCGAATTCCACTTCCTTTTCACCTTATTTAAAAATTGACCTAATTTCTTACTATCTTTGCTGAACAATCCACTAATGTTCCCCGTATATTAGTCCCTTTACAATCAAATATAATACGTTCAGTGTCCTCACTATCACACTACATACTGTCAAACCCTGGCTGCATCTTGTGTAGTAGGAAGTGTAATGGGGATATTTGCAACTTAGTAGGGTGGTTCCGCCCAGGGATCCAAGATGACATTATATAAAGATGTTGGCAGTGTGCCACGAGGATTGTACTGAGGTAATGTCATAAATATATTGACAGTAAAAAGTGTTTGTCTTTAAATTAGTATATTAGTTAACCTATCCAATTTCTCTGGCCCAACAGAGCTGCATCCTTTATGTCCACCTGGCTGTAGTGTAAAGTATAAATTCCCAGACAAAACCTCTCGCAGCTCTATCATTTTATTGAAATTGTAACAGCAGGCATGGCTTATTTGGTGGAGAGAGCCGGATATGAGTCTTAATGATGTAATTTGTGCAGAATTTTTTTTTCTCTTCTCTGCTTGAGTATTTGGAAATTTTCATTTTGTCACCACATGGCTTAACGGATTTTGGTTCTTAGACTTTGAAATTTTTGGTTTTCCCTATTATCCTTTAACTGTTATTTGTAGAGGTGATGTAGTTTTCTATTTTGTGCTCAAAATTCCCATTTTCTAGTATAATTCTTTGTAAAATGTAACACACGGTGAGGTTTCTTCGTTACGTCCTTCATTCCTCGCTTATTTGGTAATTTTAGGCTTGGATGGTTTAAATTCTTCTAAATTAGTTGTTCCCTAGCAATTTCTACATTTTTAATTATCAGTGGGTAACATATTTTTCATAGTTGACTTGACTTCATCAGTAATTGCACTGTAACATTTCCCATAGTATGTGGTGCTGGTTAATTTTTCAAGTTTCATCTTCAAAAGTTTGACTATTGCATCTTATTTTTCGAAGTTTCACTATACTTTTCAGACTATTAATGCTAAATTGCTCTATTTGTAATGGTTTTCATATGAATTTCATTTTACACAACTCCAAATAGCTATGCAGTGTTGCATTTGCATTAAAATTTGTTTTCAGGTTAGTGTTTCTAATACATACATTGCTGGTGTTTAATGTGCTATAAAAGTCACACGGCTTGATAAGTCTTATGAATATGAAGCCTTTGTACTCAAACCTTTCAAATTTTTGCCATGGGCACTTAGTGTAATAAGATTTGTGCCCTTTTTTATTGTGCATTGTACCAAGTTGTATGTTGTATATCTGTAGAACCTTTTAGGTGCTTTCATAGTATTGATTAGTGAATTAGTAATATTTGAGTTGCCATCCAGCCTAAGAGACATACTAGACAAAGTTCTGATGTTCCTGTTGAATCTCTTAAACAAATTGAGCAAGAATCAGCTTCCAGTGTTAGTGGGCCCTCTAATGCACAATTGTTGCCTGCAACCCCATTACGAATGGTTCCTATTAGCTCTATATTTTTTTTTTTTTTTTTGGTAGTGTTTAATGCCCATTTTAACTACTTATGGCACCGGTGGAATGAGATGGCGGGGGAAACCGGAGTACCTGCAGAAAACCCGCCCCGGCGCCACTTTGTCCACCACAAATCTCACATGTGGTTGCTTGGGATCGAACCCAGGCCATCTAGGTGAGAGGCGAGTGGTCTAACCACTCGGCCACAGCATAGCCTATTAGCTCCATGCAGCCTGCTATTCCTTGACCTGCAATTGAACCATCATATTTTGATAATGTAGGTTCCTTATCAGCTTTTGCTTTTTTGCAAAATTTTGAAATGGTGGCTTCTGCAAATTCCTGGAATGAGATATGAAATTGAAATTTTTTCCATGTCACCTTAAGTCAACAGTACTTCTATGTTTCCAAACTTTTCGCCATAGGCGCCTATGTCATGATTGGGTATTTTTGACTACTAGTTTTCTCAATGCTTTTCAAATTGCAAATCAGAGTGACCTACTTGAAATGAAATTGCGGCAACAACTACAATTTGATACAGAAGCTGTTACAGATTATGTTTTGATGTTCTTTCTTTATGTGACCCAGTTAACTCTAGTAAGTCTCAAGTAGAACAAATTAAATATTTGCTAAAAGGTCTTAAACCCTTTTATGTTCACGCTTTGGTACCACTTAATCCACAAACTGTTGAGCAGGTGCTGCAGATAATTTGCTGTGTGAATAGGGCACAATTTTATGTGCAACATAGTCAGAACTTAGTAACTGCACAGACACAAGTGGGTGCTCTGCTAGTTTATATTCCTGTGTCCATGGCACACGACTTCTCAGCCAGTAATTACACATACTGTAACTTCTCAAGATCCAATGTTACAATTAATCGATCATGTTGAATAATTATGTACACAGATCACTCAGTTTCAGCTACCACCTGTACCTACATCTTGTACTCAACCAGCGTCTTCAGCTTCAAATTTGAGGCATTGGCGTGATTCTCCAGTTACTTGTAATAGATGTAACAGAAGCAGCCATGTTGCTCGCTTTTGCCATAATAACTTCCCACAATCACATCAGCAAGTGCCACCAGACTCAAGATGAGACATAGAGGTATCATGGTCATCAAACAACTCGCCTTCACCCTGGTATGATGCTGCAGCTTTCAAAGGTCAGATTCTTCAAATAAGAGGGTATGTCAACAATACTGAAATGTCTATGTTGCTTGATACAGGAAGTGCAGTTAGTATTTTAAATGCTGCTCATATTAATGACTTTTCTAAATTACTGCCTATTGATATTTTATTGTGCACTGCTGGAAACAAACTGTTTGATGCTCCACATACTACACTTTTGGATTTTGTAATGATGTTCCTTTTCAGCAAGATGTATTGGTTGTAAAAGATTTACCACATAATTTGATTTTAGGCAATGACTTTATGCATGCACATAATGCTGTGATAGATTATGCTAAGAATTTGATTACCATAACATTAAATCACATTTCTTTTACCATTCCACTTCAACAAATAACACAGGGACCTTTTGCAGATATGGCTGTGAACCCTTTGCAAGCTATTGGGTGTACTAATGAGCCTTTATTGAAAGTTAAAGTTGTAAATTATGTTAAAATTCCACCATTGTCGACTTTGTTATGTACTAGTTCAACCCTCTTCCACAATTGTAAATGATGTCATGTTGAAACCTGCTATTGGTATTTTACAAAAAAACTTGTCCATTCTTGTATCAATCTATTTCAAAGTTTACTATTCCAGTGCATAATAATACAGCTGCTGCTCAAACTTTGTTTGCTAATACTGTGTTGGCCAAAGGACATGATGTGGCTTTAGTCCAAAGTAATTCTCTGTTACCACCTGATGTAACTACACTAAAAGGCCCTAAGTTTCATTTTAAACTTAATAGTCAACTGTTCTGAGTCACAGAAATCTGACTTGCATTCATTGTCGTTGAAATATTCCCATTTGTTTGATATTTCACTTCAGGAATTTGGTACTACTTATGTAGCAGAATTTAATATTAAAGTTACAAACCCTAAACCAATCAAACAACGTCCCTGTAAAGTTGCCCATAAACAAAAAAAGGTAATCTCACAGGATAAAGAAATGAAGGAAGCTAGAATTATTCAAGAACTCACAGTCCCCTTGGGCTTCTCCTGTAGTGTTGGTGAAAAAGAAAGATGGTTCTAAGCGCCTTTGTGTTGATTATAGAAAACTAAATGCTGTCACAGAAACTTCTTTGTATCCCTTACCTCTCATTGATGATTTGCTTAGTTAACTGGGAGAGGCTAAATGGTTTGTTTCTTTGGATTTATTGTAAACATACTTTCAAGTCCCTATTCCAGAAGATGATAGAAAATTTACTTCATCTGTCTCATTTCAGGGACAAACAGCATCAGTTTTCACGTTTGAGTTTTGGTCTTGCAAATGCCCATTTCTTCAGTTATATTGCAGAAAAACTATTAGGCGACCTCAATTATAAACAGGCTTTAGCTTACTTAGAGAATATTGTGGTCTTTGCTAAAACTTTTGAGGAATTGATGCAAAACCTAGAAGCTCATAATTTCAAACTGAAGCCTGAAAACTGTTTCTTTGAAATGCAAAAAATAAAGTGGCTTGGATTTGAAGTCTCTAAAGAAGGAATTTCCCCAGATACAGATAAAGTAATCTCCATTCAGAAGTTGCCTCGTCCCAAAAATGTCAGAAATATTTTGGGATTGTTTAATTTTTACACAAAGTTTATTAAAGGTTATGCTCACATTGCCCCTCCACTTACACAGTTGACTAGGAAAAGTCAAGATTTTCATTGGGATGATTCACAAGAAGCAGCTTTCCAAGCTTTAAAAGATGCTTTAGTTTCTGTACCAGTTTTAGCTTACTATATGCCTGGGGCTCATGCTGAATTGCATACTGACGCTAGTGGGTTAGATGATGCTTGCATCTTATATAAGAGAATTGATATGTTTTGAAATCTGTTGGTTATGCATCTAGAACCCTTACAAAATCTGAAAAGAACTACAGTGTTCCAGAATTGGAACTATTGGCCATTTTATTTGGACTTACTCATTTTCACATCTTGAGTTTGGCTATCAGGTGCATATTGTTTCTTATCATTACTCTTTGTGTCATTTGAATAATTTAAAAGATTTGACAGGAAGTTTAGCCTGGAGTTGTTTGAAACTCCAAGAATTTACTATTTGCTATAAATCTGGTAAAACACATCATGATGCAGTTACTCTTTCTAGATTCCCAGTTTTGCATCCACAGGAAAATGAACTTCAACAGCTTGAGGAACATCCCACTTGTTTGCTATCTCCAGTGTAAGTTGCTGACAAGCAGCAACAAGATTCTTCTATGACTCCCATTCTTCAGGCTCTTAATGACCCTCCTTCGGCTTCTTCTAAAATTTGGAGACAAACTTCAACTTATGTTCTAAAGTCAGGTGTGCTTTATCGCAAAAATGCTGGCTCTACTGGACCCCTTCATTTGTTGGTAATTCCTGAGGCTCTTAAACATGAAATTTTGTCCTCATGTCATGATGATCCTCTTTCAGGACATTTAGGATTTTCTAAAAGTTTCAACAAAATTCATTCTCGATACTACTGAATTGACATGAAAATAGATATTGAACATTTTGTAGGCATATGTCCCAGTTGTCAAACCAGAAAAGCACCCAACAATCAGAAGCCTGCTGGTCTTTTACAGCCTATTCCAGTTACTTCTGTAGGAGAGCGTTTGGCATTGATCTTCTTGGTCCTCTTCCACGGTACACCTCTGGTCATAAATACATTGTTGCTACAGAATATGCATCTCGTTGGGTTGAATCCATGTCACTTCCTTCAGCAACAATTCCACACATTGCTTATTTTATTTTGCACAAGATCATTTGTCGCCATGGTGTGCCTGCTAGTCTATCAGACAGGGGTTCAGTTTTTCTTAGTGAAGCAACTCTGGAACTTTTGAAATCTCTTTTAGTGTCCTCTTCATTTACCAGCGCTTATCATCCAGCTTGTAATGGCTAAACAGAATTTTTCAACCAACCTTTATTGAATATGCTCAGCCATTTTGTTGACTCCATTGAGAAAATTGGGATGCAATCCTACCATATGTGATCTTTTCTTACAATTCTAGTGTACAAGAGTCTACTCATTTCTCACCATTTTTCTTGATCAATGGACGGGAGCCAGCTTTGACTAATCAAGTTCAGTTACAAGTTACTTCTAATTACCTTTTTGTTAGCAAACTTTACAGGACAACCAAAAGGAAAGAGAGCTTGCCATTAATAATATTACCCAACAGCAAATCAAACAGAAGCATAGATACGTTGCTAAATATAGAGATGTTGTGTATAATGTTAGTCAATTAACTAAAGAGTTTACTCCCACAAGAAAGAAAGGCAAATGTACCAAGGTATTACACAGATATTTTGGCCCATTTCTGATTATTAAGCAGATAAGCACAGTAAAATATCTTGTTTGCCGCCCTCATGCTCCTCGCACTAACCACCGAAGCGTTCATGTTTCAAGTATTTATCCCTACTATGATCCTGTGGGACCCTATACATAGTAATTTTTCAGATTTAATGTTACAGAATTAGGTGCTCTTTTATTTTCAGAGCTGAGTTGTTGCTCTCAGTTGAAGCTATTACATTATCAGGAATGATTATTTTGAGGACACATGATTTTACTTATGATTATGTATGATGTCTTTAAATGAATTGATTGTCATGATGCTGTGATGATTTTTTATACAATTGTTGCATATATACTTTTTTTTAAGATGATGTTGCCTTGGTGGAAGTGCGACAGGGTACCCCCAAGGTAGATGATTATAGTTTTGTGTATGAATAATGATTCGAGTAGATTTTGAGTAATTGGTGTTGCCGAAGTGTGCCCATTAATTCTGTTTGTGTGCAAGTAATGATTTTAGTGTCTGTTTTGATTTAGTGGTGCTGCCAAAGAGTACCCACTAAACCAGTGTGTCAAGTTTTAGTGATGATGAGTTTGCAGCAATGCTCTGATGGGCCTGTAGATGTTCGTGAGTGTTTTAGTTAGTGGTTTTGCTAAAGTGTATGCACTAAGTAAGTGTTTAAGGAGTTAATTTGTGAGATGTGATGATATTCAGGATTTTGAGGTTCATAGCAACAGGTGATCCTTGTACTGTGATTTTCTTTGCAGCTTCATATTGATTGGAAATGTTGGAGCTGTTTCAATGGTGCATCATTTTTATGACTTTTTTTTTCCTGATATGCTAATGTTTTTCTTGAAAAGTTTGCTTGGAGTATTAACCATATATATTTACACATTTCTATTGTGTTATGCATTTTTCCTCAGTTTTTAAGAAAGATTTAGCTCTGCTCACACAGGATTGATAATTATTGGCCAATACCATGAGTAATTAGTTCTGTACAGCATGCTGGGTTAGTGATCATGGCCTGAGTAGTAAGGTTGAGATAGTTGGAGATAGCATACTATGATATTTTTAATATGTTTTGGATCACATACGTGTTAAATTGTTTTCCTATAGGTGCACCTTTAATCATATTTATAAGTACCAGCTTGTTAGGTTAAGTTTCAGGATCCTGATGATATTACTTTCTTTGTAATTACAGTGTTTGTATTATATTTAATTCTGTGCACAGATGTCTGATTTATCACTTATAATTATGTTGAATAATTGATGTATTTACTTTTATAAATGTTTGTAAATGTAAAGAATTCAAATTCTTTGTAGAAAATAGATTATTATATCTATGGCACATTACTGGTTATTGGTATATTAATGCACAATGGTTAAATTATTTTTCTTATGCTTGCAATTTTGTAATTAACCATTTGACTTGTTTACTTATGCTCTGATGAAACCCTGTTGTAGTATATACTTGCTGTTTTGGGGAGCTCAAGTGCCTGCTGATAGAAGGGGGGAGCCATGATGTTCGCCACTCACAATTGTTCTTAGTTCTTGATTATCAACATTCTTCGTTGGCCTGCACCTTTAGAAGTCTTCAACAGGAAACAGCTGTGGCATAAGGCCATTGGTCAGAGAGGCATCCCAAGGCAGTAGATACTCCTTTCATTTTCTACACCATTGACAAGAAAGCTCGATGTATCATCGGATGCTGTGACAATTTGTTTCTTGTGAGTGGTGACCAAAGATTTAATGTGATGAGAGAACTCATACAGTAATGTTCCCTCCTCTCATAGTAGGTGTAATGCAGTGGCAAGTTGGATTTATTGTGTGCATGTGCGCAGCTTAACCCCACTTCATAGCATGTTAAATTTTTATTTGAGCAGGACACCTTTAAACTCCTCAATTTTGCTTTATATAGCTTCATTTTCATCCTACACCTATGTTAAATAACCACAACTCAGACTTTTCAAGAAGTAATATCCTAATGAACAAATACAGACCTTTTCTTGCTTTGTATCAATTTTGTTTTGATGTATCCATATATTCATGTAAAAACTGTAACTATGTAAGATGTACAATTCCAATATTTTATTTCATTTTGCTGTGGACATCAAACTTGGTGACTGGGGAAGGTGTCACATCCTGGCTGCATGTATAGGATGTGGTAGTACTGAGTGGGTTTAGTTTTTCATATGTTGGCAATACTGGCAACCTTTGCTGTACATATAAGGAAGGGCCCATGAGGACTCATTCTCTCTTGTGTAGTAGAAAATGTAATGGGGATAGTTGCAACTTAGGAGGATGGTTCCGTCCAGGGAGCCAAGCGTGGCATTATACCAAGATGGTGGTGGCGTGCCACGAGGATTGTACTAAGGTAAAGCCATAAATATATTGATAGTAAAAAGTGTTTGTCTTTAGATTAGTAAATTAGTTAACCCATCCACTTTCTCTGGTACACAGAGCTGCATCCCTTATGTCTGCCTCGCTGTAGAGTAAAGTGAAAATTCCCGGACAAAACCTCTCGCCGCTCTACTATTTTATTGAAATTATAACAGCAGGCATAACAATATGGATCATTGGTTCTGTGGTATATCATTTCTAAAACCTTTTAGTCTCTACACACAATTCTTACCTATGTAATACCTTCTCGTTCCTTTTAGTTATCCTTGTTACATATGCTTCCTTTTCGCACCATCTTTAAATCTGCGCATAGAAAGTCAAGGATCTTTTACCTGTTATTCCACTAAAGAGTTTCAGTAGTTCTATATCCTCATATCAATTTCTTGGCAAGTAATCTGTTGTGTAGTTGCTATTAATTATTTTAATAATTTCATTTAATGGAACACATATGTGCTTAGTATCAACTTTGTAATTTTGCTGGCTTAGATTGGAGCCAAGTACAGACACTATGTGCATATTAGATTACAATGCTATATTCACACAGCATGCAGCTAACTGTAAACATGCTCCATATAGCCTGCAGGCACTCTGTTGTGTCAAGAAATGTTTGGATACTTCACAAAGGTAAAGAGGAATGGGGTGGGAAAAACTGGATGTTTCCACCAGCAGAAAGGCTGCAAGTGAAAGTGCATGCATAGACTGTAACCACATTTTCATGCTGGTTTTAGAACAGTTTGCCATAGTCATTCTGACAGATTTTTTTGTCAGCTCCCCTCACCCTCTGTACTGTTTAAGTCTCCATTCAAGCAGTAATTTCTTCACTGTTTTGCTCTGAAACTTCTTTCAGTATTCTAGTTGCCTTGATGATTTAACTTTAATGCTTGGTGAAAATAAAGTGCTAGGTTTAATTGTGTGTCACCTGTGAAGTTACAAGTAATTTATTTTATAATAGCTGAGTCAATTGAGGTGTATCAATGTGACATAGGAAAACTTAAAATTAAACTTTTCTGACTGTTGAATTACAAGGACAAACCAAATTATTTCTCAGCATTGACCAGTGCTCCAATTAGCAAATCTCTTAAGTAGCAATAAGAAAGGATTCAACTGTCATTTCACAAAAAGCACTATATGAGGAACACAAAAGGTCAACAGGTTATGAAAAACTCAAAAACTGTTTTTTCAGGTATGCTTATTATTTGAGGGTTCAGATGTCAAATCACCATGGACTGGTACTGTTACAGTGCTCTTAAGATGCATAAAAAGACATGAAAAATCTGAGAGTCAATGCATATCTCACTTATAAACAATTTGGTGCGGCTCATGTAGATCTTTTGTTCAATGAACACTGGAAGATAAGTGAAACGAAACAGAAAAGTGCTGAAGTGCTTAATAAGTGATAGGTTTCCTTGGGTGCCAGGAACTTGCACTTTGCAGATATTGTGAAGACATTGTTTCATCCAATCGTGGCAACTACACTGAGCTCATTGATCGAATATCATCAAATGAGATAGCATGTTAGCCGAGCATCTTAAAACTGCAACTGTCTTTTCTGGCATGTTTAATGATATTCAGAATGATACTATACAATCTATAAGTAATGTCTGCTAGCCGCAATCAAAAATTTACTGTGCACTGTTCGCTCACCATACTTTTAAATGCGGCTTCTGATGTCTTTAGAAATCTCAGTTGTCAACAATAACCAGATATGCATCTTCAATTCACATTCAGAAAAGATTTGTGTTTTACAAATATACATGTATAGCATACTGCAGTCCGTCTGGCGTCCCATGTCGTATCTAGTCTAACATTTGAACTGTACAGAGACATTCCTAACTCAGGCATATGATGGGGCTGCAGTGTTTTCTGGAATGCTAGGAGGTACACAAGCATTAGTAAAACAGACATTTTCAAATGCTATTTTTGTCCATTATTAGGCTCATAGACTCAACTTAGTTTGGACTCAATCTGTTTATAACATAAAATGTAAAATATTTTTCAGCACCCTTAGCAGACTGTTTCTTCTTCTTTCCCCCCCCCCCAATTCCACCAAAAGAACTCAATTGCTGAATGAAATGGTTGGCTGTCATCTACTCTCAGTAGCTCAAACTCATTGGTACTACAATGAAAGGTTGATACTTGTGACAGCAAGGAGTATGAGAGTTTTCTTGAAGCATTTAGTTTCATCCTAGAAAATGCCACTTTTTTGGGATAGTGATACTGTTACTACTGCCAGAAGTTTTATTGGTTTTTAGAGGACCACAAACTAGTTTCTTCTTATATATAGTTTTTTGTGACATTTTTAATCGGACAGAACATCTGTTCAAGATTTAAAAAAGCATGAATATTGAGTTCTGGTCCAGAGAGGTGAAAGAAACTACTAAATTGCTATCCGAAATTGGAAACCTTTTGATGGTTACTACAATCACAATGTTGTTATTGCTGGTCACTCCAACAGCCATGGAAGTGAAAATTAACTCTTCAAGCCTTTTCTGATTTAAAATTTCATTTCTAAAGCCTCTCTGTAGAAATTGACAACATAATCGTGCAAACAAATGCTTGGTTTAATAATATTGAGCCAATGGAATTCGTAGAACTTCTTGAAACTTCCAAGTTCCTTAAATATGATCAAGATTTTCCTACTGATATCTTTAACAGTTTACAAGAAAGTTATGGAAGTTTCTTTGACACTGTATCTCTTTGAAGTGAAGTGATCATCTACAAGAAATGGTTTCCAGGACACAACAGAACATACGTGAGCTTTTCAACCATGTCACATCAATTAGACTCCAAGAAGTGTTGCCCAAATCACATAAAATATGCTTTCTCCTCCTCACAATACCAGTGCTGAATGCTCGTTTTCCAACCTGAAATGTATTAAAACATATGTTCAAAGTGTAACGAGTGAACACCATTTGTATGGGCTTTGTCATCTCCATTGAGAAAGAGTTACTAAAATTCAATGAGAAGAAACTCGCCTTCAGTTTTTTATGATGGTGTCATTGAGGAATTTGTGAAAAAGGAGTAGCAGCTGGAGTTTACATATAAATAGATTGATAAGATCCAAAAACATTACTTTTCAGTTTCAAAGGAATCTTTTTAAACATGTAGGTATTTAATAATAGGAATAATAATTATGATATGTTTAACATTGTTCATGTAGAGTTATTGCATAGTGCATGCCTTTCACTTGAACTCATGCTTCGCCACTGCTCCTAGCACATCACTAGGGCTCGGTTCAGCATCACAAAATTACCGGATTGAGGTATGGTGTACGCAAAGTATAACTATGACGTGATGGAGTAGGCATGGTCTCTACAGCCCAATTCAAAATGTATTGCACCATCTAGCATTGCTCACTACCTGGCCTTGTACAGTTCCTGCTAGTGGATAAACCAGTGAATACTGAGAGTGCAGATTGAAAAATGTCAAAAATATGAAAGGGGAGGCATTCGACCAGAACAAACTTCAGGATGATTCGAACATATTTTGAGTGACAGGAGGAGAGTCTTTTCTTTCAATACAGTAAAAAGTATCTTGTAATTCACTGTAATGAATTCTGAGCAAGTTTGGTTGATTTATGTTCATTGTCTTTTCAAAGCTCTGCACATAATTATCTTGAATTTTGTTTGTATCAAGCTTTATACTTTTATTTGTAAAAGTGCAAGGCATTTTTATTTACTAATCATATTATGAAATACTTGCTTTATTATGTTTCTTTATAAATTAGAATGATGCAAATATCGACACATGTAATGAGCTACCTTTGGAGCAGATTATACCTCAATATGTGCATGTTTGCACTACAAACCTCTCCCCACTACCCTCTTTTATACTTCTGATTGCTTTCTGCATTCATAATTGTGTGCACTTCGGTACCCAAAACAGAGCTCTAAACATTACTTTCCAAGTTTTTTCAAAGGCTGTTTGCCCATCCACTAGTTCTTAAACTCTTCTCTTGATATTCTAAACATTGCCATAAAACACTACTTTTGTCTAAGTTAAGGAATTCTGTACCAATATTTCATTGCTTTTTCTATCACTACTCCTTTCTTTGCTCCTCTTTCGACTCAATTTGGGCTATCTCCCTTACAGTAATCCTAGTATTTCCCTGCAGAACAGCCTCTACAGCTTTCCACCCTCCATACAATCTTCACACTTCCATCCCATATAGCATTTTGACCTCTATCACCATGTTCTAAATTCTCTCTAGCCACTTGATCTCAATTTCTGGAATTCTATTTTTGTATTTTCTAATGGCTACCATACCTGCTGTCCCTTTTACTAATGCTAATTTCTTTTTTTCCTCCCATGAGCCTCTTCCATCAATTTTGACTCTCCAGTATATATTCTCATACTAACTTATACTCTAAACACCCTTTCTTCCCTTTTTTTTGTATTTGCTTAGTTTTCCCCCTTTCTTAAATATCACAACCTGAGTGTTAACTTGGTCCATTTTTAATTTCCATGTTTCAAAATATTTATCTATTGCATTCAAAGATTCTTTTACAAAGATTGCTTTAAAGATTGGTTGTAATCGGTCCTACCACTATAGCATCAATGAATAGCATCCTGAGTAGTTACACATACGACCTAGCAAGGTCAAGTAACGATAATCCTGCCACTAGGGGGATTTAAGCGCTAGTGTCGCGTTAATCCGCCGCCTTAAGAAAATGGCGGGAATATGAATTTTGAAAAGGTGTATCCGCTGATCCATACCTTTTCAATATTCAAATTTCCCGCCATTTTGTTAAGGCGGCGGAATAACGCGACACTAGCGCTTAAACCCCTGGTTGCAGGATTATGGATAATTCTACTTGCCATGCCGTATGCAAAACCTAATAAACAACAAGTTCATATCGCAGATATACTTATTACATATTCTCATGCAATACAACATTGTATACATGCAAAAAAAAAAAAAAAAAAAAACTGATTTTTTTAAGAAACCACATGCACAATTTTTATATATATTTTTGTCTTTAGCTTGCTTTGAATATCACACGCTCACTGGTCTTTAGCACAGGATAAAAAATAATGTTTATGAAAGTTTAAGAGATAATCCGCTGATCCATACCTTTGCAATTGTCACAATTCCCGCAATTTCTCTTAATCCGGTGGATTAACGCGACACTAGGGCTTAACCCCCTGGTTGCAGGATTATGGGTACTCGACCTTGCTAATCCGAATAATAAAAGGAGAATTGATGGCAATGATTGGAAAATGGAAGGGGTACATCGGCGATGGTGGACCCGGTGGACGTTTCATAAAGTTGCTCGTTGTTCATAAATGATGTCCACTGCGCTGGCGGGAAAAACGATCGAACATTGTCGCCTAAAGAGGAAACACGTGACGCAGATGTAGAGGAAGAAGAAGAATCTGTGGATTGTACACTAGCCATGCTGAATACTGAATGCCAATGCTGCAATTATATGTAGCAGAGAAAGGCAAGAAGGCGATGGGTGGGGGAAGCTGTTCACACGGGACAGAAAGCGATGTCAGCACTCCAACCGGAGATGGTGCAGGTGCCGAGAATGCAATGCGAGCGTAAAAGAACGGGACCAAAAGTCGATGCGAGTGTAAATGAAGAACGGGCCGAGGTGATATGACCGTAAAAGAAGACGAATGGGCCGGGAAGGCTATGCGAGCGTAAAAGATGAACGTGCAGGGAAAGCGATGTGAATGTTAAAGAAGAACGGGCCGAGAAGACGATGTGAGTGTAGAGACGAACGGGCCGAGAAGGCGATGTGAGAGTACAAGAACGGGACGAGAAAGCGATGGGAGCGTAAAAGACGCACTGGCCGAGAAGGCTGTGAGCATAAAAGAAAAACGGGACGAGAAGGTGATGTGTGTAAAAGAAGAACGTGCAGGGAAAGCGATGTGAATGTTAAAGAAGAACGGGTCGAGAAAACTATGTGAGTGTGGAGATGAACGGGCCGAGAAGGCGATGTGAGTGTAAAAGAAGAGTGGGCCGAGGTGATATGACCGTAAAAGAAGAACGGGCCGGGAAGGTGGTGTGAGAGTAAATGAAAACTGGTCTTGAAGGTAATGTGAGCGTAAAAGAAGAACGGGCCGAGAAGGCGATGTGAGTGTAAAAGAAAACCGGGACGAGAAGGTGATGTGAGTGTAAAAGAAGCACGTGCAGGGAAAACTATGTGAATGTTAAAGAAGAACGGGCCGAGAGTGTGATGTGAGTGTAAAGGAAGAACAGGGCGAGAAGGCGATACGATTTGAGTGTAAAAGAAGAACGGGCTGAGAAAGCGTTGTGAGGGAAAGAGGAACGGGCAGAGAAAGACAGGAAGTGTCCAGACCAAGCAAAGAAGTGATTTAAAATGACAATCGCATAAAGACAGCAATTAAAACATTTGATAATGCATAGCTCCCTTCTATTTGAATAAGAAGAAGATTCTGCTAATGTTTATCTCTTTTAGCATGGTGTTGAAAAGGCAAGAAGGCGATGGGTGGGTGAGTTGTTCACACGGGACAGAATGCGTCGTCAAGATTCCGACCGCATACGGTGTAACGTTGCGCAAGCCAGACAACCACTTGGTAGGTTGTGCAATAAGCTGAGCTAATGAAGTCCGGTTACAGCGGTGAAAATGAACAAATCTCTGTGGGAAAGAAACATTTGCACAGTATAAGCATGGACTTCATTCTTTAGAGAATACGTTGCTTGTACAACGAATATAACATAACATATCGAGAGAAAACCACACAGTCCTTCCTAATAGTATTTGAGCCTGAAAAATTAACATACACAAACACATATACACTATACACATTAGTGGGTTGTTAAAACATTCATTAAACATGGATAATATACCCAGTACTAGCACAATGGTGGCGCAGGAGGATAGCCAGGAGATAGATCCGACAGAGGATAGATTCGAAATTACAGAGCATAGGCAGAGAAATCTTGCAAAGTATTATACAGGATTTTCTGAGACAGAAATTAATGTTAGGCAAATACCACACGATGCAGACCCACAGCTATGGGTCCAAAGCATGTTTAATGACCTAATAGAATTTGTAAAAACTGAGCTATTGGAAAATGAACCTGGGTATGTAGGATTGACCATTCACGATACACATAATGTTTTTACTCCATTTAGTATGAGTGTGCGTAGGATCGATCAGGTGAATTCAAGTGTATTCTTTCAAAGCATTGAACAGGTTATGCAAAACAACAGGGAATTTATAATGGGAGGACCACTTAAATTAAATTGTGTATGGACAAAGGCTATTTCTGGACAGTGTTATAAACCATGCCAATTATGCTACAGCAATAAAGGCATTATAGAAATTAAAAATAGGGATGATATGTGCTTGCCTAGAGCACTAATAGTAGGAAAGGCCAAGGCTGACAAATATATTAATTACAAAACACTAATTCCGAATACTTGCAAAAAGAAAGGGCTCTAGCGCTCTTTAGAAGTGTAGGAGGCAGAATAAATGATGTTAAAAAGTATGATGAATATTTGCAGGCATACAACATTACTGTGTTTGGCGATCATACAGGAAAATCTGTTTTATTCAAATCAAAAAAATGCTCAGAAAAGCACATTGATGTTATATTGCATGATGGGCATTTCAATGTTATTGTTAACCTAAACCGGGCGTTTAGGTGCAAGTACTATTGCCGAAATTGCAACTTCCCATTTTCCAATCCTAGGGAAATGCATAGATGTGACACATTGTGTACAAAATGTCACATGCTGTGCAAACTTCCATTTTCACAGCATGTATGGTGTAACATGTGCAACCGCGACTTTAACGGGCCTCATTGTTTTGAGAACCATCTTAAGAAGGGAGGGTTTTATCCTAAAGGACAAACAGTTTGCGAAGTGGAAAAGGTCTGTCTAAGCTGTAATAAGCTGTTTAACATTTGGAATAGGAAGGTGACTCACACCTGTAGAGAAATATTCTGCTCAAATTGCAAAAGACACGTTGATGCCAATCACTTGTGCTATATGCAACCCCTTCAGTCTAGGAAGCTGAAAAATGCCTTTATTTTTATGTTTATAGATTTTGAATGCACGCAGAATACGCCTTTTAAAGATAAGAGCAAACGTGTTTGAGCACGTTCCAAATCTGTGCGTGCTCCACCAGGTATGTCCCCTCTGTATAGACGATGAACACCAAATAAGGTATTGTACACAGTGTGGCATCAAGGAGCGGGTGTTTGCGCAGAATCCGGTAAAACAGCCGTTTGATCACGTCACTAATTCTATATATGATAGATGGGACATAATTGTCATTGCGCATAATCTAAAGGCCTATGACGGACAGTTTCTGCTTAAGTATATGGTGGGGGATTTGAAATGGTCACCAGAGCTCATAATGAATGGAACTAAAATATTTCGAATGAAGTATAATAATGTCACATTCCTGGACACTCAACTTTCTTCCCATGGCACATTCTAGGTTTCCAAAAACCTTTCAGCTAAAAGAGACCAAGGGGTATTTTCCCTACCTTTTTAACACTAAACACAATTAGCACTATGTTGGGCCTATTCCAGACAAAAAGTATTACTGTCCTGATGGAATGACCGAAGACGGACGGAGAGACTTTGACCAGTAGCATGACAAAAAGAGAGAATCGAACTATGTTTTTGACATGCGATCAGAAATCGTTACATATTGTAGAATGGATGTTACATTGTTAAGTCGCGGTGTTCGAAAATTTAGAAAGGAATTTCTTGAGGAGAACGGCATAGACCCCTTTAGGGAATGTGTCACCATTGCACAGGCATGCATGAAGGTTTATAGAAAACGGTTTATGCCAAAGGATAAAATAGCCATGATACCCAGGGGCGGGTACCGACAAGCTGACAGGCAGTCGCGCATAGCGGTTATTTGGTTGACCTGGCTTGAACGGGAGCAGAAGAACCCCATTCAGCATTCTATGAGGGGGAGGGAAGTTAAAGTTGCAGGGCATAGGGTTGACGGGTACACACCCGACAAGACGGTTTTCTTCTTTCACGCTTGCTTCTACCATGGGTGCCCAAAGTGTTTTCCTAATAGACACCCAGTGGTGCACTGTACGGGGAGTGAGACCATGGCCTCTAGGTTCGAGACGACCGTGAAGGTTTCTGAAATCGTTCGGAAAGCCGGGTATACTGTAGTCGAAATGTGGGAGTGCACCTTCAATGCCATGATGAAGGGAGACGAGGAACTCGCCCACTATGCCAAACACTTTTCCACACCGGAGCCTCTAAACCCGAGAGATGCGTTCTATGGGGGTCGAACCAACTGCACGAAAACGTACTGCGAGGCAACAGAGAACTCTAAACTATATTACTATGATGTGTGCAGCTTGTATCCGTATGCGAACAAGACTAAACCGTACACGGTGGTCCATCCTAAATTCCATTTGGAAAGCTTTCCTCGGTTGGAAACTTTACAGGGTGGAATCATACAGTGTAGGGTGCTTCCACCCCAAAACCTGTATCATCCCGTTCTGCCGGTGCGCGTCAATGGGAAGCTTATGTTCCCACTGTGCATGTGCAGAGGCACAAAATCAGAGTGTCTTCATGGCGACGACGACAGGATCCTAACGGGTACATGGGTCTTGGACGAGATGATGATCGCCATCGAGGAGGGGTACCGTGTTCTAGAGACCTATAAGATATGTGAGTATGACATGATGCAGAAAAATCCCTCCACAGGATCCAAGGGGCTGTTTCAGGACTATGTCAATCAATTCCTGAAGATAAAAACCGAGGCATCGGGATGGCCCTCAGAATGCGATTCCCCAGAGGCGAAGGAGCAATATGTTAGGCAGTTTTACGAGCGTGAAAGTGTTACCCTGGACCCTGCAGCCATTTCTCACAATCCGGGTAGGCGTGAACTGGCCAAGCTAACAGCTTATGGGGAAAACTAGGTCAACGAGGTAACCTGCCAACGTGCGAACTAATGGACCAGTATGCCCGACTCATCGAGTTATTGAACGATCCGGGTGTGGAGGTGCAGACCTACATGCCGGCAACAGAAGACATAATGTATGTAGTTTGGAGGTACTGTGAACGGTGCCCTAAGCTAAGAGCCACGACCAACGTTGTCCTCGCTGCCTACACCACGGCACACGCGCGGCTTGAACTTTATTCGTACCTAAAACGACTTGGGGAACGGGTATGCTATTTTGATACCGACTCTGTAATTACCTCGGGAAAACCGGGGGATTGGTTGCCGTCTGTAGGAAGCTTTTTGGGTGACATGACGGATGAACTTGAGAAGTACGGGAAGGGTGCGTACATATCGCGATTTGCTTCCACAGGGCCAAAGAGCTACTGCCACGAAGTGTACTGCCCAACCTCAAGAAAGACATTTTCAGTGTGCAAAATTAAAGGCATTACGCTTAACGCAGGGAACCTGAGGCTTGTGAATTCCGAAGTATTGCGAGAGGTCGCCCACCACGAGCCCGATAGAGTGATCATGTTGCGGGGAACGCAGATCTCTAGGAAGCCGCTTTGTTATGTGGTGACCGAACCAGCGGTTAAAACCTTTAAAATGGCTGTCACAAAGCGAGCTATAGTAGACGGGTACGATACTCTGCCCTACGGGTATAAGAGACGGCGATAAAGATAAAGCTCCCCAACATCCAAACACCCGAACCCGAGACCCTAAGCAAACCATGACAAAATCCTCCTCCTCTCCAAAATGTCCAAACAGGCTTTCATTTCCATGCACAATGCTTGTTGCAGGACCATCGAGGTGTGGGAAGTCCACCTTTGTTAAGAAGCTAATTAGCAATGCAAGAGAAATGTTCGATAAACCGTTGAAAAAGGTACTTTGGTGTCACCCATAAGAATTCCCTTCGATATGCAAAACGCATGCAGGCATTCCCGATCTAAGCATGGTGAGGGAAAACTACCTTGTAATCCTAGACGACCTAATGTTTGACGGGGACTGTCTTAACGTTTAAAACTTCTTTACTAGAGATTCCCATCATAAGCACTTTGGGGTTATATATATATATTCAGCAAAATGTTCTGCCGCAGGGAAGAAAATTTCGGACGATATCACTTAATGCAAACTATATTGTCGTGTTTAAAAACAATAGGTACAAGATGCAAATAGAAAGATTGTGCCAGCAGCTAGCACCCCGGCGGACGAGGTTTCTATTGGAGACATTCGAAAAGGCAACGGAACAACCACATGGATACCTCCTGCTCGAATGCACACAGTATACTCCAAAAGATTTTAGATATCGAACCGGAGTTCTTCCGGGGGGAGCAGCTGTTCTATTTCATTGCCAACGAGGGGCTTTAGAATTGGAACATGGCGCACATCGGGAGGGGGTATTAAATACAGGGTGTTTTAAACTATAGGGTTTATTGTGGTTGAAGAATGGGTAGGAAAAGGACAACCATCGCTAAAGTGAGCAGCCCGCTTATAGCGAGGCAACACGCAAACTTGGCGGTGTTAGCAAAGGCAAAACCTGCATTGCGCAAAACGCTGATTCAAAACGCCAGCCCCGAGTTGGTGAAGGCTGTTTCGGAATGCATGCTTAACGTTAGCAAGGGCAATGTAAGCTTACCCCCAAGATGCCTTGAACGCTTAAAAAGGCACAAGACCTGCTGGAGAAAGTTAGTCGACAAGAAACTTTCGCTTAAGAAAAAGAAACGCATTCTCGTTCAAATAGGAGGGTTTCTTCCCGCATTTCTGTTGCCAGTTCTTGCCTACCTGGGAAGTGCCCTTGTGACAAAGTTTGTGAAATGAAGTACGGGCGCCAGGTTATTGTAGCTCCCCAGCCCAAGGCAGTTGACGTACTTCACGTCATAGACAAGAGCTTAACCAGTTTGGCGAAGGAAATCAATATAGTTAAACGTGCCAATATGGCTGCTCCCGAAAAGTGGCGTTTGCTAAAATATAAATTAGGAAACTACCTAGGGCTCATGGCACAAGTGAGGAAACCATTCATTCAATCGGATGACGACGACGATGCCTTTGAGGACGTTCCGGAAGCCCCTAAACCAAAGGCCCGGAGCAAAGAGGCGGTCGGTGAGGTAGAGGCGGCCCCCTTAATTAAAAAAGTAAAAACTAAACGAGAGCCAATGGTAAAGCGGCTAGATTCGGGAAAGACATTTAAAAGAAGGCCCAGGGAAGGATCGGTGATTCGCTTCACGTCGCCAAACAAATCGGTCTATCCGTATTTCTTTAGGAGGCGCAAGTGGGAACCTCAGTACAAGGAGTAAATCATGAAAGAATGGGCAACGCTTAAGCGGTATTTTTACGATCCCGAACATTCCGCAGGGTTTTCCACTCCGGCAAAGCTGAACAAGGCCACGGGCATTTCTAAATCTAATCTTGAAACTCAGGACAGCTACACCTATCACAAACCGGTGAGAAAGCGATACCCCACGAGGTGCTATCACGTGACAAATATTGACGATGTTTGGGAGGCCGATCTCAACGTGTTACCCAGCATAAAGGAGCATAACAAACCGTTTGTATATATCCTAACGGTTATCGATGTTTTTTCAAAGTTTGCTGGGTCGTTCCGCTAAAGACAAAGCATGGGGTAGAGCTGGTGGCCGCGTTTAAGTCCATATTTTCAGAGCGCTCTCCCAGGGTTCTGCAAACGGACCAAGAGACCGAGTTTACCAACCAAACGTTTCGCACGTTTCTAAAGAGGCACGGTGTGAGCCACTATACTACCAACAGCAATGTCAAGGCCAGTGTGGTTGAACGCTTTAACCGTACTCTAAAGACCAAAATGTGGAAGTACTTCACGCACAACAATAGTTAGATTTGTAGAGGTTCTTCCAGCTCTTGTGAAGAGCTAAATAGCTCCTATCATAGGTCCATAAAATGGCCCCAAAGGAGTAAGCGAATCTAACATATTGCAGGTGTATCACAATTTGTACACCCCCAAGCGACTTCATCCTAAAAGAGGAGGCACAGCCTTTAAAAAGGGGGATCACGTGCGAATATCCAAACACAAGGTAAGGTTCGACAAGGGCTACGAACAGAGCTGGACAGACGAGATTTTCGAAATTTTTGACGTGGTGCTAGGCAGTCCTGTGGTATATAAGCTAAAAGATCTCGCTGGGGATGCCATAGACGGCAGTTTCTACGCCGAGGAGCTGCAGAAGGTTGCGCTTCCAGATACGTTTAAGATTGGTTCCATTGTACAGGTCAAAGGCAAAGGTTGCAACAAACAGTATTTGGTGAAGTGGAGGGGGTATCCTGCAAAGTTTAACTCGTGGGTCAAGGCCTCCGCCGTTCATTCGATAACCCTCGTTAGCAATGCATCTATGGAGCACTTTACCGATAATACCACGGCCAAGTTCTCCAACATTCTGCCCGAGAGAATCGTATTGCAGGGCGAATGGGAGGTGGCATTGTAAAAGGTCCGGTACCCCGTTAAATTCTATAACGTTTCCAAGCAAGATGGGCAAATCGTAGGTACAACGTACACCTTATCCCTCAATCCGACTCAATCGAAATTTAGCTTGCAATTGTCACCAGCCATCGTTTACAGTCCAAACGAACTGCTGGCCAGTGTAAATTCCGTCATTAACGAGCATTTGCAAATCGGTGATGTATTACACCACGATGTTACCAGATCCATTAAGCTAAATGCAGATGCCATCCACTGAGAACACTTCCCAAATCTCCCATTTGACGGTTACGTGGAAAACGCCTTGCCCTTTTCGGTTCTTCGCCCTAGAGAGGACGATGCATTCATGTCGGATGCTCCAAGGGCAACGCACAAGCCTAAGCCAGGCACCTCTTTGAACTCCCGACCTAAAAATCCCGCGGATTCGAGTGCGCTGGCAACACCGGGCTGTGCGGGCGCCGGGCCTCCTCCGCGACGGCCGAAGGAACCAGTTCGATGGTGCGCATCCCCAAAATTCGTGAAGGAGGTGTGCACCGCATTGACAGTTTAATGCTGTCTCCTGTGCTGGCAAGCATGCTCGGATTCGAACCCTTCACCAATATCGCTCTTCAGAAGCAGGGAAAGCATCCTGTAGACCCGTACATGGGATTTCCATACGAAATGTTTATCTATTGCAATCTGGTCGTCCCTCAGTTAGTAGGCGACACCTTTGCACAGGTCATCGAAAGCGTGGCTGTAGAGTATGAAAAAAGCAACAACAGGTACATGACAGATGAAAAGTCTTTCTTTCCGCTCAATTGGGTTCCCCTTGTCCAGCACGATTTCAAGACGGTGAACATAGATTTAAGAAACGGATACGGCGAACTTTTGCCATTTGCAGACGGATTTTCCACCACTATAGCGCTCACGTTTAGACCGAAACCTCGGTCATAATTATGGATGTGAACAAGGTTACCCGGTATTATCTCAATCAAGCCGGCGGAGCGCTAGACGATCGCGATTTCATTCTATTCAGAGGGAAACGATATCAAAAGGGTAGTGGGCTATTCTCCGCTCTTGGAGGCCTCTTTAGAACTGTTCTGCCCTTTCTAAAAAAGTGGCACCAAAGCGATTGGAAAGGAGGCGTTGAAGGTGGGAGCAAACGTACTGTCTGACGTTGCAGCCTCCGGCAGATCTCCAAAAGAGGCATTCAGGTCTAGGCTAAAAGAGGCGGGATCTAACCTTAAGAGAAAAGCAAGCGAAAAGATTGATTCCATGCTCGGCTCCGGATTGCGGCGTTTAAAAGGAATAAAACGTGCAAAAATCACAAGAAGAAAACAGCCTAAGCCCGTTCGCAAGAGGCGCAAGGCTCAGGACATCTTTTCATAATGGTCGAGACAGCCATGAACATGAGCTCCGAATTATATCTTTTTAAGGATCTTCCCGTTAAAATGAACGTAGAAGAGTCCCGATTCATAGCTCTAAGTCCTCAAAACACGCTCATGAAAAATGCTCCAATCACGTTTCACTACTCGACCAATGCCGACGATTATCTGGATCTCAGCTATGTGGTGCTCGAGCTGAAACTTCGCATTGTAGATGCCGATGGCGAACCGATCAAAGCCGATGTGAACGCTACCATGGTCAACAATGCCCTCAATGCGTTGCTTCAACAGGTAGAGGTTTCCCTCAACAATGTTATTGTTTCTGTCCCGCAACCTGGTTACCCCTACAGAACGTACCTTGAAACTCTCTTAAATTACGCCGAGGATGCAATGAATACCAGACTTCAGGCAGGCCTATGGCGTAAGGACTCCGCTGGTATCATGGATACGTGGGAGGCCAAAGCAGGGTTTCAATGGCAAAACGTATTTACGAAGGAGGGGAGGGTGGTGGAAATCATGGGCTGTCTTTCCAACGCACTCTTTCGCCAAGATAACCTGCTGTTAAACAATGTCAGTCTGACCGTCAAACTCACCCAGTCATCACCCCAGTTTCACCTTTTCTCGACCGTTAAAGATTTCAAAGGATCCACCGATATCCAATCGGTAACGCTGCATTTGAAAACGGTGAGACCTTCTCTCACTATTGAAATTGCCCATCAGGCTGTTCTCGCAAAGAGCAACGCAAAATGCCACCTCTAGGATGTCAGCTTTCACCCTCTCAGCATTCCAAAGGGGTCTAGTGGAATGTCCTTTAATGACGTGTTTATTGGGCAAGTTCCTCGAAGGGTTGTCGTCGCCATGGTCACCGACAAGGTCTACAACGGGAGCTATTCCTCCAACCCATTTAACCTTCAGCACTTTAAAATGAATTCGTTTCAAATGAATGTAAATGGCCAACCTATTCCCTCGCAACCACTACAACCCGATTTTAACGGCGGGCACTTCATTCAATGCTTTCAAATTCTTCAGTATGGGCTTGGCATTAACTTTAGGGACGAGGGCCATTCCATCTCTAGACAGCAATACCCTCATGGTTACACCATTTTGGTGTTCGATCTCACTGCCGACATGAGCGCCAACGCCTCCTACATTTCTGGACAGCGCCATGGCACTGTATCTTTAAGCGTTGGATTTGCTAACACCTTATCAGAACCCGTTGTGCTTCTTGTGCTAGCGGAGATCCACCGTACCATTGAAATAGACGCTAACATATCCATTCTAGCGTCATGAACACGTCCCAGCTTCAGCGATTTCTTTCTGCGTGCCCCGCTATGCGCCCGTTCTTTTTAAGTGTTTTTGCTGGCAATCAGTTGTCTCTTGCTGCCCCTCGCCTAGGCTCGCCTTGTGCCATTTTCATTAATACCGACCCCGACACAAAACCGGGAAAGCATTGGGTCTGCATATATGTAGGCCCCGGGGGAAGAGCGGAGTATTTTGACAGTTACGGTCTAAGCCCATTTGTTCCACACATTCTAAACTGGTTAAGGAATTCCTGCGGCACCAATTGGTCACACAACTACATCAGGGTTCAGGGTGATGACAGTACTACCTGCGGTCATTTCGTCATTGATTACCTTTCAACCCGCTGCTCGGGTGCATCAAAAGATGTATTTTTTTTCAAAATTTCGAGCCAAAGATTACCATTACAACCATCGAGTCATTCTTCGTTCCTACAACCATGTATGTCTCGCATCATGCTCAAATCCCCGACAGTCCTGCCAACCATTGCGGGTAAGTATAGTTACAAATTGGTTCGACCTCTCTCTCCCTCCCTCTCCTCCTCTCTCTCTCTCTAATCATCAGCGCTAATGTGTTTCCAGAACTCGCTTCGGCCCATATAAGCCCTGTGCTTTTGAGGACGCTGCCCAGTCACAGTGCATCATGGACAGAGAGAACGTCAGCTCCTCCGTTGGGTAAGCTCCTCTTCTAAGTTTTTTTTTTTTTTTCTTTAATCATTTGCCATAACCATTCTCAATTTCTCCTATCTAATGCTTTGTGTTGTTCTGCTTATTGTTGGAGTGGAGAGGAAATGAAGCCGGCATCAGAGGTGGACAATTCCTGCAAGCCTTCATCTGTTATCGGACCGTTTTCCGACATCTTTCTCAATGTTGCGCAATCCAAACAATAAATTTACAAATACAAGTTACAAGGTAGAATTTAATATACAACAAAATATCCATATTAAAATACATATTCGCTGATATAAATTTCTGCAAGATGTCTTATATACTGTGGATTTATAACGTTTAAGGGAGAGATAATTTCTTTTTCTTGATGACAACTTTTTACTTTCTCTATACCCACTATGTACATAGTGTATAGAGAAGGTATTGCACTCCACCAAAAAATTCGATACCGAGATTTCACCGGAAATATATGTTTTAGTATCCCCTGTATCAAAAAAAAAAAAAAAAAAAAAAAAAAGACTTTCAGAAAAAGGTCCGCGCGTGTGTGTGTCCGTGTGTCTGTGAACACGATAACTCAAAAACGAAGTCAGTAAAATACCAAACTCGGTATTTAAGTTTAGTATCTTCCATGGATGCGACACGAAGATTTTGAGAAAAATCCCTTAACCCCAAACTACCCTTTACATGGAACATGTTTCGAAAATGTTTGGTTGCCAGGAATCGAACCCGGGACCTCTGTTTTTCTTGATGACAACTTTCTACCTTCTCTATACGCACTATGTACATAGTGTATACAGAAGGTATTGCACTCCACCAAAAATATTCGATACCGAGATTTCACCGGAAATATATGTTTTAGGATCCCCTGTATAAAAAAAAGAACTTTCAGAAAAAGGTCCGGGGTGTGTATGTCCGTGTGTCTGTTAACAGGATAACTCAAAAACGAAGAGTCGGTAAAATACCAAACTTGGTATTTAAGTTAAGTATCTTCCATGGATGCGACACGAAGATTTTGAGAAAAATCCCCCCCACCCCAAACTACCCTTTACATGGAACATGCCTCGAAAATTTTTGGTTGCCGGGAATCGAACCCGGGATCTCCGACGGCCATATTAAAATAAATATTTAAGTCTATATTCTGTGGATTTATAACGTTTAAGGAAGAGATAATTTCTTTTTCTTGATGACAACTTTTTACTTTCTCTATATGAACTATGTACATAATGCATAGAGAAGGTATTGCACGCCACCAAAAATATTCGATACCGAGATTTCACCGGAAATATATGTTTTAGGATCCCCTGTATCCAAAAAAAAGTAATTTCAGAAAAAGGTCCGTGTGTGTGTCCGTGTGTCTGTGAACACGATAACTCAAAAACGAAAAGTCGGTAAAATACCAAACTTGGTATATAAGTTTAGTATCTTCCATGGATGCGACACGAAGATTTTGAGAAAAATCCCATCACCCCAAACTACCCTTTACATGGAACATGTTTCGAAATTTTTTGGTTGCCGGGGATCGAACCCGGGACCTCCGGCGGGGGGCTCCACGTGTCAGTGTACTGCGATGGGACAAAGGTGTTCAAGAATTATGTTCTAGAGGATCATCCAAAGAAGAATGCCCCGTATGCTCTAAGATTCATCGACGGCTCTTTCGAAAGAAAGTCTATCTCCGTAAAATGCCATAGCTGTGAGGACAGCATCCACTTCGTCTTTTCCAACATGGACCTCATCGAAAGGCAGTTTAAAGCAGACCTTTGGCGTCCTGAACAAGTGCAGGACACGGATTTCACCGATCATCTTTTTCAATTTGTTCCTATAAAAGGTCTTTACATCGCTTTTCTCGAGCAGCAATATGTGTCACCGAAAGAAATGCTTAGCCTTAAAAGAAATGGACACCTTTATTTTGGTCGATGCCTCACAGTGCACCTCGGAAGAATAACACCGTACATTATTCCGGATCTCGTGCACGCGGATTGTATATACAGCGTAAGGGAAGCCATTTTTATACAAGAAGAAGAGGGCGCCACTTTCAAAAGCATCTCGTATGAAAAAAGCAACGTCTGGTGATAACCCTCCATTTCTCTATCCCTCCCTCCTCCCGTATCGGCATCGCGTCAGTTCCTGCTCTGCTCTCGCCATGCCCGGTCCTCAGTGCACACCGCTTCTCTGTACATCCTGCTTTCGAAGCCAGTGTCGCTGTAGCATTCGATCGTACTGGTGCGAAAAGTGCAGCGGGGGAGTCTACACAGATCTCAGGAACCTTCAGCTACAGATTGACGCGTTCCTAGAAAGGTATGCCCGGCGCCATGGCAGAGATCCCAGCATTGATGAAGTACCTCACGCATCTGCAATGCCTCTTTCCCCTATCCAACGATGAGCTCAGCATTATTCTGTTTTACGGGGATTCGATCTTCAACAAGTACCCTCCTCGTGATTTGGATTTGGTTTAGTAGTCTAACCATGAATCAGCAAAACCAATTTGCTGATTTTAGAAGATGTAACATGCATTGGAACCAGCCTCGGAACACAGTTCACATAGACGGGCCTGCACCGATGATAAGAAATTGCCATTTCTGCCGTTTGAACGCAGTCGCCGGATGTGGACCAATATCCCCATCTGGCGGATATTACACTTCCGCCGATCCAGCACTTATACCACAGCATGGGTCAATTTCACCTCAGTCTATATCTCGTCATGGCAACCTCCAGTAACATTCTTCGTGATCTGAAACAAATGGCAGAAACCCTGCCGTTCCTGTCCATGGGCGAACTACAGAAAGGACGCCCTTACAGAATCCAGGGGGCTAGAGCACTCTCAACCAAGTATGGTCGCAAGGTCGCCGCTACCATCAACAACCGGGAAGTATTTCTTCCTTCAAACTTCGACTCCATGTCGCAAGCCGTCATCGACGAAATGAACACCGTCCCGATGTGCCTGACTTACGTCGGGGAGGAGCAAGAGCAATAAGGATTCGAGAGACGCATCGTCAAATTCTCTTCTCCTCTTGACTATCAACACCGTTCCAACCAGTACTCAGATTTTGAATAATATTTCCTTGATTATCCTTTGATTATCCTGCAAATCTGACCCTGTCGACATCCATCGCAACCTAATGGCCAGGATTTTGACGTGGATGAGACCGTTAATGGTGCCGGCATATACCCCAGGGAGTGCCGTATCATCTCACAAGAAGTCTCCGCCTTTGGTGACCATAAAATTGTTACCATTAAGTTATCCTCGTCCGATGCCCACATCGTCAACGTAAGATTCTCGGCATGGAAGACTTCGCCGTCGGATCCTGATGTTCGATGCACCGTCTTCATGGGGTAAACAAAGTTCCAGCCATTGACAATATCGTCACCTCTTCGGGCCTTCTACCTGCTGGTGATATTATTCGCAATTCAATTATTGCACCTGTATATGTTCCTGCCGTCAACGCAGATGTCGACCCCAATTTTCTTCACATTCATCTAGCCTGTGATGCCTATACAAATCGTCCTCCTTGTGAAACTATTTCCCCTATATCAAAAACTTTCATAAACATTATTTTTTTTATCGTGTGCTGAAGACCAGTAACCGTGTGATATTCAAAACAAGCTAAAGACAAAAATATATATAAACAATTGTGCATGTGGTTTCTTAAGAAAAAAAATCAGTTTTTTTGCATGTATTAATTATTGTATTGCATAACAATATGAAATAAATATACATGTGACATGAACTTCTTGTTTATTACGTCTTGCATGTTGGATTATCCATAATCCTGCAACCAGGGGTTTAAACGCTAGTGTCACGTTAATCCACCGCATTAAGAAAATGGCGGGAAAACCCTGTATAATACTTTGCAAGATTTCTCTGCCTATGCTCTGTAATTTCGAATCTAGTCTCTGTCGGATCTATCTCCTGGCTATCCTCCTGCGCCACCATTGTGCTAGTACTGGGTATATTATCCATGTTTAATGCATGTTTTAACAACCCACTAATGTGTATAGTGTATATGTGTTTGCGTATGTTAACTTTTCAGGCTCAAATAGTATTAGGAAAGAATGTGTGGTTGTCTGGTTGACATCCGGTGGAGTTTTTCTGGCTTGCGCAATGTTGCACCATCTCCGGTTGGAGTGCTGCCATCGCTTTCTGTCACGTGTGACCAGCTCCCCACCCATCGTCTTCTTGCCTTTCTCTGCTATATATAATTGCAGCATTGGTATTCAGTATTCAGCATGGCTAGTGTACAGTCTTGTTTTCACCGCTGTAACCGGATGTCATTAGCTCAGCTTATTGCACAACCTACCAAGTGGGTGTCTGGTTCACATCCGGTGGAGTTTTTCTGGCTTGCGCAATCTTACACTATCTCCGGTCGGAGTGCTGACACCGCTTTCTGTCCCGTGTGAACATCTCACCCCACCCATCGCCTTCTTGCCTTTCTCTGCTACATATAATTGCAGCATTGGCATTCAGTATTCAGCATGGCTAGTGTACAATCCACAGATTCTTCTTCTTCCTCTAAATCTGCGTCACCTGTTTCCTCTTTAGGCGACAGTGTTCGATCGTTTTTCCCGCCAGCGCAGTGGACGTCATTTAAGAACGAGCAACTTTATGAAATGTCCACCGGGTCCGCCATCGCCGATGTACCCCTTCCATTTTCCAATCATCGCCATCAATTCTCCTTTTATCATTCGGATTAGCAAGGTCGAGTACCCATAATCCTGCAACCAGGGGGTTAAGCGCTAGTGTCGCGTTAATCCACCGGATTAAGAGAAAATGGCGGGAAATTTGTCAATTGCAAAGGTATGGATCAGCGGATTAGCTCTTAAACTTTCATAAACATTATTTTTTATCCTGTGCTAAAGTCCAGTGAGCGTGTGATATTCAAAACAAGCTAAAGACAAATATATATATAAACAACTGTGCATGTGGTATCTTAAAAAAAAAATAGTTTTTTTTTTTTGCATGTATTCAATATTGTATTGCATGAGAATATGTAATTAGCATATCTGCGATATGAACTTGTTTATTAGGTTTTACATGCGGCATGGCAAGTAGTTATCCATAATCCTGCAACCAGGGGTTTAAGTGCTAGTGTCGCGTTAATCCGCCGCCTTAAGAAAATGGCGGGAAATTTGAATATTGAAAAGGTATGGATCAGCGGATACACCTTTTCGATTTTCAAATTTCTCGCCATTTTCTTAAGGCGGCGGATTAACGCGACACTAGCGCTTAAACCCCACCTGGTGGCAGGATTATCGTTACTTGACCTTGCTAGGTCGTATGTATTACTACTATCCTGGAAATCGTAAATTGTTGATGACAGAGAAAGTTATTGCCTTTTCCTATCTCTACTAGTTTATCAATATACATGTTTAATAAAACTGGGCTTACTTTACAACCTTGCCACAGACCTTTATTTTGGTGCAGTTCTTTAGCTTGTATTCCTTCCTCTAATTTTATACAAAGAGTATTCCCATGTGCGATACTCAAAATGTATTTACCATACCGCTAATCAAATGCTTGCTCAGTAACTTATGCCACATTATTTGCAATAACACTCTGTCATAAGCTTACTCTAAATCAACAAAGCCATATGCATATAGCTTACCTCTTTTGCCTTTTAAATATTTATCCACTAATACTTTATAATGAAGATATTGTCAATCTATTCTTCTCTCCCTTCTGAAACCCATTTGAAACTCTGAAAGATTGTTATCCACTTCAGCCCACTTATTAACTATTCTTGCCAAGATTCCCATGAAGATTTTTCCTTATATTTGATACTATGACTACACCTTGCTGGCCCTAATCGCTGCATGGGTATGAGCGGCTTGCTTTGAAAATCATAACTGAGTGTTGATCTGCACTTGTGGCTTCCTTTCATTAGCTGTTACACCTGCTTGAGTGAACATGTGTGCAGTCAGTGAGTACTTTACATCAAGTTCCAATTGTTGCACCTGTGTGTGTGAGTTTGCAATACCTGCAGTGGTTTGCACATTTCACAATAAGCACTACTTCAGAAAGTTTCTGTTGACATGTTTGACAGGTATAAAAAGGCGAGAATGAGTCCTGCCAAGTCACTTTCAATCGGAAGTTTGGAGTGTGCAGTCATAACTGCGGCAAACATTGAAAGAAAACTGTACAAAAGGACTATTGCAAAAGCAATGGAATTAAAGTAAACAGTTGGAACAAATAAACAGTTGTTTGTTTCAGCAATAAAGAGCAGTTTTGTTACGCTGCTGTCAGGTGATGATGCTTATTATTATTATTATTATTATTATTATTATTAGCGCTCTCAGAAAATAAAAGCTCCATTAAAACCAGAAATAAAAATGACTCTTTAAAAGAGATATACAAAAACTCTGCGAGCCAGGAATAAAAAACACCATTAAAATAACTCGGAGAATAAAAACACAGCTAAAGTGACATATATAACTGGTATATATAAAACAATGGAGAGACAACGGTGTCTACGATTAAAATGCAGGCCAGAAAGTGCCAAGCAGGATAAAATATTTAAAAACCTCACATATCCCTCCATTTTCTACAGTAAAAACTATAAAATCCACAAACAAAAACTAAATTCCTAAGGCATATTCCACTATGGATAAAAGTTTAAAAACCTTCTCCACTGCTCCAGAATCATCGGCCAGGACCTCCGAAATCCTGGGCGGCAGTTGCAGAGTGGCTCGTAATGCTGCTAGGTGAGCACACTCTAACAAGATATAGCGGACAGATAGGCAGAGGTTGCTTTTTAAATTAATGGCTATGACTAAAAATACAGTGGCCAACATGTAATCTAGCTAAAATAACTTCCTCACGACGTGATAGATGTGAGGAAGTCACCTAGTGTACAGGGAGCTCCTTCACCTCCCTTAGTTTGTTGCCGCGAAGAGCGGACCACTCTCCATACCAGCTCGAAATTAACGCTCTTCATACATGTTTAAAATCTTCGGCTGTTACAAAGATATTGGTCACACTGAGCGCAGTAGTTGCCTTCTTTGCCGCCAAACCGGCCAGTTCATTCTCTGGCAAGCCAACGTGTCCAGGAACCCAGGCGCTCACCACATTGACACCCGAAGCATGCAAAATGTGGAGGATGTCCTGAATGCTCTGTACTAGCGGATGGTAACTGTACAGTTCACGAAGGCTCTGAAGTGCACTGAGGGAATCACTTGGAATGAGGCAGTCACCGAAGTTTCGACGACGAATATACAGAAGGGCGCGATAGCTAGCATACAGCTCTGCAGAATAAATTGATGTGCTACTGGGCAAACCGAAAGTAAATGGTTCTGTTCCAGTGACAAAGGCACATCCAACATCATCGGCACACTTACTGCCATCAGTATATATAGAAATGCGACCACTGTATTTTGATAAAAATTCTAAAAAACAAGAACGGATACTAAACATAGGCGTAGAAGATATCGCGTAAGGCGCCATCCCGAGATCTACGTGGGAGAAACCACGCAACCAACATGGGTGAAACCTCGCACCCTTTGGAAACATGTGAGGTATTTCAAGATCGTGCGTTCGAAGCAGTTTCCGGAAGCGAAATCCTGCAGGCGTTGGACTACGTAGGTTTCCATAACGGTTGTCCAATGCAGAATAAAAAATGGGAGTAAACAATGGATGCTCATGTATGCACTTCAAGCTACAGCCATAGATAGATAGAAGAACATCCCACCGACAATGTAGAGGCGGTTCGGCAGATTCGGCATAAAGGCTCACAACTGGGCTGGTTGGAAAAGTTCCAAAAGCCACCCGGATGCCCCAATTGTGGACAGTATCTCAGGGTGTCCAGGAAACTATTCTCAAGAAATTCCCTGACTTTTCCATACCATGAGATAAAAATTCTCTGACCGAAAAAAAAAAAAAAAAAAAAAAAAAAAAAAAAAAAAAACAGCTAAACGCAATTAAAACAAAATTAAGGTTTCATGTCAGTGTCATTAGACATAAAAGTACTCTGGCTTGTGGCCTAAGGTCTACTGGACATTCTTTTTCTGAATGTTTTGTTCAAAATGTATTAGATGTCTTCAGAGGTATAGCCGAAGTACTATCTTGCTAATTGCATCAAGTTGCGCCAATATTAGCAAAAGAGTACTTCAGCCATACCACTAAAGATGTTCAACAAAGCTTCGGATGAAATGTCTCAAAGAGGAATACCTACAAGCCCAATGTAATATTTACTTAATTACAATTAATAGTTAAAATTAATAAGTTAATAACTCACCTACTGACTTGTAATTGGAGAACATATGGTACCATAAATTATACATAACACTGTAAATTAATATTTACATTTATTCATATTATTTACACTGTCAGAATTCCATGTTAACACATACTACTAAGCTTTTTAATTTCTTCACTTAAAACGTCTGCTTCTTGGAGAGCATCTTTTAGAAGCTTAGCTTTTTTGGCCTCTTAACATTTTTACTTCTGTGAGTGCTCTTCTTTTTTCTATAGCCTCTTATCTTTCTCTGTCATAGCCTGAAGGAAGAAATACTTGTTAATTACAAGAAGGAACCATCTTACCAGTAAAAATCATTTTGGAACAGATCCAATAAAATACCCCAAACGGAAACTTGTGACCATCAATAATGTGTTTTTAAGAGTTTATTAATACAATTTTAAAAACCAGTAGTGAAAATAATTTGTAAGTTTTTTTAAAAAATCAGGGGCATCATGAAGTGGGGCAGAGGGGTAAACTTCCCCCTAAGCTAGAAAAATAATTAGGATATTGGCTTATAATTGATGATGTACTTATAATATAAATATGTCACATTTATTAAACCAAAGACAAATTTATTTTAGGATAAACGTGTCATTAAAATTCACCTAAACTCGAGAAAATCTTTCAGGAACCTCCCCTCACCCCAATTATAAACTGAAAGGACGCTTCTGCAGAAAATCAATCATTTTTCAGCAGTGATGATAATAAAAATAGGGGAAATGGAGCTTATAGTAGATTGGAGGAATTATCTCTGTACAAATGAAAGACCATAAATTACAGGCAAAATCTCACCCTTGAGATAAACCTGTTGTCCGCAAAATATGAACTTTCCGATTTCACATAACGTTTTTAAGTATTGGTCGTTTTATTTGTAATAATGTTTCCCAGAAGTATACCAGAATTGCAATTTGCAATGCAATCCTCCCCCCCCCTTGCAATGGAATTAACATAAGTGAGAATCAAATTGGGACTTTTCAAACATTATCAAAATAAGGTAGCAAATACAAGCTGTGTAGTGATACTGAAATAATTTTAGGTACCTATACATTTTATGACAAGGCAAACTCGCCGTGGCCGAGTAGTCAGACCACTTGCCTCTCACCTAGACGGCCCGGGTTCGATCCCAAGCGACCGCATGTGAGATTTATGGTGGACAAAGCGGCGCAGAGGCGGGTTTTCTCCGGGTTTTCCTGTTTCCCCCGCCATCACATTCCTCCGGTGCTCCATTTTCATATATAAGCTGTGTCATCGCCTGCGGTGTGAGAGCAGTAAAAGCGGGCGTTATAACACTATCAAAAAAAAAAAAAAAAAAACTCTTATGCTGGAATTATGATGTACTTGATGCGACGTAACTTGAAAGTCTAAAACATTGTATTAAATACACCTACTTAGAGTTAAATTACCGTGACAACCTAATTTCTTGATAGTGTCAAATTGTTCCTTCCCATTACCTATATTAAGTGATGGCACATATTGTTTAGCATATAACTGAAATTTTGGTAAATGTAGGGTAACTTCTATGGCATTTATGCACAGTGAAACATACAAAGCCGTTGGTATTCACCCCATTTTACGGTAAAAACAAGGAAATAATGCCGGGATTAGGATGAACTTTACTTAACATGAAGGATGTAACGTGCATTATTTATGAGTGTTTAACGCCCGCTTTTACTACTTGTGGCACCGCAGGCGATGACACTGGTGATACATGGAATGAAGATGGAGCATCGGTGGAATGCGATGGCGCGGGAAACTGGAGAACCCGGAGAAAACCCGTCCCTGCGCCGCTTTGTTCACCACAAATCTCGCATGCTGTTGCTTGGAATCGAACCCGGGCCGTCTAGGTGAGAGGCGAGTGGTCAAACCACTCGGCCACGGCGCGGCCACGTAACGTTAAGTTAAATGCTGTTAAATTCAACGTCTATTAGGATGCACTTAACGTAACAAAAATGACTCCTGGTGGTAGTTGTTTTCAACTGTTCGTTCTACGCTTCACACCGATCAGTTATCTACCATCACTTAACATATCGAGAAATTACATCGCGCTAAGTTAAATCACGTTAAGTTAATCCTAAATATATCCATTTAATACAACTTGTTAGAGTTTCAAGTTACGTCACGTTAAGTTCACGTTACGAAGTTCATCGTATCCTGGCATAAGCAAGCCACCGCCGAGATTCGAACTCTAGACCACTTGCATGGGAAATGGACATACTAATTACCATGAACATAAGGTGTTTACGTGGACATGCACAAAGAATACAATGTGAAAAATGCATGTAAAATAATACTATAATAAAGAAGTACGTACGTAACATGGATTAAAAGTAAATGCTGATTACGAGTACCATAGCTTGCAAATATGATGAATGCTTTAAGAGGTACACGGAACGCTATGTTTGAGAAGATTATATATATAAACAATATTTTTTTTTTATTTTTTTTTTTTTTGCTTAAAGTCCTTTCTGATTTGGTCATATCGGACGATGAATGAAATAGGTGAAATGATGCTCAAATGAGCTCGGAGTCCAGGGAGCCTAGTTACTCACATGTATCTTTTGCGGTAAGGGAAAACCCCGATAAAAATCATATCTGGGTAACTCACCCTTAGCGAGATTCGAGCTCGCGACCTGTTGAATGTGAGACAGACACGCTACCACAGACGGGCTTGATTATTTTAGTTGTTTAGCACTCAAAGACACATAAAAAGGTTCAACAAAATGAAACAAAGGAACATACCTAGTTCTCTAGTGGCTAAAGGACAGTAAAGATGACGCAGGATATAAACGGCCACATGGAACGCAATGTTTGGAGTTATATTTGAGTTAGTTTAGTTGCTTTGCGCTAAAATACAAAAAAGGTTAACCAAAATGAAACAAAGCAACTTCCCAATTTCTTTAGCGGCAAAGGACAAAACTTGTTAGTTCACACTGTCGGGAAAACGGCAGCAGGCAGAAAAGGATGAACTTCATTTAAACGACAATGCACTATACTAAATAATTTTACATAATAAACAATCACCACTTACCTTTCAGCAATTTTCTCCCTTGCATTGATTTTCGAGGAGTGAATCTCACTGGGGTTTTTCTTCTTCTATCACAAGCCAACAATACTTGTAATCACGAGTGACACTACTACGAGCATTTGCGCAGTTCACCGTTTGCAGGCTCGTTGCCATGACAACGGCACGTATACAAGGGAAATTCTTAACGGTTTCATACAATTTTGCGTCCGCGCCACAAATAGCCGTCCCGAATTTAAAGCATTGGGGAAACAAAAACGTCAGCAATTTTCCCGATATTTTTATTAAATCCCTGACCTTTCCCTGACTTTTCCGGAAATTTTAAATTCCCTGATTTTTCCCGGGTTTCCCGATTTTCCCGGTCGCTGAACACCCTCATCTAACTTTCTCAGCACAGATGGGCGTGCTGAGGCATAAACAATACACCCGTAGTCTAACTTTGATCGGATCAGTGCGCGACAAAGACGCAGCAGTACTGTCCGATCTGCTCCCCAAGATTTGCCGCTTAGAATCCGTAAAATATTCAGGGAACGGTCACACCGCGGTTTAAGCTGTGCTACATGAGGTGACCAGCATAATTTCCTATCGAATATCAACCCCAGGAATCTCACCTCATCTGCGAAGGGAAGTATATCTGGCCCGAGATGAAGAGAAGGCGACATTCGCCACCTTCGGCGCCAGAAATTAACGCAGACTGTCTTCTTAGGTGAGAAGCGAAAACAGTTTTTTGCGCTCCAATCATACAGATTGTCCAAACACTGCTGGAGACGGCGTTCCAAAAACGGCATACGCTGAGAAGTGCAGAAGATGGCAAAGTCATCCACGAACAAACAGGACGAGACACCTAGGGGAACACATTGCGATGTGGAATTAATCGCTATTGCAAATAGCGTCACGCTTAGTACCGAGCCCTGCGCCACTCCGTTCTCTTGAATAAAAAGGTTAGAAAAAACCGAGGCGATCCTTACTCGGAAAACGCGGTCCCTCATAAAGTCCTGAATGAACAACGGCAGGCGTCCACGTATATTCCAGTTGTGGAGGGAACGTAAAATCCGTGCCCGCCAACACGAGCCTTCTCGAGGTCAAAAAATATCCCAATTGTCTGATTGTTCTGAAGAAAGCCGTTCATGATCTGCGTCGATAGTGACACAAGGTGGTCAACCGCTGAACGACGTCTTCGAAAACCACATTGGATATTGGTTAGAAGATTGTGGGATTCCAGCCACCACACCAACCGTCCATTGATCATTCGTTCCATCACCTTGCAGAGGCAACTAGTGAGGGAAATAGGATGGTAACTGGAAGGGAGGTGACGGTCCTTTCCAGGTTTCAAAATAGGTATGATGGTGGCCTCCCGCCACTGAGCTGGGAAAGAGGCATTCACCCAGATACGGTTATAGACCTCGAGCAGGAAAACCTTACCATCAGGAGATGTAAATATTTGGACGTGGATACCATCTGGGCCTGGTGCAGAGTTTCGCGAAGATGACAGTGCATGGTCTAGCTCCGCCAAAGTGAAAAGGCGATTGTAGTCTTCAAGGTTTCCAGAGCGGAAGGCAAGTCCTTGCGATTCCACCTGAGCCGTAACTGGAAGAAACTCAGGAGAATAGTTCTCGAGCTAGACACTTTATCGAAAGCACTGCCAAGAGTATTAGCCACGTCAAACGTATCAACCACCGTGCCGGCAAGTGTCTTCAAACCGGCTATCGGCATATGGATCGCTTTTCCGGCCGCACGCCTTAACTTATCCCATACAACAGAGGAAGGTGTATGTCGAGCAAAATATGCTACAAAGTTGCTCCATGAGGTCTTCTTGCTATCCTGAATGATTTCCCAGTTTTTTATAGTCTACAAGATTATCGAGAGTAGGGCGACGATGGAAAACCCTGAGAGCACGTCTGCGAGCACGAATGGCATTCCGGCATTCATCTGTCCACCAAGGGACAGGAAAGAGACGGGGACGTCCAGTCGACCGCGGAATAGAAAGCTCAGAAGCGCAAATAATTGTCTCGATAAGGTGCTGGACTAAACAATCCACCGAGTCGTGCTCGTTGTAGTGAAAAACGGCCAAGTTGGAACAAAGGTTCCAGTTGGCTCGCTCTAAGCGCCATCTCGGTAAGAGTGTGGAACATAGTCTTGTGCTAGCAGACAAATAAAAATAGGAAAGTGGTCACTATAATGTTGGTCGGAGATGATATTCCATTGTAAGGAAACTGCCAGCTGTGGAGAACAAATTGCTATATCCAGGTGAGAAAAACTATTGTATCAGACAGAAATGTTGTAGGTTCTCCGATGTTCAGGAGAGATAGATCGATAGAATCCAAGAAATCAGTAATCAGTTGATCTCTCGCGCAAGCCCGAGGGGAACCCCAAAGTGGGCGGTGGGCATTCACATCCCCTACCAACAAAACAGGTGTTGGTAGCTGGGAGACGAGGTCTTCTAGGGCAGTGCGTGAGAGGTCATCAGAGGGAGGCACATAGATACTGCAAATGGTGAAGCTGACGGATGGTAGCATAATCCGTACAGCGATGGACTGTGTCAAAGTGTAACGGTACGGATTCAGCGAAGATATCATCTCTGATAAGAATCATGGTGCCCCCATGTGCAGCAACTCCAGCCGCCGGTGGTACTCACACCCGACAGAAGAGTACTGCCGGATAGTAAAGTGGTCTTGGGGACGGAGCTTGGTCTCTTGCAAGCATACGACCAAAGGCTGATGCTGGTGGAGTAACAAGTCCAGCTCAGGTCGATGAGATCGAATGCCGCGTATGTTCCACTGCAGGATAGTTTATGGTGTGGGATAAGATTTAAATAGAAAGGCGTTTCTGCAAATTCGGCGGTACTGGTCGGTTTAGTTTATTTTTCTTGGCACTCGGACTAACACTTCTTTCAGGAGCACGATCCTGCCGCTTACGCACTGGCTGTCTGGCAGTGAGGGCAAAATCCTCCTGATCCATCTCCTCCACGGGGGAGGACCTCTTACCAATAGAAAATTTAGGTTCGAGCACTTCAAATCGATTAGAGGTGCTGATCGGTGGAGATAGCGGTCGCCGATCTATGCTCCCCCCAGAAGATTCCTCAGAAGAGGATCTTTGTGGACAGTGACGTGGGCTCTTCCTTCCCATAGATGCTTTGGGAGAGGACTTGACACTATCTTTCAGGAAGTCGGTTCTTACATAACTAGTCCGGAAGTTTTTAGAAGGTGCAGAATGTCCTACGTGGGTACTGGTGTTATTGCCCGAGGTCGACGGTACGGGTGACACGGTGGCCGGCTTACTCTTTCCGGTAGCTGATTTAGCAGATGGTAATGCTGACGTAGACGCTGATGTTGAGGTCTTTGGTGGTGGTCTGGCTAAAATTATCTTATCTGCGATAGTGGCCCCGTTTATATCGCTGGTCTGGGTTGCGATTTCCCGACGCGGTACCGCTTTAGCTGTAACAGAGCTGTAGGTACCGGAGCGCGGGATGGAGGGCTGGCGGAGACGCAGGAGCTTACAGGCTTCTGAGAATGAGATCTCTCACACCCGTATCTCCTGGATAGCTCTCTCCTCCATAAAACGGGGGCAATTACGGGAACTAGATGGGTGCTCCCCGCTGCAATACACACAAGATGGAGTGGTAGTACAAGCTCCATCGTGTGATGCCTCTCCACAGACACCACAGGTAGAATGACCAGTACATAATTTATTAGTATGCCCAAATCGCTGACACTTGTAACAACGGAGAGGGTTCGGAATATAGGGCCTAACCTCGATGGTTTTATACCCTGCCTTAATCCTTTTAGGGAGATCAACCCAATCAAAGGTAAGGAATAGGGTACGGGTAGGCTCGAGTTCACCATTAACCTTCCGCTGAACCCTTTACACAGCTTGGATGCCATGGTCAGCCAGATCCTCTTGAAGCTCCTCGTTGGACAAACTGTCCAATTCGCGGGTAGTGATAACTCCGCGCGAGGAACTCAAGGTCTTGTGTTGTTCAACCTTAGTAGGGTAGCTGCCTAACATTTTGGTCTTCAGTATTTTTCCTCCGTGGGAGCCCGTAATTGCTTCTACCAGGAGTGTACCACCTCGTGTTTTAATACAGGAATGAACCGGACCAGCAATTTTGTCTAACCGGGCTAACCGACGTAAATTTCCGACCTTCCTCTGTCCGAGTGATGACCAAGCAGGGAGGACCACTGCACTCAACTACTTCTTTAGCAAAAACTGTTCTATTTTTTTATTTTGTTTGCCGTAAAAGATGGGCTATATTTCATCCCCCAGTGCTCCCCACCCACCAGGGAGCCCAACAAGGGGTCACCCCACTGGGGTGACAGGGCTACACAGGGGATATAGCAGGCACTCCGTCCCAATCACCCATGAGTTCAGTATAATACCTAGTCCTGGCCGACTGACTAGGGTTGGGTTAGTCCCTAGCCTCCCGTTTAGGCGAAGCAGAAACCAAAGCGGTGTATTAGGTTGCACGCTCTCCCCAGTTACTGAAAAAACAGAAGCCCAGGATCAGATACGCAACCCTCAACCAACCAAAATATTCCTTTCCACCGACACGGGTCTCCACGCACGGCCTACAAGTGGGTGGGCATTTTGACCTACATACTCCCTCACCACTGAGAAGTTGCCCACAAAGGGAGTCAAGGTTGGCAAAGAGAGCAGCTGAGAGTGAAGAGCAAAACTGAAAGAAAAGGGGTGTATGGTGAATACATAAAGAAACAAAATCAGAATAGTCTTTCACAAAAAGCTTGCTATAGAAACACAGGAGGCTAAGAAAGCATGGAATGAAAAAGAAAAACATATATGGCTAGGCATAAAGAGAAAGTAAGAAGCAACAGCAGTCATGTGTGTCATTAGCCCTAAACAAGGCATATCAGCACTTCCATACAAGAGAGGAAAATTTGTAAAAAATTTAAATTTCTTGATACTCTTACTTTATTTGGGGGGTTATGTTCACTAGAATATGTAATTTATATCCAAAACTAAAATTTAGCATTAAACATTTTAGGTGATTTTATCTTTGTTTATAATCAATGGTTGATGCTACAGAAATAAGTTTAATTAAAGAACCATTCAATTGTTACACCTGTTTTGTCACCAATTAGCTATTTTCTCCAAATAATACAGGTAAGTTTGTGAAGTAACATATTGCATTTCATCCTTCTGAATTATGACATTTGGTAGCAAATAATGTATATTTAATGAAATTACCTGAGTAGGAACATCGTGTAACATCTGTAATGTAAAAATTTAAAAACGTTTTCCCAAAATTTAAATTTATTACTTTAATGTTTATTTGCACTTCAAGTTGATATAATAGAAACTAACTTATTCCAGTGAAAATCTTTATTTCCAAGATATAGGGTGTTATGGTTATTAAGTCGGCCTCCATGGTGTAATGGTTACCATGCTGACTTCATATACCCAAGGTCGCGGGTTCAAACCCGGCGGAGGACGATGGATTTTTTCGGGTGTAAAAATCCTTTGCATAGCTTCCTTCGGAAGGGAAGTAAAGCCGTTGGTCCCGTGTCGTAGATTTACGGCACGTAAAAGAACATCAAGCCTGATAGAGAGGCCTCTGAGCAAAATTAAGTGGTCTTTCATGCCCAATTTAGAATGGGTCACTGAGAACCACAGTAGTTAAAGAGCGTCCATAAATAACATGCCATTTGCATTTGTTACGGTTATTACACAGACCACAGACAGTTATTACATCCATTCTTTTGCCATTTTAAATAATTCACTTTGCAAATACAAAGTGGTTTTTATGGGTTAAGCTACTTGTTTCTTAGGGAATGACTTTTACTCATTGTTAAATGGTCATATCAATTATTTTTCACAGATAACTATAACCATTTTTAAACTTGGCTTTAAATGACTTTAAGAATGCAAAATTATGGCATTTATTCTATATTTTATTTTATAACACCATTCAATTAATTATACAGCACTATTTCAGACTTCTTTCAGATAATGATAATGGTGTTTAAGGGCGCTCAACTGCCGAGGTCATAAGCGCCCTTATGATTAAAACTTGGCAATAGGCAGTAAGAAAATACCATTGCAAGAAAAAAAAAAGGTAAACACAAGTAAAAGAGCTAACAGAGTTGAAACACAAGTAACAGAACTGTCCAGGCCTCTAACCAGAGCTGGGTATAAAACTCCATCTAAAACCAACACATTAAAACCAAAAGAGTTTAAAAAAAAACTGCTATCACACTAAAACTTCAAGGTAAAAGAAACTTTTGCTAAAAATTTAAAAACCCTGTCCACTGCTCTCGGGTCATCTGCCAGGACCTCAGCAAGAGAGGCCGGCATGCCCATAGATGACCGAATGTGTGCCAGGTGACCACACTCCAGCAACACATGACGAACTGTGTGCACAGAGCGCACAGACAGGAGCAGGTTCACGTTTAAAAAGGTAACTGTGAGTAAAAATACAGTGGCCAATTCTTAGCCGAGCTAGTACTACCTCCTCCCGGCGGAATAAACGAGAGGAGGTTACCCAGTTGACAGGGAGGTCCTTCACCTCTCGCAGCTTATTACCACAGAGAGCCGACCACTCCGCATGCCAAGTCGAAAAAACGGCTCTCCGTACAGCCACTCTAAAATCTTCTGCTGTTGAATGGGTAATCGTAACACTGGGCGCTGTGACTGCCGATTTCGCTGCCAAATCCGCCGTGTCATTCCCTGGCAAGCCAACGTGTCCAGGAATCCATGCGCACTCCACATTAAAACCAGAAGCGTGCAAAATGTGGAGAACGTCCTGGATGCGCTGCACCAAAGGATGGTAATTGTACAGTTCACGAATGCTCTGAAGGGCACTAAGGGAATCACTAAGAATAAGGCAGTCACCTAATTTTCGACGTCGAATATACAGAAGGGCTTGATAAATAGCATACAGCTCGGCAGAATATATAGATGTGCAACTAGGCAAACCGTAAGTAGAAGTTGCGGTGCCAGTGACAAAGGCACATCCAACACCGTCGGGGCTCTTACTACCATCAGTGTAAATACAAATACGGCTACTGTATTTGGATAAAAATTCTAAAAAACGACGAATACTATCAAGAGGCGTAATAGATGTCCCGTAAAGCGTCATCCCGAGATCGACATGGGAGGTAGCGCGTAACCAAGGGGGGTATATACTCTCTCCCTTGGATAACAGCCGAGGAATGTCAACATGGTGCTGGCGTAGAAGCTCACGGAAACGAAAACCTGCTGGCCTGGGGCTCAGAGAGCGGAGGCAGTATCGCTCGTGCAGCTCAGGGGAGAAAAACGCGTGATAAGTTGGATGCCCAGGCATACACTTCAGCCCACAGCCATAATTAGCAATCAGGACATCACGCCGACAACGCAGAGGAGGTTCTCCCGATTCGGCGTAGAGGCTAACAACTGGGCTCGTTGGAAAAGCTCCAACGGCCACACGGATGCCCTGGTTATGGACTGTGTCTAACCTTCTGAGCACTGAAGGTCGGGCTGAAGAATACACAATGCTGCCATAGTCCAACTTCGAACGAATCACAGCACGATAAAGACGGAGCAATGCCGTCCGATCCGCACCTCAAGATTTGCCACTTAGTATCCGTAAAAGATTTAGAGAACGGTCACATCGTGCTCTAAGCTGTGCTATTTGTGGTGCCCAACAAAGTTTCCGATCGAAGATCAAACCAAGGAATCTCGCCTTGTCTGCGAAAGGAAGTAAATCTGGCCTGAGTCGAAGAGACGGCGGCATTTGCCACTTACGGCGCCAGAAGTTAACGCAGACTGTCTTCTCAGCGGAGAAACGAAAACCGTGTTTCGAACTCCAAGCATAGAGATTGTCCAAACACCGCTGGAGACAGCGTTCCAAAAACGGTGTACGCTGAGAAGTACAGAAGATGGCAAAGTCGTCCACGAATAAACAGGAAGAGACACCTTGAGGCACACATAGTGATATGGAATTTATCGCAATAGCAAATAGAGTCACGCTGAGTACCGAGCCCTGCGGCACTCCGTTCTCTTGAATAAAATGGTTATAAAAAACCGAGCCCACCCTCACTCGAAAAACGCGGTCCCGCATAAACTCCTGAATGACCAACGGTAGGCGTCCACGTATGTTCCAGTTGTGGAGAGAACGCAATATTCCCGCCCGCCAACACATGTCGTAGGCCTTCTCGAGGTCAAAAAATATCCCAACTGTGGGGCTGTTCTTAAGAAACCCGTCCATAATCTGAGTTGACAGAGAGACAAGGTGGTCAGTTGTTGAACGTCGTCGTCGAAAGCCACACTGGATGTTCGTCAGAAGATGGTGGGATTCCAGCCACCACACCAACCGTCCATTGATCATGCGTTCCATCACCTTGCACACGCAACTGGTGAGGGAAATAGGACGGTAACTGGAAGGAAGATGGCGGTCCTTTCCAGGTTTAAGAATGAGTATGATGGTGGCCTCCCGCCACTTGTCTGGAAAAATGCCATCAACCCAGACACGATTATAAACCTCGAGTAGGAAAGCTTTGCCATCAGGAGAGAGATGTTGCAACATTTGGACGTGGATACCATCTGGCCCTGGTGCTGAGTGTCGTGAAGAGGAGAGTGCATTGTCTAGCTCTGCCAGGGTGAAAAGGCGATTATAATCCTCAAGGTTGCCAAAAAGAAACGAGAATTCTTGAGATTCCAACTGATTCTTAACTGTAAGAAACTCAGGGGAATAATTGCCTGAGCTAGACACCTGAGCGAATGCACTGCCTAAAGTATTCGCCACGTCAAATGTATCAACAACAGCTCCGGTAGGTGTTTTGAGACCGGCGATGAGCATATGGTTCGGTTTCCCAGCCACACGTCTTAACTTATCCCATACGACAGAGGAAGGTGTATGTCGATTAAAGCAACCCACGAATTTATTCCATGACATCTTTTTGCTATCCTTAATAACCCGCCTAGAATGTGCACGCATCCGTTTATAGTGTATCAGGTTATCCAGTGTAGGAAAACGCTGGAAAACCCGTAGAGCTCGTCTGCGAGCGCGAATAGCATCCCGACAGTCATCGGTCCACCAAGGTACCGGAAATCGACGGCTGTAGCCAGTCTAACGCGGAATGGATTGCTCAGCAGCAGAAAGAATGGTCCCTGTGAGATGTTCGACCAAGTGGTTCACAGAGTCGTGCTCTTCGTAGCTAAATTCAGCCAAGTGGGAGTACAGTTCCCAGCTGGCGTGGTCTAGGCGCCAACTAGGTAAACGGGTGGAACATACAACGGGTGTCAAGACACTAATACGACAAGGAAAGTGGTCACTAGAATGTAAATCCGAGATGATATTCCAGCATAACGTGACTGCTAGCTGAGGGGAACAAATTGCAATGTCAATGTGTGAAAAACTATGAAAGGCGTCAGAAAGAAAGGTGGGCTCTCCGGTGTTCAAGAGAGCAAGATTCTGACTATCCAAGAAGTCTCGCACAAGCCCGAGGAGAGCCCCAAAGAGGGTGATGGGCATTCACGTCGCCTACCAATAAAAAGGGTGGTGGCAACTGCGTAATGAGGTGTTCTAAGTCGCTGTGCGAGAGGTCCGCAGATGGAGGCAAATAGATACTGCAAATGGTGAATAAAAGCTGAGGGTAGCTTAATGCTGACAGCAACGGACTGGATTGCAGATTGTATGGGTACGGAGTTGGCAAAAATATATCGAATAAGCATCATAGTGCCCCCATGTGCCGGGACACCGTCCTCCGGGGATAAATCACATCGTACGGAGGAGTACTGCCTGATGGTAACGGTGTCCTGTGAACGGAGCTTCGTCTCTTGTAAGCATAGAGCCAAGGGTTCATGCTGGCGCAGCAACAAGTCAAGCTCTGGTCGATGTGGTCGAATTCCGCGTATATGTTCCAATGAAGGATAGCCATTGAGTATATTATGGGACACGTTTCAAATCGAAAGACGCTTCTGCAGATTGGGATTAGCTGGTCGGTTCAATTTGTTCTTCTTAGGCGTTGGGCTAGTACTATTTTCAGGAGCACGATCCTGCCGTTTCCGCACTGTCCCTCTGGCAGTGGCGGCAGAATCCTCCTGGTCCATCTCCTCCACAAGGGAGGTCCCTTTTTCAAGAGCAAATTTCGGTCCGAGAAGTTCGAACCGATTGGATGTGCTGATCGGCGAAGACGGCCATCTCCGATTCACGCCCTCCTCCCCAGATGACCCTTCAGAGGAGGATACACGTGTGGAGTTGCGTGTACTTTTCTTACCCTTAGATGACTTGGTAGAAGATTGCACATTCTCTTTCAAGAAGTCTTGTCGTACATACTTGGTCTTAAACTGTTTTTCCGGGGCAGAAGACGTCGTGAATTTACCAGCTTTAGTTCCCGAGGTCGAGGCTTTCGGTGACAAGTGTGCAGGACTATTCTGTAAGCTGGCGGATTTGGCAGATGTTGATACCAACTTGTGTGTAGGTGTCGAAGGCTTTGGCAGCGCTTGGGCTAAAATAACCTTTTCCGCAATTGTAGCCCCGTTCATATCGCCGGTCTGTGTTGCGATTTCCCGACGCGGTACCGGTTTAGCTGCAACTGAGCTATAGGTACCTGACCTCGGGGCAGAGGGTTGGCGGAGTCGCAGGAGCTTCCGGGCTTTCAAGAAGGACACCTTCTCTTTCACCCGTATCTCCTGGATCGCTCGTTCCTCTGCAAAACAGGGGCAGTCTCGGGAACTAGATGGGTGTTCCCCGTTACAGTTCACACACGATGGAGCTGAAGCACAATCCCCATCGTGGGAGATGTCACCGCAGTGGACGCAGGTGGACTTGCCGGTACACAACTCACTAGTGTGACCAAAACGTTGGCATTTAAAGCACCTCAGCGGATTGGGTATATAAGGCCTAACTTCGATGGCTTCATACCCTGCCCTAATCTTTTGAGGGAGGTGAACCCGATCAAAAGTAAGAAACAGGGTACGAGTAGGCAGGAATTCACCGTTGATCTTACGTTGTACCCGATAAACAGATGAGACACCCTGAGTCGCAAGATTTTCTTGGATCTCCTCAATGGACAAACCGTCCAACGCGCGGGTTGTTACTACACTGCGGGAGGAGTTCAGCGACTTGTGCACCTCGACCTTCACTGGATAGCTGGCTAACATGGTGGCTTTAAGTATCCTTGCAGCTTGCGAGGCGGAGTTGGCTACGACAAGAAGTGTACCATTGCGAGCTCGAACGCAGGATTTAAGCGGACCAGCAATGGCATCAAGACCCTTTTGGATAGTAAAAGGGCTCACCGTAAGGAACTTCTTACCTTCCTCTGTCCTATGAATAACCAAGTAGCGAGGACCACATGACTCGACTACTTCCTTTCCAACGTCTTTATTTGAATTAAGGGGTTTTAGTTTTGGTGCCATAAAAAAAATGGTATAAATTCATCTCCCAGTGCTCCCCACCCACCACGGAGCCCAACGAGGGGTCACCCCACTGGGGTGACAGGGCTACACAGGGGATATAGCGGGCTCGCCATCCCACTCACCCTGAAGTTCGGTGTAATACCTAGTCCTGGCCGATTGACTAGGGGTGGGTTAGTCCCTAGCCTCCTGTTTAGGTAAATCAGAAACCAAAGCGGTGTATTAGGCTGCGCACCCTCCCCAGTTACTGAAAGACAGAAGCCCAGGCTCAGGTACGCAACCCTCAACCAACCAGGATATTCCTTTTCACCGACACGGGTCTCCACGCACGGCCTACACGTGGGTGGGCATTTTGACCTACTGACTCCCTCACCACATTGAGGTTGCCCACAGAGGGAGTCAAGGTGGCTCGGGACCCCGGGTGCGCCTAACCCGTACCTACCATAGTAGGCCCCTGGGGGGACTTCTTTCAGAGTAATGAGACCTTAGACTTCTGTTGATTATCACACATTACTATAGCATCATCTGGCTCCATAATGTTAGGTAACTCTTAGGTTCTCTGCACTCCCGGCTCCTTTGAGCATCTTTTCCCCTTTACTTCATCTATTGTCTGATTACCTGGGATGGATTTGTTGGAATTGTTATAAAGTGAAGGGAAGAGATTACATTTTGAGACAAACCACACCAAGTATGGTGTTTAAACTTCTAGTGTAAATTGAAAATGATTAGATGTTAATTTAAACTATTAATGTATTTTAGATCAGCTCCAAATCGTAATAAACCTTAGGAGTCACCAAAAATCACCACTTTTTACTTTCTCTACTGCAATTATGTACTCAATAGGTAGAGAAGGTATTGTATTCTGCCAAAAATTTTCTTGTCAAGACTTCAATGGAAATATATGTTTGAGGATTCCCTGAATCAAAAAGAGTTGTCAGTAAACAGTGTGCATGCATGTGTGTTTTTCCAGTGAATCAGAAAATGACACTGAAATCCAGAAGAATTACAGGAATTGAAGGGACCAGTAGATACAACAAGCATCATTCCTAGCACTTACATCACAGTCAGTATTCAATGACAGGGTCCAAGATATTCTCTCATGCATAACTATGTTGCTTTTTATGAGATAGCTGTCTAAGATGTAGATGAAGTTGCAGTGATATTCCTTAAAAGTAATGGCAAATTGAGGAAAATATTTGTTAATAGTGAAGACCAAAAGTATGTTAATTGCTCTCAAATTACTTCAGTACTGGCTGCACTCGATATAAATTTAAAAAAAAAAGGAACTAGATTGGCACACTAGTTTGAAATGAAATAAAACTGTAAATATTTTAATTTAAAATCCCTTAAGCCAGCCATGTGTGTCTAACCCACAGCCTGCAGTGATATTTGCTCTATCAAATCAAATTCGGTCCACAGTGATATTTGTAAGTATAACACTATGAAATAAGCAATTCTATTTGGAATAAAATAAACTTGAAAGAGCAAGACTTTTTCCGTTCCCAACTTATGGTTCTACCTACCATGCATCGTCGTCTTTGTGAATTGTTGACCATGCAGTAATGTTACTACTTTCAAAGGCGAGCGTGTGCCAGATGTTTTATTATTGTTTCATTTTAGAACTTACAAGTTAGTTGCCAGTTTGCAGTTGCTCCCTCACATTGTAGTGTAAGTGTTAATGAGAGGTTTGAAGAATATAATTAATTCTGACTTTTTATGTTTCATAATTATGGCTTCTAAATATAGAGGCAAGAAAAGAAAAGTTTCAGGCAAAGGGTAGATCATTTCAAATAAAGTGTTCAAATCAGTACTGTTTTACTGAAGTAAACAAGAAAACGGTGTGTTTAATTTGCAGTGAAACAGTTTCAGTGTTTAGGGAGTATAACATAATGCAACATTATGATACCAAACATGCATCTTCATATGATAAATCTGAGGGTCAACTTCATGAAGAGAAGGAACCAGAACTTAAAGTTAACATTTTTTGACAGCAGTTAATTTTTAAAAATGTGTCTCTTCAAACTGAATCTCTCTTGTTCATTTCCCAGTCCTACAAGACTGTGATAATCAAAATTCTCAAAATTACACAGAAATTATGACAGAACTAAGAAAAAAATTCCACATTAGATTTCAAGATTACAAGGAGAATGTTGTAAGTTTCAGTCTGTTTTCTTTCCCTTTCTCCATTAACATACACGAGGTCACCAAGGATCTGCAAATTGAGTGCATTGATTTTCAATATATGTCAGACCTAAATAACAAATTTAACAATGTTCCCTTTATTACAATTTTATCGCAACTACTTACCCAGATAAAAATATCCAGGCATTATAGACATGCACTTGGTTTTGGATCACTTTTCGGTAACACGTACATATGCAAACAAGTGTTCTCCAAGGTGAAACATGTGAAGCGTGCAACGTGAATGCAAATCACTGAGTCATCTGGGGAGTTTGCTTCAAGTTGCTACAACATCAATCAAACCAGATATTGGATGCCTTGTTCGTGAGCAGTGCCACAGGTCACATTGACAGGAAAAATACTAATTAAATTATTTTAATACAACAATTATATATATATATATATATATATTTAATATTAAGAATAATTTGACTAATATATGATTAATATTTTAATAAAAATAACATCAATATATTAGCTATTTTTAAATTAATTGGCTTATCTTAGACTTTAGATCCTATTTAATAAGTAAAAAAATTACATCACGTGGCCCGCAAACCAATTCACCGTAACAATAGTGGCCCCTTTGCAAAAAAGGTTGGACATGCCTGCCTTAAGCCATGGTTCAATACTGTATATGAGTCCTGTTTTGCAGGAGAAGAAAATGTATCTATAGATTAAGCCACTTGTAACATATGTAGCAAAGCTATTTTTTTTTAAATTAATGAGTGGCGCAAAACTACCAGGGTTATCAGTGCCACCCTCAAGCTATATATATATTTATTCACTGGCTGTTATATACATAAACAATACAGCCAAAGCAATCACAGCAAATACAACTAAACATACTGTCAATATGGCAAAATCAAAAAAACTTCCTTGGATCAGAAACAGAACAGCACTATAAAGGCAGAAATAAAAATGAAACACACACAATTATGCACTTGTATTGAGTTAAATCTTCTAAAGAAATCCACTTAAATGAAGATAGTGCATGACCTTGCCAGTAGAATGTAACGTCCGTAAGATACAGAATGGCTCATATGGAAGTAAGAAGATTTTGGTAAAGCAATGTCATGCATCACAAAGAATTTCCCTTACAGCCCAAGAAAAAATTTTGTAATTGTTTGAAAATTGGCCTTCCAGTGTTCACTAATTATCGACATCCAACTAAAACAAGCTCATAGAGGTGGAATCACTAAAGACACAAACAAATTACTGATTTTTACTTTAGCATGTATGTACAATGTCCAGAGTAGGTAGAGAGGGTATTCCATTCCACCCAAATATTCGATACTGAGATTTCACCAGAAAGACATGTTTTGAGGACACCTAAATATAAAAAAGAAAACATTTCCTGAAAAAGATCTGTGTGTGTCTGTGGGCAGCCTAACTCAAAAATGAAGTCACTTAAATACCAAACTTGGTATTCAAATTACCCTTTACATGAAACATTTTTCAAAATTTTCAATTTTCTAAAAAAATGGCTCTTTGATTAAAATGCCGGGTATTAAAGATATTTACATGGCAGATAAAATGTAATTTCTCTTCCACTTATAAGAAACTAAGCAATAAGACCATTTCTGGAAACACATCTTGATTAGCATGATAGAGATAATGAATGATCTTTTGCAAGAATAGTTTGTTTGCAGAGCAGACAGAGAAAGTCATGTGAATGGAACTCATCAGGTTTTTACAAAAGTGATGGTATTTCAAGCCAAGCATGTGGTATGAGAACTTTTTGCACTGTCAAAGATATCAAAGGGAAAAAATCTAAACTTGACATTGGGTGAAGTATATGCACCATTTCTGAATCAGAGATTGGCCTTAAAAGACTCACTGAACTCCGAGCAAAACATATTCAACTTCGAAGTGTAACTCTACAGAATATGTGCTTGTGTATCTACCATGAAAACATCTTTGTTGCTGCAGTCTTACCATTTTTTCTAATTATCTGCCTTCTTGAAGCTAGTAGATTGCAATACTGAAAATAAATGGTGGATGTTACAGAAATGCAGTAACTGTGGTAACGTGAGTTTGTACAAAGATCATTTTTTGAAAGACATTCATGTCCTTGAATCTGCGGTGGTATACAAGCAGTGGATTAAATCTGAGGAAAATCAAGTGAGACAGCGTGATATGGCTAGAAGGCTAAATGAAGTTTTCAACATCTTAGAAGAGCAGCTTTCATATTTTTTAGACATTTCTATATAAAACAAGTGCAAGCAAAATATTTTAATGAAATGAAGATGACCAATTACATCCAAAGTGAAACCAATACAGAAAACATTACATTTCACTAAAACCACACTTGTAGTGTAACAAAGGAAAGGTTGAAGTGTATATTTTGTTTGTCTATTTTGTAATATTAAACAGCAAAATTTGTAAGCGCCTAGAACATCCATGTGTCAAAGAATGAAAAAACTGCTAGGAAATTTTGTTTTTTTGAAATAAGAAATTTTGATTAAGAAACATACTTAAGAGTAATCAAATGTTTTCAGTAGCTGTCAGGCTTCTTAACAATTAGCAAGATTGTTTTAAAATTTCACAATATTCATATGGAGCCTAAAGTTACCTTTTGTTTTTCCCTCTCTTTTCTCCCCACCCCCCTTTATGTTATGTCCAAAGCAAGTTTTCTATAAAAGTTTACATAAACCCACTTAGTTTACATTATACTAATATAAAATGTATATGGCTCTTCTAGTTTATAATGTGCAACATGCATATAATTTTATTATATTTTTAACTTAAACTAGTTTGTCAGAAGCCATATTATAGATGTAACACTTATTTTGCTCTGTTTTCTTTAAAAATGAAGGTTGGAGGGACAGTTTTACTGGCATTAAAGGATAATCTTAATTTTTTCTATTGGAAACCTGGTATTTTCTACTGCAGGCAATATTGCAGTTCTTTGTTGTATATGAGAAGGTTAACACCTCCATAGTACATTATATATGTATTTAACTCAGTGGTAAGTATATATTTGTGTGCAAAATTTGACTTATTTATATTAACGTCTATTGTAATTAATATTTCAATAGTACATTGAAGGTTAAGTACATCATTCTAATCATTGCTATAGATTTGAACAATCACTACAATGGCACCCCTGAAGGAATATGTGAAAAAGCACAGCCAAAATCTGAATGGAGAACAGAAGGTTGTATTCACAGAAAAAGACAAGAAATAAAGAATAATGGCACCCCTGAAGGAATATGTGAAAAAGCACAGCCAAAATCTGAATGCAGAACAGAAGGTTGTATTCACAGAAAAAGACAAGAAAGAAAGAATAAAGCTCACAGAAGGATGTCGTCAGTTCAATGCAACGAAGTATCAAGGAAATCTGCACAAGAGATAAGAAACAAAGAAAGTTGAAGAAACTTAGTAGATACAAGCCCCAACTTGGATTTGCACCAACCAAGGCCTACATATCCCCTCAATCTCTGAGTAGAGCTATTACTAAATTTGGAAGATCACTTCCTAAGAGCCCTAGGAAGCAGAGAGCAGTCATAGATAAAGTAAAAACTATTATTAAAGATTTTTATGATTTACATGACGATATACCATATTAGGCTCTGGGCAGGAAACACACTATCACACAAACTGAATCAAATAAAGAGAAGAAATAAAAGAAATATCTTTATATAGTTGTGTCAGAAATGTGTAAAGCATTCAAAATTGAGTATCCCTGTAATAAAATTAGTTTTTCATCATTTGCATCACTTCAGCCACAGCATATTGTGACTACACCCTGCAACCGTAATCACCAAACATGTGTGAATGGCTTGCTTTGTTAATTCATAGCTAATTGTTGGCCTAAATTGTTACACATGTGCGAGTTGACGTGTGGTATCGGAGGCTTCTTTGATGTTGAGCCTGCATTGTTACACCTCAGTGAGTTTGTAATAATTTGCATGTAGAGCTATTTCTGGAAGTTTCCAGCCACTAATCAAGAGGTATAACATGGGCAAAAAAAGCCCTGCCACCCATTCAGTTTACAGTGGGAATGCATCACATGCAACAGGAGAGGAAGTTTCGATGAGGATTTTGTAGAGAGCTATAATTGTCACTGCAGCAAAGAATGAAAAGAAACTATATAGAAGAACTGTTACAGAAGATTAAAAAAAAATTACTTGTGAGCATGATCTGTTTGTAATCAGTCGGAGAAAGAAATAAAAAATCAGAGAAAAGGAGTTTTTGTTACACTGATGTCAGGAGCAGGAATAAATGCCACAATGGAGGAGATCATGAAAACTTTACTTGGGGAAATAAAAAACATAAAAACCAGAATGAATGAAATGAAAATGGAAATGAAATCAGGAATGAAAAAATGGAAAAAATGCAACTCGGCATGGAGAAAACGGATACGGAAATAAAACTAGGAATTGAGAAGATGAGGACTGAGATAACAACCATGAATTGCTCAATGGAGAAGGTCAAGAACAAAATGGAATCCAGCATGGAAAACCTGAAAACTGAGATATCAAACAAAATCAAAAAACAACTGGCCAGGGTGTAGAAAAATGTGGAAGAACTTGGGGAAAAAGTGGAAGAGCTTGGTGGAATGGTGAAAGATCATGAACAGCACCTGGAAGACAGGGTATAACTTAGTACCCTCGAGAGAAGAGTCGATGGAAGACCAAAAGAACTGAACACAATGATGGAAAAGATGCTACATGGAAGGCTGAAAGACATGAAGGTTGAGACAACATCCCAAGAAACTACATCTGCAGGATGTCAAGCCATGCAAGTTTGATGGAACATATACCTTCAAAGTCTTCCATCACAGTCACCACTCACAACCAATAGTCAGAAGAAGAGGAAGCTGCAAAACTGGTAGCAAGCCTCCCAGGTCGGGCAGCAGAAGACTCAATGCAATTTCGACATCGGCAATGTCCAGAGAGATCTGGGAAGCACTTGAGAACCATTTCGGGAACCATCACTTGTCTACAGCCTACCACACTAAGCTTAAATCGAGGCTGCAACAGCCAAGGGAGATGATGCAGGAATTTGCCCTGGCAATTGAAAAACTGGTGAACAAGGCCCTGGTGAACCTACTGCCTAGTTAGTATCCCAGGAAGCTGCCTACTCCTTTGTCGGCGTGATACAACAGCACCTTATGCTCGGCGACAAGACCATCTATGAAGTGTTAACAGCAGCACTAAGGATGGAGGTGGCCAAAACATCAGCTGTGCAGACCTTGAAGACGAGGAATATTCGCTAAGATAGAGACAGAGAAGCAACCCAGAGACAAATGTTGGGGTTATAGCCAACCAGGACATCTAGCGAGAGACTGTACCTGGCAAAGCCGAATAACAGGCAAAAGACAATGAAGAGACATGTCAGGGCCATCATCGCCAACACGAGTGATGTTGCATGCCCTAGGCAGATGAGTGGACGACAGCCTCATTGCAGACGGCTGGTACATGGGAAGCTGTGCCGAATATTAGTATACACAAGAGAAGCCGTGACTGTAATCAGACCTGACGTGGCTAAGGGCTACCCAGTCGGCCCTACCAACTAGTGGCAGCGTCAGGCGACATCTTGTCTGCGGTGGTGGAGGAGGAGGAGGAGGAGGAGGAGGAGGATGCTCTGCTTGAGCTGACATTGGGAGGGAGCATTGTGAGCCTGAAGACATTCGATGCGAGAGTGGCCGAGAATGTGACACTGGGACTGGATGCTTCCAGGAGCCACGAGGTGACAGTCGACGTCGCCCGGAAGATCTTGCGACTCGTCCGAGACGAGTTGCTGCTCCGGAGCCCGCACGAGCATCCCGGGACCTGTAGGTGATCCTGAGAGACGATCGAGTTGTGACCCCAAAAAGCGAGATGGTGAAGGCGCACCTGGAGGATCGAAGGTCAACGGTTAAGAAACCTTGAATTGGACAGATTGTGTTGTCAGAGCGTTGTTACCTTGCAGGGAGGAAGTGCCCGTGATACTAACGAACCCATTGGACACCGATCAGGATATCCAGGTCGGGACGGAGATAGGGAAGTGCGAGCCAGCAACGAGTATATCGCCCTACGACGGATTCGACCAGCCAGCACCATGGCACGACATCGGGCCCCGACTGAAAGACTTGCTAAAGAGAGCGGCCGAGCATCTGACTGAAGGTACTAGTCTCCGTCTTCATTAAAGGGAGCAAAGATTATGCCCACACTGACCGGGTACACCATAACGACACCGGAGACGCCCGATCTACCCGATAATCACCAAGTCTCGAGCTCCTGGCAGTATTGAGGGCGCTGGAGCACTTCCACAAATACTTGTACGGTCAGTCAATTCGCCTGAGGACTGACAACTCTGCCCTCACCTGGCTGTTGAGGTTGAAGAACCTTGAGGGCCAGACGTCCAGAAGCTCCAAGAGTACAACCTCACATTAGAACGTCCGAAAGGAAGCCGCCATAACAATGCAGATGCATGTCACGACCACCTTGTCCAGAGGAGTGCTGCTACTGCACAAGTTGAGAAAGAGCCCACCGCAGCTGTCAGTATCATTTCGGCGTTGCCTGCAGCTGGATGGGATAGCGCAGGCTTGAGGAGGGAGCAGCAGGCGGACGCTGACTTGGGGCCACTCCTGAGAAATGTAGGCAGGAACTAGACCGAGCTGGGAAGACATCGCTCCAGGACCGGGAGTAGTGTGTACAAGTCCTGCTGGGTCCTTTGGGACTCACTGAAGACCAAGGAAGGAGCATTGTTCCGGGTATGGGAGTCACTTAATGGGAAGGCTGAGAAAGAGAAAGGGGGCTGATCCTCCCAAGGAGTAAGGTCACGGGAAGTTCTGGAGGAAATATATGCGGGGACTTCGGGAGGGCAATTGGGACCCAACCGAACTATCAACAAGCTCCGACAACGCTACTACTGGCTGAGATTACTCGCAGATGCAGACGTAGGTGCCGCCGCCAATGTTGTTGGGTGTGACACAAGGACGTAGGAGCAACTTCTGAACGCAACTTTGGTATTGTGTCAGATAGGGGCAACAAGTATCTGTTGGTCGCCAAGGATTACTTCAAGTGTCCGTAGGTGTGCGCTATCCCCTAACCAGGAGGCCAAGACCATGGTGAACTGCCGCGTAGAATAACTACTTTGCCGATATCGTGTACCGTTGGAACTGCATTGTGATCAGGGCACCAACTTGAGTCTAACCTGATAAGACACTTAAGCGACTTGCAGAACACAAGACGCGCACAACACGTCTCCACCATTGTCAGGCCCCATGGTTGAGCGGTACATCAAGATTCTAGAAGAACAGTTGAGGAATGTATGGCCAATCACCAGAGAGATTGAGATGTCAGGGTGCCACCTTTCTTGCTGGCCTACCGCTCAACCCATGAAACCACCCGGTTGACCCGAACCAGTTTGGTATTTGGCAGGGAGCGCCGTCTACCATGCTACCTGGTGTTTTGAAGTCCTCCTGGCACAGAACAGTCAACAGTTGACCACATGGAGAATCTCGTAGACCAGCTTCACGAAATGCAAGAGGAGGTGCGTCACTACCTTCAGAAAGCGAGCGACCGGATGAAGACCCGTTACGACTATCAGCCAGCCAAGATTTCCAACAGGGTAATTTGGTGTGGCTATATCGCCCTTCCCGGACCAAGGGACGTTGCCCCAAGCTTCAATAGCCAAGGCAAGGACCTTACCTTAAATGATGTCTATCGCATCCAGAGGCTGCACCGAGGGAAGAGGTTAGTAGTATACCTGGACCGTCTAACCGGTTATAATAGTGCTGATCGGCACGATCGGACCTGAGGAAGGAGCAGCAGGACTATGCCCTGTGACCATAACCGCCAAACGTGTGTGAACAACGTGCTTCGTAGTACATAGCTGATTGTTGGCATCGATTGTTACACCTGTGCGAGAGGAAATGTGTAGTGTCGGAAGGCTCTTCGACGTCGAACCCGCACTGTTACACCTGAGTGAGTTTGTGAGTTTATACATGCAACTGTTTCTGGAAGTGATCAAGGGCAACAAAGCCCTGTCGGCATTCAGTTTCACTGGGAATGCATCATGTGCAACAGTTGAATTTCCACTATAATTTTGTAGCGAACGTCAAAAAGAAAGTATACAGTAGAATTGTTTCAAAAAATTAAAAAAAGTTTTTTGTGAGCACATTCTCTTTGCAATTAGTCAGAGAAAGAAATAAAGGGTTATAAAAAGAGTTTTAGTACTAATATGCTTCTTTCTTCACAAACTCCAAATAAGGTTTGTGTTCTTAGTCATAATGCCCCAGTAGAGTTTCTTCTCAATGTTATTTAAATGCATTTCAAGCATTCCTGAAAAGTGGAAAACATTTGTTGAAACCTTGTTTATGACCCTGGACAGAAACACTGTATGCTTGGTACATGCCAGGTATGTGGAAATTCAAAAATGTATGAAGACTACTAGAAGTACTGATATTCCAGATGAAACTGCAGATATGGTTCTGCAGGGTTCTGTTATAGGTGCTCTGCTTAATATGGAGTAAAAACTTCCCCAGCATTGCTTTGTAAGAGACAAGCGCTAAATCTCATCTAGTTAGTGATTCTGTTTGCATTTTACAAGTGAATTTCAGTAAGAATTTCAGCCTTTGTTAGCAAGATGAAATTCGAAGTCCTCATTGGAATAGTGATAAAATTAGTATCTACACTGCAGAGGCATATACAGCTCCAGGAGTAATTTCATTTGTGGTTATTTCTGATTAAATGCAGCATGATACCTTAATGAGAAAATGTTTGCTAACTTGAAGTTTCAAATCAATAACCTAAAGCAGGTGCAATTCTTTTCAGATGGCACCAGCCAGCATATCAAGCAAAAGTATACATTAGTAAATACCCATTACATATTTTGTAATAGAAGATTGTGATATACTTACTGTTATATTGACATTTCTTCTGCACATCACTTGGTAAAGGAGAAGTTGATGTAGTAAGTGGAATGTTAAAACACCATTTACAGCAAACAGTAAAATCCAGAACAGCCTTTGTAACTGATTGTGCATCATTTAAAAAGTGTGCCCAGTCAACAACTTCAAAGTAAATATATTGTATGTTTCTGAAGCAGAAGTTTTAGGTTATAATGCTAAGGTGGATGATTTTATATGAGCCATTCCAAACATTCACCAAGTCCACTGTGTTCGCACTGTGGACAAATACAAGGTGATGGTTGGAAAATTTTCAGAAGATAACTGTACTCACTTCCACTGAAACTGGCTGTAGAAGAAGCCATGTAAGATGACATTTCAAATAATCTCAGCATGAAAAACAGTACCAACTTATTGATTTAGTTTGGCCAATGGGTTGGTATGAAATTGAAATCTGAGCAAGGAATCTATAATTGTTTTGTTGGGCAGGTTGTTAGTGAAGTAAAACATAGTAATCTGTCTACAATATTTGGAAAAAAAAAGTAAGAATTAAACTTATATGGCCAGATAAAAAAAAAAAATGTAAGTGATGATATATTATCACCAATTGTGCATTTCTTAAAAGAGCCTTCATTCTACGGAATGATTTAATATTTCTTGAGGGACCATATGATGTGTAAAAGGTTAAATTGTTTTGTGTAATTATTAATATTGCTAAACCATTCCATTGGATTTTTTTAATTGTATTTAACACCCACATTTACTACTGTGGCACTGCAGGCGATGACACTAATAATGCATGAAATGAAGATGAAGTACCGGTGGAATGTGATGGGAGGGAAACAGGAGAACCTGGAAAAAATCTGCACCTGCATTGGTTTGTCCACCACAAATCTCACATGTGATCACTTGGGATTGAACCCAGGCCATCTAGGTGAGAGGCAAGTTATGGTTATGTCCATAACTTACATATTTTATTTGAATAACTAAGAATAAATTAGTTTGTAAAATTCAGAACCTATATTTTGAAACACTGAAGTTTTCTTTACAACTGTACATCATTTATGTCTTCATATGTATTAGCATCTTGCACAAAACCTTGGTAAACATCTGTCATTTTCTACTTTTTCTGAATTATGCGCCTGTAACAGGAATATTTTAATTAATAACTGCAAAATAAATACTACTGGGTATCTACACTATTTATTGTGTATTTTAAAACCCTAAAGTCATTCACACAAAATTAGAAACATTTACTGTGTCTAGCACAAGTTACATTTAATATGAAAAATTAATATAGCTACTTTCATTTGCCGGGCTGGTAGGCTGTGGTCTAGAAGGCATCGAAGATACAGACGTTTCGCCAAGTACTGCACTTGGCATCTGCAGTGTTAAGTGATCTGAGCTCTGACCAGCACAGACCATGGATCACTTCACCCTGATGCCAAGCGCAGTACTTGGCAAAACGTCAGTATCTTGAAAGCCTTCTAGACCACGGCCTACAAGCCTGGCAAATAAAAGTAGTTATATTAGTCTAGATGCCAGCCGTGAAAGCTTAAGTTTATATAATAATATGAAAGTTTTATAAACATTACGTCTGTAACTATGGAATTGCCCAGATCTCATTGCTGCAAGAACATTTAGTGATACAAGTCAACTGCAGTAAAAACAACACACAAAACTACCATGATGAAATACAAGCAGCACATTGGCAGAATAAGAATTCTACTACATATACCACAATTCTATATTACAACTCTTCTGTCAGCAGAGTTGCTGCCAATGAAACTTAAATGAAGTCTGAGTCATATGTGGTGATTCCAGACAACTTGAATCATGATAAGTATGCTGCAATTGTCTTTAATAGACTTATTCTTAATACCTTAAAAAAGTAACACCCAGAGTATACTATCTACAAGATCAATTACCAATCCGATGGCACCCTCAACATTTCAAGCAGAATGAACAACATTCTCAGTGATTGATACTTTTCTACAACATCTCATGGGAAAGGCTGCAATGTTGGAACTGGTGGCACCATTAGCACTTCTGCTGCCCATGGCAGTTTTGAAATTATCACAGTTACCATTTTTTGCTTATATTTATACCTTCAAACATGCTTACCATTTTAAAGTCTGTGAATTTGTTCATTATATATCCAAATATCCTTATCCCATGTTTTATTTATATTCAGTGATCAATGTGGGGTGTTCTTGTTACCCCCGCCCCTTAATAGTGTTTGCTATGAAGTTTGTAGCAAATAGAATTTCATTTATAGCATTCTCACCCCATGCAGAAACAATATAGTTATGTTTTCAACCTTACTTCAATTTTCATTGCAGAACTAGGAAAACAATGCCAATAATGAAGTTACTTATTGTTATTTTTATCTCTGGCATTTTTAGCTTGTACTTCTGAGCATAAACATGGACAAGTGTTACAGTCTGCAGGTGTTTGAAAGGATTATAAATATTAACAATCCAGACGATGTGTGTGAGATGAAGATCATGATTTGTATAACCTGTAGTATGAAGAAGAAGAAAACAATAAAGTTGAAGTAATTAAAGTTGATGTCATAGAAGTGAGTGAAATGCATCAAATGATGGAGCTACCAGACACAGAAAATGTTTCAGATAATACCACTGAGGATGAAAATCCAACTCTTTCAGGTATGTATAGTAGTAGATATCTAGAAGTGGTGTAGCATGGCATTCTACACCCTTCCACCAAGGACAATAGCAGTTAAAAATTGTCAACAAAAGCCTGGTCTAATATAGGGCAGTAAAACTGTTGAATCAATTGTAAATATGTTTGTTCTCTTATTTCCTGAAAACATGCTTGATGTCATATGTGGGCATTCTAATAAAAGAGGTCAAGGAGATTTTGATAAATACAATGTAACTTGCCCAGAAAAACCTAAAGAACGCCACACTATAAGAAACCCAGAGTTGTTGACATGTATTTCCATATTACTGGTTGCAGGAAAGACACATGGAAAACTCACCATCTCCTCAAATTTGGGCCAACTACCCAGCTTTTTGACATCCACTTTCACACATGTTATTTCACATACCAGATTTCAACGCTTATCAGCTGTTTAGAGGTTTTATGACAGAAAAACTCCCCAACAATAGAATAGCAGTAATAGAAATTTTTGTTATCTTTGTAAATACATGCATAAATGATTACAGCCCTAATGAGTACCTAACTGTTGACAAAAGCCTGACAACCTTTTGTGGAAATCCCATTTCAAATATACACATAATCAAACAAGTGAAGCATGTAATAAAGATAGGCTATGTGCACGTGCTAAAAATGGATATGTATGTAATCTAAAATTTAGGGATGAAGGAAAATCAGAAAGAAATAAATCAAGGGCAATGCATTATTTTGCATATGGTTGAACCATATTTTCAGTCAGGAAGGGGAACAACTACAGATATATTTTTTATTTTTTTGCTTCCATACAGCTAGCTGCAAAATTGTTGGATCAGAATTTAATATTAGTTGGAATTTTCAGGGCAAACAGGAGAGAAATACTACAAGAGCTATAGTCTAATACAAGAAAAGGGGAAAAATGTCATTATTTGTATTCACAAAAAAGACGATTGTCTCACATATTTCAAAGAAAAATAAGACATTCTACTTTCAATCAAAAGCCATGATGACTCTATTGAAGAAGAAAACAAGATGCCTACTAGAATTGCTCATGATAATGAGATTATCAGAGGAGCAGACATGGGTGATATGACGAAAAGAAAATGTAGCCATGTAATTACAACAAATTGTGGCCTTACCAAATATTCATGGAAATGTTGGACCTTAAGAGCCCTCAATGCATATATTCTGTGGTCATAAAAATATCCAGACTTGCAGAGTATTTCCACAAGAAGGAGGGGCATTTCCTTCAGCAGCATATCATACTAGCAAAACCACATGTAGAAGGGCAAAAATCCAACTGGACTACATAGAGAAGTTGTAGGAGCCATTGAAGCTATTGGAATTGAACTAAAAAGATACATTCTACTGATGGTACCAAAGAAGTCTTTCCCAAATTAAGAACAGGTAGATGTGTAATCTGTCCAAGATGTGCACACCTAAAGACTAGGTTCATATGCATATAGTGCAATTAACCAGTGTGCTAAAGTCATAGAAGAAATGCAATTGTGATAACGTGTTCTCAATGTTAGAAGTATTCTAAAAAGACATCATGTATGTGCTATATTAATTTTTTTTTCCTATTCTATCAGGAAAAAGGTGACTCTACACCTGGGATCATATATTCCTGTATGTTTAGACAATCATCCATCAAGGACTGCTTCAAATCTTTAATAAACCATCAGTTTGCATTAATAATACCTATTCTGAATTATTTTGTGTTTGTATGACTATAAATAATGCAATTATTGCAGTGGTAACCCCAGGTAATTATATTACCCCACTTGGTAACTGGAAGGTTTATAATTATCTTGCTAGCAGAAGGGTTAAGAGAAGAGCAAGGTTTGACTCAGGAATGCAATAAAATTTGACAATGCAATCAAACAGTTATATCCAAATAATCATATACGTTTCAGACGAAACTGTGGAATCTGAAAAAGAGACCCTGAATAAAAACAGGGCAGTGAATGTTTATGATATTAAGGGGATTCATAGAGCCAGGAAAGCACACTCCTGCAGATCTCTGCAACCTGATATTGTGCTAGTTTCAGACACATCTAAGGAAACAAACAATGGATTGCCTTTTAGTTTCATTACTGGTGAACAAAGCAACCATAATGAGATACAGCCAGTGAAGTCTGAACTTCAGCTACATTGTGAGCAGTAGGTCTAAAAGTTCTATATGAGGTAAATGAGTACCACAGTTTTATCTATTCCTCAGAAAATCAATTACATGTAAAATGCTTGGAACCCACAACTATCAAGGAAGTATACAAATTTGAGAAAGGAAACCAAGTTGTTTGGTATATTAAGTACCGGATAATGAGACTACTCCTGCTCTGGTCTGTGTCAATTCTCATGGGCATTATAAATTTTGTAATTAATTTGTAGGTTTGCTACTAACACTGTGACTTGGGGTGTTCTTGTTACCCCCTTAATAGTGTTCGCTATGAAGTTTGTAGTGAATAGAATTTCATTTATAGCATTCTCACCCCATGCAGAAACAATAAAGTTATGTTGTCATGCTTACTTCAATTTTCATTGTAGAACTAGGAAAACAATGCCAATAATGAAGTTACTTATTGTTATTTTTATCTCTGGCATTTTTAGCTTGTACTTCTGAGCATAAACATGGACAAGTGTTACAGTCTGCAGGTGTTTGAAAGGATTATAAATATTGACAATCCAGAGGATGTGTGTGATGAAGATCATAATTTGTATAACCTGTAGTATGAAGAAGATGAAAACAATAAAGCTGAAGTAATTAAAGTTGTCATAGAAGTGAGTGAATTGCATCAAATGACGGAACTATCAGAGACAGAAAATCTTTCAGATAATACCACTGAGGATGAAAATCCAACTCTTTCAGGTATGTATAGTGATAGATACCTAGAAGTGGTGCAGCATGGCATTCTACACCCTTTCATCAAGGACAATTGCAGTTAAAAATATTCAAAAAAGCCTGGTCGAATATAGGGCAGTAAAACTGTAGATTCAATTGTAAATATGTTTGTTCGCTTATTTCCTGAAAACATGCTTGATGTTATATGTGGGCATTCTAATAAAAGAGGTCAAGGAGATTTTGATAAATACAATGTAACTTGCCCAGAAAAACCTAAAGAAAACCACACTATAATAAACCCAGAGTTGTTGGCATGTATTTCCATACTACTGGTTGCAGGAAAGACACATGGAAAATTCACTATCTCCTCAAATATGGGCCACCCACCCAGCTTTTTGAAATCCACTTTCACACATGTTATTTCACATACCAGATTTCAATGCTCATCAGCTGTTTTGAGGTTTTATGACACAAGAACTCCCAACATTAGAATTGCAATAATAGAAATTTTTGTTATCTTTGTAAATACATGCATAAATAATTACAGCCCTAATAAGTACCTAACAGGTTGACAAAAGACTGACAACTTTTCGTGGAAATCCCATTTCAAATATACACTTAATCAAACAAGGGAAACGTGTAATGAATATAGGCTATGTGCACCTGCTAAAAATGGATATGTATGTAATCTAAAGTTCTACAATGATGGACAATCAGAAATAAATAAATCAGGTGCAATGCATTATGTTGCATATGGTTGTACCACATTTTTAGTCAGAAAGGGGAACTACTACAGATATATTTTTTTTAGCTTTTACTTCCATACAGCTAGCTGGAAAATTGTTGATTTACAATTTAATACTAGTTTGAATTCTCAGGCAAACAGAAGAAAAATACTACAAGAATTTTAGTCTAATACAAGAAAAGGTGGAAAATCTTCATTATTTGTATTCACAATAAAGATGATTGTCTCACATATTTCAAAGAAAAATAAGACATTCTACTTTCAATCAAAAGACTTGATGACTCTGCTGAAGAAGAAAACAAGATGCCTACTATAACTACTTCCGATAATGAGATGATATGATGAAAAGAAAATGTAGCCATGTAATTACAACAAATTGTGGCCTTACCAAATATTCATGGAAATGTTAGACCTTAGAGCTCTCAATGCATATATTCTGTGGTCACAAAAATATCCAGACTTGCAGGGTATTTCCACAAGAAGGAGGGGCATTTCCTTCAGCAGCATATCATACTAGCAAAACCACATGTAGAAGAGCAAAAATCCAACTGTACTACATAGAGAAGTTGTAGGAGCCATTGAAGCTATTGGAATTGAACTAAAAAGATACATTCTATTGATAGTACCAAAGAAGTCTTTTCCAAATTACTAACAGCTAGATTTGCAATCTGTCCAAGATGTGCACACCTGAAAACTAGGTTCACATGCATAAAGTGCAATTAACCAGTGTGCTAAAGTCATAGAAGAGATGCAATTATGATAAAGAGTTCTCAATGTTACAGGTATTCTACAAAGACTACATGTATGTGCTATTTTAATTTTTTTTTTTTTCTATTCTATCAGGAAAAAAGAGACTCTACACCCGGGATCTTAAATTCCTGTATGTTTAGACAATCATCCATGAATGAATGCTTCAAATCTTTAATAAACCATCAGTTTGCATTAATAATACCTATTCTGAATTATTTTGTGTTCGTATGACCATTAATAATGCGATTATTGCAGTTTACCCCACTTGGTAACTAGAAGATGTAAAATTATCTTGCTAGCAGAAGGGTTAAGAGAAGAGCAAAGTTTGATTCAAGGAATGCAATAAAATTTGACAATGCAGTCAAAGAATTATGTCCAAATAATTATTTACGTTTCAGAAGAAACTGTGGAATCTGAAAAAGAGACCCTGAATAAAAGTAGGGCAGTGAATACTTGTGATATTAAGGGGATTCATAGAGCCAGGAAAGCACACTCCTGCAGATCTCTGCAACCTGATATTGTCCTAGTTTCAGAAACATCTAAGGAAACAAACAATGGATTGCCTTTTAATTTCATTACTGGTGAGCAAAGCAACCACAATGAAATACAGGCAGTGAAGTCTGAACTTCAGCTACATTGTGAGCAGTAGGTCTAAAAGTTCTATATGAGGTAAATGAGTACCACAGTGTTATCTATTCCTCATAAAATCAATTGCATGTAAAATGTTTGCAACCCACAACTATCAAGGAAGTATACAAATTTTAGAAAGAAAAGCAAGTTGTTCGGCACATTAAGTACCAGATAATGAGACCACTCCTGCTCTTGTCTGTGTCAATTCTCATGGGCATTACAAATTTTGTAATTAATTTGTAGGTTTGCTACTATCACTGTGACTTGGGGTGTTCTTGTTACCCCATTAAGGGGAGAAGATACCTTAAAAATGGTGAAAATATAATTTTTTTTTCTTTTGCTTATTTTCATAGCTTGATGTGTGTTTTGTATGAATATAAATTTGTTTTCCACAATAAACTTATTTAGAGGACCTAAAACTGTGTTTAAATCACATGCTGCAGAGTAGGTGATGCCCCCTTTTCACTCTCTGGCTCCTCTTAAAACTTTCTTTGATATTTTATGTTTAGGGTAGGGGTAGACTGACAGAAAAGGAAATTGAGAATATTCAAAGGTACTATGGGATGGCAATCAGGAGAAATGTAAATAGTGTAGAGACCATGAAAAGAGATATCTGGGCTATATTCTTCCATAAATCGTCGACTGATATATTATCGCAACATAATTTGTGTCCAAAGGGTGAAGAAACTTGGTGTAAATATAATAAAGCATTATTGACTGGAGAACAATACAGTAACAAGCACGCTCTATCTAATCCTGTACTAACTGCAATAAAACCTGTCTTCAGGAGTTTGGCAGACACAGAGTTGTTGAACAAACGCCTACATGGTAAAACACAAAATCCCAACGAAAGTTTTAATAGCATTGTGTGGAACCGAGTCCCCAAAACAGTATTTGTTGGACAAAATACACTAGAACTTGGGTCTTATTATGCAGTGCTGACATTCACAAGTGGAAACGTAGGACGAGTGAAAGTGCTGCAACATCTAGGTATTATTGCGGGGAGGAACATATTAAATTTTTTTTAAAGAAATGGACAAATATCGAGTTACCAAGACTGACATGAAGGGAGAAGACATTTATAAAAGTGCTAGACAGAAGAGAAGGAACAAGAAGAGGAATAGAGAAGATCTTGACAACACTGAGTATGGGGCAGGAATGTTTTAACAGGCTGTGAGTTCTGTAAAACTTTAAACTCACTTTACCGTATCTTTTGTTTTTGTAAGCCTTATGTACCTTTTCTTTGAAACTACTTATCCTAGAGCAATGAAATTTTCACAGATAATTTCCCTGACACATATCTATAGGCTGACATATTTTTAACACTTAGATATTATTATCAAAGACTCTGATATATTTTTTTTTCATTCAAGTGTACCAAAAAAGAGTTATTCTTAAAAAAAGTTATTAAAGTTCCATTTTAAATGCAATATACTCATCAAAATGTCATTTTATTGCCCAATAGTGTATGTATATGTGATAAAAAAATCATTGCATTATTATTCATAGTTGTTCAGAAAAGGTACATTGAAAATGTCAAATTTAACATGGCGGAGATAGAAGGTACCTTCTCCCCTTAATAGTGTTCGCTAAGAAGTTTGTAGTAAAAAGAATTTCATTTATAGCATTCTCACCCCATGCAGAAACAATAAAGTTGTGTTGTCATCCTTACTTCAATTTTCATTGTTGAACTAGGAAAACAACGACAATAATGAAGTTACTTATTGTTATTTTTATCTCTGGCATTTTAGCTTGTACTTCTGAGCATAAACATGGACAAGTGTTACAGTCTGCAGGTGTTTGAAAGGATTATAAATATTGACAATCCAGATGATGTGGGTGATGAAGATCATGATTTGTATAAGCTTTAGTATGAAGAAGATGAAAACAATAAAGTTGAAGTAATTAAAGTTGTCATAGAAGTGAGTGAAATGCATCAAATGACGGAGGTACCAGAGACAGAAAATGTTTCAGATAACACCACTGAGGATGAAAATCCAACTCTCTCAGGTATGTATAGTGGTAGATATCTAGAAGCGGTGTAGCATGGCATTCTACACCCTTTCATCAAGGACAATTGCAGTTAAAAATATTCAACAAAAGCCTGGTCGAATATAGGGCAGTAAAACTGTAGATTCAATTGTAAATATGTTAGTTCTCTTATTTGCTGAAAACATGCTTGATGTCATATGTGGGCATTCTAATAAAAGAGGTCAAGGAGATTTTAATAAATACAATGTAACCTGCCCAGAAAAACCTAAAGAAAACCACACTATAAGAAACCCAGAGTTATTGGCATGTATTTCCATATTACTGGTTGCAGGAAGGACACATGGAAAACTCACTATCTCCTCAAATTTGGGCCACCCAACCCAGCTTTTTGAAATCCACTTACATACATGTTATTTCACATACCAGATTTCAATGCTTATCAGCTGTATTGAGGTTTTATGACACAAGAACTCCCAACATTAGAATAGCAGTAATAGAAATTTTTGTTATCTTTGTAAATACATGCATAAATAATTACAGCCCTAATGAGTACATAACTGTTGACAAAAGACTGACAAGTATTTGTGGAAATCCCATTTCAAATATACACTTAATCAAACAAGGGAAGCGTGAAATAAAGATAGGCTATGTGCACTTGCTAAAAATGGATATTTTTGTAATCTAAAGTTCTACAGGGATGAAGGACAATCGGAAAGAAATAAATCAGGGGCAATGCATTATGTTGCATATGGTTGAACCACATTTTCAGTCAGAAAGGGGAACTACTACAGATATATTTTTTTTATCTTTTACTTCCATACAGCTAGCTGCAAAATTGTTGATTCACAATTTAATATTAGTTTGAATTCTCAGGCAAACAGAACAGATATACTACAAGAGTCTTGGTCTAATACAAGAAAAGGTGGAAAATCTTCATTATTTGTATTCACAAAAAAGACAATTGTCTCACATATTTCAAAGAAAATAGGACATTCTACTTTCAATCAAAAGACATGATGACTCTGCTGAAGAAGAAAACAAGATGCCTACTATAACTGCTTCTGTAATGAGATGATATGAAGAAAAGAAAATGTAGCCACGTAATTACAACAAATTGTGGCCTTACCAAATATTCATGGAAATGTTGGACCTTAGAACTCTCAATGTATATATTCTGTGGTCACAAAAATATCCAGGCTTGCAGAGTATTTCCACAAGAAGGAGGGGCATTTCCTTCAGCAGCATATCATACTAGCAAAACCGCATGTAGAAGAGCAAAAATCCAACTGGACTACATAGAGAAGTTGTAGGAGCCATTGAAGCTATTGGAATTGAACTAAAAAGATACATTCTATTAATGGTACCAAAGAAGTCTTTTCCAAATTACGAACAGCTAGATGTGCCATCTGTACAAGATGTGCACACCAGAAAACTAGGTTCATATGCATAAAGTGCAATTAACCAGTGTGCTAAAGTCATAGAAGAGATGCAATTATGATAAAGAGTTCTCAATGTTACAGGTATTCTAAAAGGACTACATGTATGTGCTATTTTAATTTTTTTTTTCTATTCTATCAGAAAAAAAGAGACTCTACACCCGGGATCTTAAATTCCTGTATGTTTAGATTATCATCCATGAATGAATGCTTCAAATCTTTAATAAACCATCAGTTTGCATTAATAATACCTATTCTGAATTATTTTGTGTTCGTATGACCATTAATAATGCGATTATTGCAGAGTTAACCCCAGGTAATTATATTACCCCACTTGGTAACTAGAAGGTGTAAAATTATCTTGCTAGCAGAAGGGTTAAGAGAAGAGCACGGTTTGATCCAAGGAATGCAATAAAATTTGACAATGAAGTCAAAGAGGTATGTCCAAATAATTATTTACGTTTCAGACGAAACTGTAGAATCTGAAAAAGAGACCCTGAATAAAAACAGGGCAGTGAATGTTTATGATATTAAGGGGACTCATAGAGCCAGGAAAGCACACTCCTGCAGATCTCTGCAACCTGATATTGTGCTAGTTTCAGACACATCTAAGGAAACAAACAATGGATTGCGTTTTAATTTCATTACTGGTGAACAAAGCAACCATAATGAGATACAGGCAGTGAAGTCTGAACTTCAGCTACATTGTGAGCAGTAGGTCTAAAAGTTCTATATGAGGTAAATGAGTACCACAGTGTTATCTAATCCACACAAAATCAATTGCATGTAAAATGTTTGAAAACCACAGCTATCAAGGAAGAATACAAATTTGAGAAAGAAAAGCAAGTTGTTCGGCACATTAAGTACCAGATAATGAGACTACTCCTGCTCTGGTCTGTGTCAATTCTCATGGGCATTATAAATTTTGCAATTAATTTGTAGGTTTGCTACTATAACTGTGACTTGGGGTGTTCTTGTTTACCCCTTAATAGTGTTGGCTATGAAGTTTGTAGTAAATAGAATTTCATTTATAGCATTCTCACCCCATGCAGAAACAATAAAGTTATGTTGTCATCCTTACTTCAATTTTCATTGTTGAACTAGGAAAACAGTGACAATAATGAAGTTACTTATTGTTATTTTTATCTCTGGCATTTTTAGCTTGTACTTCTGAGCATAAACATGGACAAGTGTTACAGTCTGCAGGTGTTTGAAAGGATTATAAATATTGACAATCCAGATGATGTGTGTGATGAAGATCATGATTTCTATAACCTGTAGTATGAAGAAGATGAAAACAATAAAGTTGAGGTAATTAAAGTTGATGTCATAGAAGTGAGCGAAATGCATCAAATGACGGAGCTACCAGAGACAGAAAATCTTTCAGATAACACCACTGAGGATGAAAATCCAACTCTTTCAGGTATGTATTTTATCTGTCTCATGTTAGTTCAATCCTAATGTCAACACATGGGAGGGACAAGAGAGAGAGAGAGAGACAGAGAGAGAGAGAGAGAGAGAGAGAGAGAGAGAGAGAGAGAGAGAGACAGAGATACTGAAGCAAGAGGAGGGTTAGGCTGTTGACTGGTTCAGGGAAAGTAATGGCTGTTAAGTTTTACGTGGATGCATATTCTAACAGCCTCCTAAAAGTACAGTACTGTAATAGTTTTCAGATCACTGCTCTGCGCGAGTTAGTTTCGGAGAGAAAAGTATGAAATGCTTCAATTCATATAAAAGGTAATAGTCTGACATTTTATCCATATCCGACACATACCAAGCAGATGGCTCTGGGTTCATGAATTCATAAAGGAATATTTACAACAGACGTACACATTCTGTAAAAAAACATATAGATAAGACAGAAGACCGGTAAAATTATATATTGATTTTAATAACTTATTACTGTTAAATAAAATGCAGCTAACTTATATTACTAAAGAACATTGGTGTTATATACACAATAGGTTACAAGTCTGTACCAGACAGCTCTCTTAAACAACCGGTAATTCTCGAGGTAAATGCTGATTAAGTTGTTATTGTTTATAGTGCAGGGTCGCCTCTGATGTGTTATATAAGACTGTATTTCCTGTACATCTCGCATGCCTCACAAGTCCAGGGGACTTGCTATATGCAGTTAAAAAGCAGTCAGCTTTTGATCATGGATGATTAGCCGTAATAAAATACAACCGAGGCAAGCCTTTAAAAAGTGGCGAGAGGCGAATGGCCGCATATTGTTACGCGGTGCTTAAAGAAAGAAACTCCGAATGAGGCATAAAGAATATCGAAAAAGAAACGGGTGATCTCTTTGGCGTTTCTACATTTAGTGTGCATAGTGTTAGAATGGAACAGCAAGCATCCGGAAGCCTAAGAACACCGGGAAAATTGCTTAAATATATAAAACTTTCGGAGAAATACGATGATTTTGCGGAAAGTGCTATTCGTGGTAAAGTTTATGATTGTTTTTTCAGAAATGAACCATCGACTCTAAATACAATTTTGCATGCAGTACATTCTGACACAGAATTGCCATATTTCTCAAAGTACTCTCCACAGGTTGCTGATATATATCGCTAGTGTTGCAAAACTTATGTGCACACAAGTATCGTTAACATGCGGCGAGCAGAGCCAGCTCCGCCTTGTTGTTGACATCAGGACTGAACTAACTTGACACAGACTATAGTGGTAGATATCTAGAAGTGGTGTAGCATGGCATTCTACACACTTCCATCAAGGACAATTGCAGTTAAAAATTGTCAACAAAAGCCTGGTCTAATATAGGGCAGTAAACCTATTGAATCAATTGTAAATATCTTTCTCTTATTTGCTGAAAATAAGCTTGATGTCATATGTAGGCATTCTAATAAAAGAGGTCTAGGAGATTTTGATAAATACAATGTAACTTGCCCAGAAAAACCTAAAGAATGCCACACTATAAGAAACCCAGAGTTGTTGGCATGTATTTCCATACTACTGGTTGCAGGAAAGACACATGAAAAACTCACTATCTCCTCAAATATGGGCCACCCACCCAGCTTTCTGAAATCCACTTTCACACATGTTATTTCACATACCAGATTTCAATGCTTATCAGCTGTTTTGAGGTTTTATGACACAAGAACTCCCAACACTAGAATTGCAGTCATAGACATTTTTGTTATCTTTATAAATACATGCATAAATAATTACAGCCCTAATGAGTACCTAACTGTTGACAAAAGACTGACAACTTTTTGTGGAAGCTTGGCTTCAAATGAAATATTTTTTTATTCCAATAAAATCTTATTAACTATAACTTCTTTTCCTATTATCCTTATAAGAATCTATTATATTAATATAATTTATTCTATAAATTTATATCAAAATTTAGAAAATAGATTAATATTAAATTTACAATTAATTTGCTTCTTTCTTAATCTCAACTAAATAAGGATAATTATCTATCTTACACATAATCAAACATACACATTTCAAATATACACATAATCAAAAAAGGGAAGCGTGTAATAAAGATAGGCAATGTGCATGTGCTAAAAATGAATATGTATGTAATCTAAAATTCTACAGGGATGAAGGACAATCAGAAAGAAATAAATCAGGGGCAATGCATTATGTTGCATATGGTTAAACCACATTTTCAGTCAAAAAGTGTAACTACTACAGATATATATTTTTTAGTTTTTACTTCCATACAGCTAGCTGCAAAATTGTTGATTCACAATTTAATATTAGTTTGAATTCTCAGGCAAACAGAAGAGAAATACTACAAGAGTTTTAGTCTAATACAAGAAAAGGTGCAAAATCTTCATTATTTGTATTCACAAAAAAGATGAATGTCTCACATATTTCAAAGAAAAATAAGACATTCTACTTTCAATCAAAAGACATGATGACTCTGCTGTAGAAGAAAACAAGATGCCTACTATAGCTGCTTCTGTAATGAGATGATATGACGAAAAGAAAATGTAGGCATGTAATTACAACAAATTGCAGCCTTACCAAATATTCATGGAAATGTTGGACCTTAGAGCTCTCTATGCATATATTCTGTGGTCACAAAAATATCCAGACTTGCAGAGTATTTCCACAAGAAGGAGGGGCATTTCCTTCAGCAGCATATCATACTAGCAAAACAACATGTAGAGGAGCAAAAATCCAACTGGACTACATAGAGAAGTTGTAGGAGCCATTGAAGCTATTGGAATTGAACTAAAAAAGACACATTCTACTGATGGTACCAAAGAAGTCTTTTCCAAATTACGAACAGGTAGATGTGTAATCGGTCCAAGTTGTCCACACCTGAAAGCTAGGTTCACATGCATAAAGTGCATTTAACCAGTGTGCTAAAGTCATAGAAGAGATGCAATTCTGATGAAGTGTTCTCAAGGTTAGAAGTATTCTATAAAGACTATATGTATGTTATATGTTATTTTTTTTCTTTCATTCTATTAAGAAAAAAAAAAGACTCTACACCTGGGATCATATATTCCTGTATGTTTAGACAATCATCCATCAATGATTGCTTCAAATCATTAATAAACCATCAGTTTGCCTTAATAATACCTATTCTGAATTGTTTTGTGTTTGCATGACTATCTATAATGCAACAATTGCAGTGTTAACCTCAGGTAATTATATTACCCAACTTGGTAACTATAAGGTGTAAAATTATCTTGCTAGCAGAAGGGTTAAGAGTGAGTGAGTGAGTGTGTAGTGTTTAAGGGCCCGTCGACAACTAGGTCATTTGGGCCCGAAGTTAAGAAAAAGTAAAACACATTAAAAACAAATCTAGAGAAGAAAAGTTAAAATGGGCTAAAAACCCTTACAAGGCACACGAGAAAAGGCCCGGGTGATAAAAAACCAAGGCTAAAAGGTTAAAAAACAAAAAACACACAAAAAGTGGTCCTATATGGTAAAAGTCTAAAAAGTTAAAAAGGCTAAAATTGCACACACGCATGAAACAGGTCTGATGTCTTTGCTGAGGCCAATAGAGGCAACAAAGCGTAGCACCATATCGACGGAATTGGCGTCGTCGCATAAAATGGCAGGTAAGGAGGTACCCAGGCCGATGGATTGCCGTTCACGTTGAAATGTCAGACAATCTAGCAACACATGTGCCACACACAGACGAACATCGCAGGTCTGACATATAGGAGGAGCTGGCTCAGCGCGTAGAAGGTAGCTATGTGTTAGCCGCGTGTGACCGATACGCAGACGCGTAAGGATAACCTCGCGTCGCCGGTTTGGCTGGCAAGATGTGAGCCATGGCTGTACCGTGTCTTTGAGTGTGCGAAGCTGTGTGCCTGCTAAGTTTTGCCAAGATTGCTGCCAAGCTAAAAGAAGAGACCTGCGAAAGTAACGTGAAGCATCCCCTGAGGGCACAGCCGCTTCCGAATAATCCTGCAAGGAGCAGGCAGCCTTGGCAGACCTATCCGCTACCTCATTACCTGCAATACCGACATGACCTGGAACCCACGTGAAGATGAACTGGTAGCTGCAAGCTATCAATTCAGAAAGGCGAGATTGAATGCGCATAACGAGTGATGTGGAGTCAGTATACTGCTGCAGAGCCTGTAGGGCACTCAAAGAATCGCTGCAAACAAGAAAACTACCAGGTGCTAAAAGCGAGATAAAATCTAGAAAGTAAAAGATAGCGTACAGTTCGGCGGTGAATACAGAACTGGCGTCCGCAAGTCGATAATCATGTGTTACTCCATTGAAATAAAAGGCACAACCTGTAGCTCCTGCCAGCTGGGAGCCGTCAGTGAATACCGGTGCATATGCCCGGTAATTGCTTAAAAGTTCGTAAAACAGTCGCTGAAATACCTCCGGAGCGGTCGAACGTTTCACAAGGTTGGAGAGGGTCAGGTCGAAACTGGGACGCCTCAGTTGCCAAGCAGGTTCCGGATAACCTAAAACACGCTCCACAGGAGGCAATCTGAGACCCCTATCGGAGAGCAGTTCACGAAACCGAATACCACAGGGGCGTGAAGCAGTGGCGTTCCTCAGATAGCGGTGTGAATAATCCGGGCGTAACACAGGGTTAAAACAAGGATGGCTGGGGTTCGCAGACAACTTAGCAGCATACGAACAAAGTAAAAATGAGCGACGCACTGCCAGTGGGGGTTCACCAGCATCGGCATACAAGCATTCCACACGACTAGTGCGGAAGGCTCCTGTAGCAAGACGTAAACCGATATGATGAACGGTGTCTAAAAGGCGAAGTTTAGAGGCGGTCGCTGCGCCGTAAATAAAACAACCGTAGTCTAGTTTTGAGCGAACGAGTGAACGGTACAAACGCAGCATCACTGAACGATCGCCGCCCCACGACGTACCAGAAAGCAGTTTGAGGATCCGCAGCGATCGGTCACAGGAGGCACGAAGGTATCGGTTGTGGGGTACCCAAGAAAGTTCACGGTCTAGGTGGAGACCTAAGAACTTCAAGGACGGAACGAAAGGCAGTGGCACACCGTTCAATTGGAGGTCAGGAGGAGGGTGTACTCCGCGAAGACGGTGGAAGTGTATGCACTGAGTTTTCGTAGGGGAAAAACCATTGCGAAGCGCCCAACCAGCGATGGAGTTTATGGAGAGCTGGAGTTGTCGTTCGAGATGTTCCGTGCTGTAGAAGCGATAGTACAGCGCAAAGTCATCCACATACAGTGACGATGATATCCCACTACGAATCACGCTAGTAATGCCGTTGATGGCCACGGCAAAAAGCATGACACTAAGAACGGAAACTTGGGGTACACCGTTCTCCTGAATCTTCTCCCACGAGAGAGTATTGCCAATACGGACAGGAAAGCGGCGCAGCTGGAGAAAGTTGCACAGAAATAGGGCCAGATGGCCGCGTAACCCTGAACTGTGCAAATTACGCAGAATACCATATCGCCAAGTAGTGTCGTAAGCCCTCTCGAGGTCAAAGAAGACACTCACGACTTGCTGCTTCAGAAGGAAGGCATTCCGTACATAAGCTTCCATACGCGCCAGGTTATCAACGCTTGAACGACCGCGACGAAATCCGCACTGCTCGGAACAGAGCACTTCGTTCGCCTCCAACCACCAAGTAAACCGAATACTGATCATGCGTTCCAAGGTCTTGCAAACGACGCTCGTGAGGCAAATCGGCCGGTAAGAGGATGGGAGGGTCCGGTCTTTGCCAGGACGAGGGATAGGAATGACAATACCCTCTCGCCACACATGCGGGAAAACCTGTTCGCGCCATATGCGGTTATAGAAGTCCAGAAGGAATGTAACGGCTGCAGGTGGGAGGTGAAGCAACATTTGTCGGTGAATATCACCGGGACCAGGAGAAGAGTCCCTCGCAGCGTGTAAAGCATGAGTTAGTTCCGCAAGGGTGAAGGGTGCATTGTACGGCTCATTACAGTCACTAGTAAAATCAAGGCGAAATCTCTCAGCAGCTTCCTTAATGGGAAGAAATGCATTGTCGTAATTGCCCGTTGCACTTGTCGCAGCGAAGGAGGTGGCTAGAGCGTCGGCAACATCCCGTTCGCTGGTGAAGGTGGAGCCGTGAACGGTAAGGCCAGGGATGTATGTCCTGAGACATTTGCCGGTCATGCGGCGCACCGAAGTCCACACTCTCTGTGAGGAGCTCCTGCGAGAAAGCGAGGAGACATATGTTTTCCACGAATTCCGCTTGGCATTACGAACGATATAGCGCGCCTTAGCCCGGGCGCGTTTGAAAGCAACAAAGTTCTCCGCCGTCGGGTGTAGGTGGAAAAGACGAAGAGCTTTTTTACGTGCCTTTAATGCCAAGTTGCAGTCTTCGGTCCACCACGGCACTGGAATACGCCGAGGGGTAGAAGAGCTCCGAGGAATGCTGGATTCTGCGGCGAGCAAAACCGAGCAAGTAAAATACTCCACCATGTCTTCTATGGAGGTACAGCCATCGGAATTGAGATTGAGCACAGAGGAAAACTTTTCCCAATCAGCTTTGGAGATAATCCAGCGGGGATGTTGAGTGGGTAAGGAATATTGTCCCGAAAAACGAATGTCAATGGGGAAATGATCACTGCCGTGAAGATCGGAAAATACCGACCAATCCAGGAAGGGTAGTAAAGCAGGGCTGCAGAAAGTTACATCTAGGGCGGATAGGGTGCCATATGCAGAAGATAAGAATGTGGGTGCACCGGAGTTTAGGAGTAATAAACCAGACCTGTCGCAAACGTCTGCTATTATTGTACCTCGAGCATCGTCAGCAGAAGAACCCCAAAGAACATTGGAAGCACTGACATCGCCCAAAAAGATCAGCGGCGGGGGAATTTGTGCTAACAACGCCCGAAGCTCAGTGTCCGAGATCACATCGTGCGGCGGCAAATAGACATTGCAAACAGAAAAGCAGATGGAAGGCAATGTTACGCGCACAGCTACCGCTTGTAGCGGGGTGTTGAGTGTAATACTGGCGGCAAGGATGGTAGGAGCCACGAGAGTAACAACACCGTTGCAAGCACGCTGGCCACCAACAAAGTCGTGTTTGAAGGATTGAAAATGACGAAGTGGAATGGTATGTTGGGGATGTAAGTGGGTTTCCTGGAGACAGAGGATTGAGGGTGAACGCTTGATGATTATATGTTGAAGGTCTGGTAGACGGGCCCTGATCCCATTGACATTCCACTGGATTATATCCATGGTGAGATAGAAATTAAGGTGGTGTCATTTCTTTCTTTCTCACCTTAGCAGATTTAGCTCCAACTAACCTAAAATCCGTGTCTTCCTCAGACTCCACTGGTGGTCGGGAGTCAGAAAAAGCCTTTCGGTTCGCAGAACGAGAGCGGGACGTTGCCGAGGTTCGGCTCATCGGTCTACTGCGTTGACGGGAACGATCTCCGGCGAAGGATGAACTAGGAGCACATGGGTTAGTCGACGGCTGAGATTGCTGCTCTGCATCAGAAGTTGTACACTGAGATGCAGATGATTGAGCACGTAAAGGAGCGGCTTCGCACAAGGCAGTTTGCGTCGACGCATCCGCGGCAGGCACAGTCTGTAAACCGACGGAGTGAACAAGCTCACGGCGAACGGCTGAGGAGTATCCTGTGGTGTTGGCCGGCTTTAGCTGCTCAAAGCGCCGTCTCGCCTCAGGAAAAGTAAGATGTTCCTTTACACGTATTTCTTGTATGCTTTTCTGTGCCAAGTACATGGGACACTGTCGAGAGCTAGACGGATGACTGCCTTCACAGTTTACACAGCACGGTGCGCGCGTACAGACGGTGTCAAGGTGTGCCCCTAGACCACAACGATCGCAGGTTGCGGGTCGGGCACAGGCGGCTTGGGTATGCCCGAAGCGCTGGCACTTCAAGCACCGCATAGGGATCGGCACATACGGGAGGACGGCAGCACGTTCGTAACCACAGTGTATGAACTCCGGAACACTAATACCCTTGAACGTGAGAAAGATCGTACGCAATGGGTACTCCTTGCCCTCACGTTTACCATGTAGACGGTACGCCTAACAAACTCGCTGTTCTGAAAGATGGGTGGCAATATCTTCATTGGAGAGGTCGTCTAAGCTAGAGGTGGTCACAACTCCTCTACAGGTGTTCCTGGACTTGTAGGGGTAAACTTTGATGCTGTACGATCCCAAGAGAGTAGCACGAAGTAGCTTGTCCGATTGGTCTTTATTGTGGACCTCTACCAGTAGCGTACCGTCTCGCAGCCTTGTCGCGTTTTTAACCTTGCCGCAGATCCTGTCAACTTCCCTTTGCACGTAGAATGGACTTATGTCTCAGAATTTCTTCGTTTCGTTCAACATAGCCATTACAATAAACTGGTCAAAATAAGTAGGTGGTGCGCGGTTTGACATATTGAAAAGACCCCCTTCCGGAACCGTCGGCGTCAGCCTGCCATCCGGGGGTTAAAGAAGAAAAGACACCAAAATCTCCACAGTCTGTGCCGTCACGGGAAACATCCCGTGACCGATACCCAAGGCCTACGTCACAAGGGTTACCCTCCAAACACCACTGCTGGTCCATATGCGTATACCGTTCACCATGCACGCCCCGGTTTTAAGCCCCTACCACAGGAATAACCGCCTGTGGCTCCCCGCTCTAGGCCGTGCAGCGACAGAACATATGCACGGATTCAGGGGACTTGTGGTTGATTACGCCGGGGCAACGTCAGCGGTAACACGTCCGGCCCGTGAAACTATCCCAACGACGTAACGCGGTCGTCGGGACACCAGCACAGGCCGGGCTTACTAACAAGCTACGTGAATGTACTTGACGGTATGGACGGGCTCCGCACCTAAGGCTACACATAGGGGCAGTGGGAAGGGTGCACCCAACCTTCAAGCCTGGGTCCTCCGTAGAGCACACAAATTGGGAGCCGCGCTGGAACCGTGGGACAGGAACCAAGGGGATAGTGAAAGATCCCTGCTGGTGAGACAGGAGTTAATAAACCTAATGCCTTACAAACTACTAAGTTCCATTAGCCTAGAAGAGGAAGAGGGTATAAATGTAAACAAACGAAAGAAATACATACAGTACACAAGACGTGCCAACAGTGAATGGCGATGGGTAGGATGAAGTGGTGGTGAGCGGCTCGGGAACCCCCGGGTGCGCCAAACCCATACCTACCGTAGTAGGCCCCTGGGGGGAGAAGGGTTAAGAGAAAGGCAAGGTATGATTCAAGGAATGAAATAAAATTTGACAATACAGTCAAAGACTTATGTCCAAATAATTATTTACGTTTCAGAAGAAACTGTGGAATCTGAAAAAGAGACCCTGAATAAAAACAGGGCAGTGAATGTTTATGATATTAAGGGGATTCATAGAGCCAGGAAAGCACACTCCTGCAGATCTCTGCAACCTGATATTGTGCTAGTTTCAGACACATCTAAGGAAACAAACAATGGATTGCCTTTTAATTTCATTTCTGATGAACAAAGCAACCATAATGATATACAGGCAGTGAAGTCTGAACTTCAGCTACATTGTGAGCAGTAGGTCTAAAAGTTCTATATGAGGTAACTAAGTACCACAGTTTTATCTATTCCTCACAAAATCAATTACATGTAAAATGCTTGGAACCCACAACTATCAAGGAAGTATACACATTTGAGGAAGGAAACCAAGTTGTTTGGTATATTAAGTACCGGATAATGAGACTACTCCTGCTCTGGTCTGTGTTAATCCTCATGGGCATTATAAATTTTGTAATTAATTTGTAGGTTTGCTACTATTACTGTGACTTGGGGTGTTCTTATTACCCCCTTAATAGTGTTCACTATGAAGTTTGTAGTAAATAGAATTTCATTTATAGCATTCTCACCCCATGCAGAAACAATAAAGTTGTGTTGTCATCCTTACTTCAATTTTCATTGTTGAACTAGGAAAACAACGACAATAATGAAGTTACTTATTGTTATTTTTATCTCTGGCATTTTTAGCTTGTACTTCTGAGCATAAACATGGACAAGTGTTACAGTCTGCAGGTGTTTGAAAGGATTATAAATATTGACAATCCAGATGATGTGGGTGATGAAGATCATGATTTGTATTACCTTTAGTATGAAGAAGATGAAAACAATAAAGTTGAAGTTATTAAAGTTGTCATACAAGTGAGTGAAATGCATCAAATGATGGAGCTACCAGAGACAGAAAATCTTTCAGAAAATACCACTGAGGATGAAAATCCAGCTCTTTCAGGTATGTATAGTGGTAGATATCTAGAAGTGGTGTAGCATGGCATTCTACACCCTTCCATCAAGGACAATTGCAGTTAAAAATATTCAACAAAAGCCTGGTCTAATACAGGGCAGTAAAACTGTAGATTCAATTGTAAATATGTTAGTTCTCTTATTTCCTGAAAACATGCTTGATGTCATATGTAGGCATTCTAATAAAAGAGGTCAAGGAGATTTTGATAAATACAATGTAACTTGCCCAGAAAAAACTAAAGAACACCACACTATAAGAAACCCAGATTTGTTGGCATTTATTTCCATATTACTGGTTAAGGGAAAGACACATGGAAAATTCACCATCTCCTAAAATTTGGGCCACCCACCCAGCTTTTTGAAATCCACTTTCGCACATGCTATTTCACATACCAGATTTCAATGCTTATCAGCTGTTTTGAGGTTTTATGACACAAGAACTCCCAACACTAGAATTGCAGTCATAGACATTTTTGTTATCTTTGTAAATACATGCATAAATAATTACAGCCCTAATCAGTACCTAACTGTTGACAAAAGACTGACAACTTTTTGTGGAAACTTGGCTTCAAATGAAATATTTTTTTATTCCAATAAAATCTTATTACCTATAATTTCTTTTCCTACTATCCTTATAAGAATCTATTATATTAATATAAATTATTCTATACCTTTTTATCAAAATTTAGAAAACAGATTAATATTAAATTTACAATTAATTTGCTTCTTTCTTAATCTCAACTAAATAAGGATAATTATCTATCTTACACATAATCAAACATACACTTTCAAATATACACATAATCAACCAAGGAAAGCATGTAATAACTATAGGCTATGTGAACGTGCTAAAAATGAATATGTATATAATCTAAAATTCTACAGGGATGAAGGACAATCAGAAAGAAATAAATCAGGGGCAATGCATTATGTTGCATATGGTTGAACCACATTTTCAGTCAGAAAGTGTAACAACTACAGATATATATTTTTTAGTTTTTACTTCCATACAGCTAGCTGCAACATTGTTGATTCACAATTTAATATTAGTTTGAATTCTCAGGCAAACAGAAGAGAAATACTACAAGAGTCTTAGTCTAATACAAGAAAAGGTGCAAAATCTTCATTATTTGTATTCACAAAAAAGATGAATGTCTCACATATTTCAAAGAAAAATAAGACATTCTACTTTCAATCAAAAGACATGATGACTCTGCTGTAGAAGAAAACAAGATGCCTACTATAGCTGCTTCTGTAATGAGATGATATGACGAAAAGAAAATGTAGCCATGTAATTACAACAAATTGTGGCCTTACCAAATATTCATGGAAATGTTGGACCTTAGAGCTCTCTATGCATATATTCTGTGGTCACAAAAATATCCAGACTTGCAGAGTATTTCCACAAGAAGGAGGGGCATTTCCTTCAGCAGCATATCATACTAGCAAAACCACATGTAGTAGATCAAAAATCCACTGGACTACATAGAGAAGTTGTAGGAGCCATTGAAGCTATTGGAATTGAACTAAAAAAGACACATTCTACTGATGGTACCAAAGAAGTCTTTTCCAAATTACGAACAGGTAGATGTGTAATCTGTCCAAGTTGTCCACACCTGAAAACTAGGTCCATATGCATAAAGTGCAATTAACCAGTGTGCTATAGTCATAGAAGAGATGCAATTGTGATAAAGTGTTCTCAAGGTTAGAAGTATTCTAAAAAGACTACATGTATGTGATATTTTAATTTCTTTCTTCCATCCTATTAAGAAAAAAAAGACTCTACACCTTGGATCATATATTCCTGTATGTTTAGACAATCATCCATCAATGATTGCTGCAAATGTTTAATAAACCATCAGTTTGCCTTAATAATACCTATTCTGAAATATTTTGTGTTTGCATGACTATCTATAATGCTACTATTGCAGTGTTCTCAGGTAATTATATTACCCAACTTGGTAGCTGGAATTATTGTAGTGTTAACCCCAGGTAATTATATTACCAACTTGGTAACTAGAAGGTGTAAAATTATCTTGCATGCAGAAGGGTTAAGAGAAGAGCAAGATTTGATTCAAGGAATGCAATAAAATTTGACAATACAGTCAAAGACTTATGTCCAAACAATTATTTACATTTCAGAAGAAACTGTGGAATCTGAAAAAGAGACCCTGAATAAAAACAGGGCAGTGAATGTTTATGATATTAAGGGGATTCATAGAGCCAGGAAAGCACACTCCTGCAGATCTCTGCAACCTGATATTGTGCTAGTTTCAGACACATCTAAGGAAACAAACAATGGATTGCCTTTTAATTTCATTTCTGATGAACAAAGCAACCATAATGATATACAGGCAGTGAAGTCTGAACTTCAGCTACATTGTGAGCAGTAGGTCTAAAAGTTCTATATGAGGTAAATAAGTACCACAGTTTTATCTATTCCTCACAAAATCAATTACATGTAAAATGCTTGGAACCCACAACTATCAAGGAAGTATACACATTTGAGAAAGGAAACCAAGTTGTTTGGTATATTAAGTACCGGATAATGAGACTACTCCTGCTCTGGTCTGTGTTAATCCTCATGGGCATTATAAATTTTGTAATTAATTTGTAGGTTTGCTACTATTACTGTGACTTGGGGTGTTCTTATTACCCCCTTAATAGTGTTCGCTATGAAGTTTGCAGTAAATAGAATTTCATTTATAGCATTCTCACCCCATGCAGAAACAATAAAGTTATGTTGTCATCCTTACTTCAATTTTCATTGTTGAACTAGGAAAACAGTGACAATAATGAAGTTACTTATTGTTATTTTTATCTCTGGCATTTTTAGCTTGTACTTCTGAGCATAAACATGGACAAGTGTTACAGTCTGCAGGTGTTTGAAAGGATTATAAATATTGACAATCCAGATGATGTGGGTGATGAAGATCATGATTTGTATAGCCTTTAGTATGAAGAAGATGAAAACAATAAAGTTGAAGTTATTAAAGTTGTCATACAAGTGAGTGAAATGCATCAAATGACGGAGCTACCAGAGACAGAAAATCTTTCAGATAATACCACTGAGGATGAAAATCCAACTCTTTCAGGCATGTATAGTGGTAGATATCTAGAAGTGATGTAGCATGGCATTCTACACCCTTCCATCAAGGACAATTGCAGTTAAAAATATTCAACAAAAGCCTGGTCTTATATAGGGCAGTAAAACTGTAGATTCAATTGTAAATATGTTAGTTCTCTTATTTCCTGAAAACATGCTTGATGTCATATGTAGGCATTCTAATAAAAGAGGTCAAGGAGATTTTGATAAATACAATGTAACTTGCCCAGAAAAAACTAAAGAACACCACACTATAAGAAACCCAGATTTGTTGGCATTTATTTCCATATTACTGGTTAAGGGAAAGACACATGGAAAATTCACCATCTCCTAAAATTTGGGCCACCCACCCAGCTTTTTGAAATCCACTTTCGCACATGCTATTTCACATACCAGATTTCAATGCTTATCAGCTGTTTTGAGGTTTTATGACACAAGAACTCCCAACACTAGAATTGCAGTCATAGACATTTTTGTTATCTTTGTAAATAAATGCATAAATAATTACAGCCCTAATCAGTACCTAACTGTTGACAAAAGACTGACAACTTTTTGTGGAAACTTGGCTTCAAATGAAATATTTTTTTATTCCAATAAAATCTTATTACCTATAATTTCTTTTCCTATTATCCTTATAAGAATCTATTATATTAATATAAATTATTCTATACCTTTTTATCAAAATTTAGAAAACAGATTAATATTAAATTTACAATTAATTTGCTTCTTTCTTAATCTCAACTAAATAAGGATAATTATCTATCTTACACATAATCAAACATACACTTTCAAATATATACATAATCAACCAAGGAAAGCATGTAATAACTATAGGCTATGTGAACGTGCTAAAAATGAATATGTATATAATCTAAAATTCTACAGGGATGAAGGACAATCAGAAAGAAATAAATCAGGGGCAATGCATTATGTTGCATATGGTTGAACCACATTTTCAGTCAGAAAGTGTAACAACTACAGATATATATTTTTTAGTTTTTACTTCCATACAGCTAGCTGCAACATTGTTGATTCACAATTTAATATTAAGTTTGAATTCTCAGGCAAACAGAAGAGAAATACTACAAGAGTCTTAGTCTAATACAAGAAAAGGTGCAAAATCTTCATTATTTGTATTCACAAAAAAGATGAATGTCTCACATATTTCAAAGAAAAATAAGACATTCTACTTTCAATCAAAAGACATGATGACTCTGCTGTAGAAGAAAACAAGATGCCTACTATAGCTGCTTCTGTAATGAGATGATATGACGAAAAGAAAATGTAGCCATGTAATTACAACAAATTGTGGCCTTACCAAATATTCATGGAAATGTTGGACCTTAGAGCTCCCTATGCATATATTCTGTGGTCACAAAAATATCCAGACTTGCAGAGTATTTCCACAAGAAGGAGGGGCATTTCCTTCAGCAGCATATCATACTAGCAAAACCACATGTAGTAGATCAAAAATCCACTGGACTACATAGAGAAGTTGTAGGAGCCATTGAAGCTATTGGAATTGAACTAAAAAAGACACATTCTACTGATGGTACCAAAGAAGTCTTTTCCAAATTACGAACAGGTAGATGTGTAATCTGTCCAAGTTGTCCACACCTGAAAACTAGGTCCATATGCATAAAGTGCAATTAACCAGTGTGCTATAGTCATAGAAGAGATGCAATTGTGATAAAGTGTTCTCAAGGTTAGAAGTATTCTAAAAAGACTACATGTATGTGATATTTTAATTTCTTTCTTCCATCCTATTAAGAAAAAAAAGACTCTACACCTTGGATCATATATTCCTGTATGTTTAGACAATCATCCATCAATGATTGCTGCAAATGTTTAATAAACCATCAGTTTGCCTTAATAATACCTATTCTGAAATATTTTGTGTTTGCATGACTATCTATAATGCTACTATTGCAGTGTTCTCAGGTAATTATATTACCCAACTTGGTAGCTGGAATTATTGTAGTGTTAACCCCAGGTAATTATATTACCCAACTTGGTAACTAGAAGGTGTAAAATTATCTTGCTAGCAGAAGGGTTAAGAGAAGAGCAAGATTTGATTCAAGGAATGCAATAAAATTTGACAATACAGTCAAAGACTTATGTCCAAATAATTATTTACATTTCAGGAGAAACTGTGGAATCTGAAAAAGAGACCCTGAATAAAAACAGGGCAGTGAATGTTTATGATATTAAGGGGATTCATAGAGCCAGGAAAGCACACTCCTGCAGATCTCTGCAACCTGATATTGTGCTAGTTTCAGACACATCTAAGGAAACAAACAATGGATTGCCTTTTAATTTCATTTCTGATGAACAAAGCAACCATAATGATATACAGGCAGTGAAGTCTGAACTTCAGCTACATTGTGAGCAGTAGGTCTAAAAGTTCTATATGAGGTAAATAAGTACCACAGTTTTATCTATTCCTCACAAAATCAATTACATGTAAAATGCTTGGAACCCACAACTATCAAGGAAGTATACACATTTGAGAAAGGAAACCAAGTTGTTTGGTATATTAAGTACCGGATAATGAGACTACTCCTGCTCTGGTCTATGTTAATCCTCATGGGCATTATAAATTTTGTAATTAATTTGTAGGTTTGCTACTATTACTGTGACTTGGGGTGTTCTTATTACCCCCTTAATAGTGTTCACTATGAAGTTTGTAGTAAATAGAATTTCATTTATAGCATTCTCACCCCATGCAGAAACAATAAAGTTGTGTTGTCATCCTTACTTCAATTTTTATTGTTGAACTAGGAATACAGTGACAATAATGAAGTTACTTATTGTTATTTTTATCTCTGGCATTTTTAGCTTGTACTTCTGAGCATAAACATGGACAAGTGTTACAGTCTGCAGGTGTTTGAAAGGATTATAAATATTGACAATCCAGATGATGTGTGTGAGATGAAGATCATGATTTGTATTACCTTTAGTATGAAGAAGATGAAAACAATAAAGTTGAAGTTATTAAAGTTGTCATACAAGTGAGTGAAATGCATCAAATGATGGAGCTGCCAGAGACAGAAAATCTTTCAGATAATACCACTGAGGATGAAAATCCAGCTCTTTCAGGTATGTATAGTGGTAGATATCTAGAAGTGGTGTAGCATGGCATTCTACACCCTTCCATCAAGGACAATTGCAGTTAAAAATATTCAACAAAAGCCTGGTCTAATACAGGGCAGTAAAACTGTAGATTCAATTGTAAATATGTTAGTTCTCTTATTTCCTGAAAACATGCTTGATGTCATATGTGGGCATTCTAATAAAAGAGGTCAAGGAGATTTTAATAAATACAATGTAACTTGCCCACAAAAACCTAAAGAACACCACACTATAAGAAACCCAGAGTTGTTGGCATTTATTTCCATATTACTGGTTACAGGAAGGACACATGTAAAATTCACTATCTCCTCAAATTTGGGCCACCCAACCCAGCTTTTTGAAATCCACTTACACACATGTTATTTCACATACCAGATTTCAATGCTTATCAGCTGTTTTGAGGTTTTATGACACAAGAACTCCCAACACTAGAATTGCAGCCATAGACATTTTTGTTATCTATGTAAATACATGCATAAATAATTACAGCCCTAATCAGTACCTAACTGTTGACAAAAGAATCTATTATATCAATATAAATTATTCTATACCTTTTTATCAAAATTTAGAAAACAGATTAATATTAAATTTACAATTAATTTGCTTCTTTCTTAATCTCAACTAAATAAGGATAATTATCTATCTTACACATAATCAAACATACACTTTCAAATATATACATAATCAACCAAGGAAAGCATGTAATAACTATAGGCTATGTGAACGTGCTAAAAATGAATATGTATATAATCTAAAATTCTACAGGGATGAAGGACAATCAGAAAGAAATAAATCAGGGGCAATGCATTATGTTGCATATGGTTGAACCACATTTTCAGTCAGAAAGTGTAACAACTACAGATATATATTTTTTAGTTTTTACTTCCATACAGCTAGCTGCAACATTGTTGATTCACAATTTAATATTAGTTTGAATTCTCAGGCAAACAGAAGAGAAATACTACAAGAGTCTTAGTCTAATACAAGAAAAGGTGCAAAATCTTCATTATTTGTATTCACAAAAAAGATGAATGTCTCACATATTTCAAAGAAAAATAAGACATTCTACTTTCAATCAAAAGACATGATGACTCTGCTGTAGAAGAAAACAAGATGCCTACTATAGTTGCTTCTGTAATGAGATGATATGACGAAAAGAAAATGTAGCCATGTAATTACAACAAATTGTGGCCTTACCAAATATTCATGGAAATGTTGGACCTTAGAGCTCCCTATGCATATATTCTGTGGTCACAAAAATATCCAGACTTGCAGAGTATTTCCACAAGAAGGAGGGGCATTTCCTTCAGCAGCATATCATACTAGCAAAACCACATGTAGTAGATCAAAAATCCACTGGACTACATAGAGAAGTTGTAGGAGCCATTGAAGCTATTGGAATTGAACTAAAAAAGACACATTCTACTGATGGTACCAAAGAAGTCTTTTCCAAATTACGAACAGGTAGATGTGTAATCTGTCCAAGTTGTCCACACCTGAAAACTAGGTCCATATGCATAAAGTGCAATTAACCAGTGTGCTATAGTCATAGAAGAGATGCAATTGTGATAAAGTGTTCTCAAGGTTAGAAGTATTCTAAAAAGACTACATGTATGTGATATTTTAATTTCTTTCTTCCATCCTATTAAGAAAAAAAAGACTCTACACCTTGGATCATATATTCCTGTATGTTTAGACAATCATCCATCAATGATTGCTGCAAATGTTTAATAAACCATCAATTTGCCTTAATAATACCTATTCTGAAATATTTTGTGTTTGCATGACTATCTATAATGCTACTATTGCAGTGTTCTCAGGTAATTATATTACCCAACTTGGTAGCTGGAATTATTGTAGTGTTAACCCCAGGTAATTATATTACCCAACTTGGTAACTAGAAGGTGTAAAATTATCTTGCTAGCAGAAGGGTTAAGAGAAGAGCAAGATTTGATTCAAGGAATGCAATAAAATTTGACAATACAGTCAAAGACTTATGTCCAAATAATTATTTACATTTCAGAACAAACTGTGGAATCTGAAAAAGAGACCCTGAATAAAAACAGGGCAGTGAATGTTTATGATATTAAGGGGATTCATAGAGCCAGGAAAGCACACTCCTGCAGATCTCTGCAACCTGATATTGTGCTAGTTTCAGACACATCTAAGGAAACAAACAATGGATTGCCTTTTAATTTCATTTCTGATGAACAAAGCAACCATAATGATATACAGGCAGTGAAGTCTGAACTTCAGCTACATTGTGAGCAGTAGGTCTAAAAGTTCTATATGAGGTAAATAAGTACCACAGTTTTATCTATTCCTCACAAAATCAATTACATGTAAAATGCTTTGAACCCACAACTATCAAGGAAGTATACACATTTGAGAAAGGAAGCCAAGTTGTTTGGTATATTAAGTACCGGATAATGAGACTACTCCTGCTCTGGTCTGTGTTAATCCTCATGGGCATTATAAATTTTGTAATTAATTTGTAGGTTTGCTACTATTACTGTGACTTGGGGTGTTCTTATTACCCCCTTAATAGTGTTCACTATGAAGTTTGTAGTAAATAGAATTTCATTTATAGCATTCTCACCCCATGCAGAAACAATAAAGTTGTGTTGTCATCCTTACTTCAATTTTCATTGTTGAACTAGGAAAACAGTGACAATAATGAAGTTACTTATTGTTATTTTTATCTCTGGCATTTTTAGCTTGTACTTCTGAGCATAAACATGGACAAGTGTTACAGTCTGCAGGTGTTTGAAAGGATTATAAATATTGACAATCCAGATGATGTGGGTGATGAAGATCATGATTTGTATTTTCTTTAGTATGAAGAAGATGAAAACAATAAAGTTGAAGTTATTAAAGTTGTCATACAAGTGAGTGAAATGCATCAAATGACGGAGCAACCAGAGACAGAAAATCTTTCAGATAATACCACTGAGGATGAAAATCCAGCTCTTTCAGGTATGTATAGTGGTAGATATCTAGAAGTGGTGTAGCATGGCATTCTACACCCTTCCATCAAGGACAATTGCAGTTAAAAATATTCAACAAAAGCCTGGTCTAATACAGGGCAGTAAAACTGTAGATTCAATTGTAAATATGTTAGTTCTCTTATTTCCTGAAAACATGCTTGATGTCATATGTGGGCATTCTAATAAAAGAGGTCAAGGAGATTTTAATAAATACAATGTAACTTGCCCACAAAAACCTAAAGAACACCACACTATAAGAAACCCAGAGTTGTTGGCATTTATTTCCATACTACTGGTTACAGGAAGGACACATGTAAAATTCACTATCTCCTCAAATTTGGGCCACCCAACCCAGCTTTTTGAAATCCACTTACACACATGTTATTTCACATACCAGATTTCAATGCTTATCAGCTGTTTTGAGGTTTTATGACACAAGAACTCCCAACACTAGAATTGCAGCCATAGACATTTTTGTTATCTATGTAAATACATGCATAAATAATTACAGCCCTAATCAGTACCTAACTGTTGACAAAAGAATCTATTATATCAATATAAATTATTCTATACCTTTTTATCAAAATTTAGAAAACAGATTAATATTAAATTTACAATTAATTTGCTTCTTTCTTAATCTCAACTAAATAAGGATAATTATCTATCTTACACATAATCAAACATACACTTTCAAATATACACATAATCAACCAAGGAAAGCATGTAATAACTATAGGCTATGTGAACGTGCTAAAAATGAATATGTATATAATCTAAAATTCTACAGGGATGAAGGACAATCAGAAAGAAATAAATCAGGGGCAATGCATTATGTTGCATATGGTTGAACCACATTTTCAGTCAGAAAGTGCAACAACTACAGATATATATTTTTTAGTTTTTACTTCCATACAGCTAGCTGCAACATTGTTGATTCACAATTTAATATCAGTTTGAATTCTCAGGCAAACAGAAGAGAAATACTACAAGAGTCTTAGTCTAATACAAGAAAAGGTGCAAAATCTTCATTATTTGTATTCACAAAAAAGATGAATGTCTCACATATTTCAAAGAAAAATAAGACATTCTACTTTCAATCAAAAGACATGATGACTCTGCTGTAGAAGAAAACAAGATGCCTACTATAGCTGCTTCTGTAATGAGATGATATGACGAAAACAAAATGTAGCCATGTAATTACAACAAATTGTGGCCTTACCAAATATTCATGGAAATGTTGGACCTTAGAGCTCTCTATGCATATATTCTGTGGTCACAAAAATATCCAGACTTGCAGAGTATTTCCACAAGAAGGAGGGGCATTTCCTTCAGCAGCATATCATACTAGCAAAACCACATGTAGTAGATCAAAAATCCACTGGACTACATAGAGAAGTTGTAGGAGCCATTGAAGCTATTGGAATTGAACTAAAAAAGACACATTCTACTGATGGTACCAAAGAAGTCTTTTCCAAATTACGAACAGGTAGATGTGTAATCTGTCCAAGTTGTCCACACCTGAAAACTAGGTCCATATGCATAAAGTGCAATTAACCAGTGTGCTATAGTCATAGAAGAGATGCAATTGTGATAAAGTGTTCTCAAGGTTAGAAGTATTCTAAAAAGACTACATGTATGTGATATTTTAATTTCTTTCTTCCATCCTATTAAGAAAAAAAAAGACTCTACACCTTGGATCATATATTCCTGTATGTTTAGACAATCATCCATCAATGATTGCTGCAAATGTTTAATAAACCATCAGTTTGCCTTAATAATACCTATTCTGAAATATTTTGTGTTTGCATGACTATCTATAATGCTACTATTGCAGTGTTCTCAGGTAATTATATTACCCAACTTGGTAGCTGGAATTATTGTAGTGTTAACCCCAGGTAATTATATTACCCAACTTGGTAACTAGAAGGTGTAAAATTATCTTGCTAGCAGAAGGGTTAAGAGAAGAGCAAGATTTGATTCAAGGAATGCAATAAAATTTGACAATACAGTCAAAGACTTATGTCCAAATAATTATTTACATTTCAGAAGAAACTGTGGAATCTGAAAAAGAGACCCTGAATAAAAACAGGGCAGTGAATGTTTATGATATTAAGGGGATTCATAGAGCCAGGAAAGCACACTCCTGCAGATCTCTGCAACCTGATATTGTGCTAGTTTCAGACACATCTAAGGAAACAAACAATGGATTGCCTTTTAATTTCATTTCTGATGAACAAAGCAACCATAATGATATACAGGCAGTGAAGTCTGAACTTCAGCTACATTGTGAGCAGTAGGTCTAAAAGTTCTATATGAGGTAAATAAGTACCACAGTTTTATCTATTCCTCACAAAATCAATTACATGTAAAATGCTTGGAACCCACAACTATCAAGGAAGTATACACATTTGAGAAAGGAAACCAAGTAGTTTGGTATATTAAGTACCGGATAATGAGACTACTCCTGCTCTGGTCTGTGTTAATCCTCATGGGCATTATAAATTTTGTAATTAATTTGTAGGTTTGCTACTATTACTGTGACTTGGGGTGTTCTTATTACCCCCTTAATAGTGTTCGCTATGAAGTTTGTAGTAAATAGAATTTCATTTATAGCATTCTCACCCCATGCAGAAACAATAAAGTTATGTTGTCATCCTTACTTCAATTTTCATTGTTGAACTAGGAAAACAGTGACAATAATGAAGTTACTTATTATTATTTTTATCTCTGGCATTTTTAGCTTGTACTTCTGAGCATAAACATGGACAAGTGTTACAGTCTGCAGGTGTTTGAAAGGATTATAAATATTGACAATCCAGATGATGTGGGTGATGAAGATCATGATTTATATAACCTTTAGTATGAAGAAGATGAAAACAATAAAGTTGAAGTTATTAAAGTTGTCATACAAGTGAGTGAAATGCATCAAATGACGGAGCTACCAGAGACAGAAAATCTTTCAGATAATACCACTGAGGATGAAAATCCAACTCTTTCAGGCATGTATAGTGGTAGATATCTAGAAGTGATGTAGCATGGCATTCTACACCCTTCCATCAAGGCCAATTGCAGTTAAAAATATTCAACAAAAGCCTGGTCTTATATAGGGCAGTAAAACTGTAGATTCAATTGTAAATATGTTAGTTCTCTTATTTCCTGAAAACATGCTTGATGTCATATGTAGGCATTCTAATAAAAGAGGTCAAGGAGATTTTGATAAATACAATGTAACTTGCCCAGAAAAAACTAAAGAACACCACACTATAAGAAACCCAGATTTGTTGGCATTTATTTCCATATTACTGGTTAAGGGAAAGACACATGGAAAATTCACCATCTCCTAAAATTTGGGCCACCCACCCAGCTTTTTGAAATCCACTTTCGCACATGCTATTTCACATACCAGATTTCAATGCTTATCAGCTGTTTTGAGGTTTTATGACACAAGAACTCCCAACACTAGAATTGCAGTCATAGACATTTTTGTTATCTTTGTAAATACATGCATAAATAATTACAGCCCTAATCAGTACCTAACTGTTGACAAAAGACTGACAACTTTTTGTGGAAACTTGGCTTCAAATGAAATATTTTTTTATTCCAATAAAATCTTATTACCTATAATTTCTTTTCCTATTATCCTTATAAGAATCTATTATATTAATATAAATTATTCTATACCTTTTTATCAAAATTTAGAAAACAGATTAATATTAAATTTACAATTAATTTGCTTCTTTCTTAATCTCAACTAAATAAGGATAATTATCTATCTTACACATAATCAAACATACACTTTCAAATATACACATAATCAACCAAGGAAAGCATGTAATAACTATAGGCTATGTGAACGTGCTAAAAATGAATATGTATATAATCTAAAATTCTACAGGGATGAAGGACAATCAGAAAGAAATAAATCAGGGGCAATGCATTATGTTGCATATGGTTGAACCACATTTTCAGTCAGAAAGTGTAACAACTACAGATATATATTTTTTAGTTTTTACTTCCATACAGCTAGCTGCAACATTGTTGATTCACAATTTAATATTAGTTTGAATTCTCAGGCAAACAGAAGAGAAATACTACAAGAGTCTTAGTCTAATACAAGAAAAGGTGCAAAATCTTCATTATTTGTATTCACAAAAAAGATGAATGTCTCACATATTTCAAAGAAAAATAAGACATTCTACTTTCAATCAAAAGACATGATGACTCTGCTGTAGAAGAAAACAAGATGCCTACTATAGCTGCTTCTGTAATGAGATGATATGACGAAAAGAAAATGTAGCCATGTAATTACAACAAATTGTGGCCTTACCAAATATTCATGGAAATGTTGGACCTTAGAGCTCTCTATGCATATATTCTGTGGTCACAAAAATATCCAGACTTGCAGAGTATTTCCACAAGAAGGAGGGGCATTTCCTTCAGCAGCATATCATACTAGCAAAACCACATGTAGTAGATCAAAAATCCACTGGACTACATAGAGAAGTTGTAGGAGCCATTGAAGCTATTGGAATTGAACTAAAAAAGACACATTCTACTGATGGTACCAAAGAAGTCTTTTCCAAATTACGAACAGGTAGATGTGTAATCTGTCCAAGTTGTCCACACCTGAAAACTAGGTCCATATGCATAAAGTGCAATTAACCAGTGTGCTATAGTCATAGAAGAGATGCAATTGTGATAAAGTGTTCTCAAGGTTAGAAGTATTCTAAAAAGACTACATGTATGTGATATTTTAATTTCTTTCTTCCATCCTATTAAGAAAAAAAAGACTCTACACCTTGGATCATATATTCCTGTATGTTTAGACAATCATCCATCAATGATTGCTGCAAATGTTTAATAAACCATCAGTTTGCCTTAATAATACCTATTCTGAAATATTTTGTGTTTGCATGACTATCTATAATGCTACTATTGCAGTGTTCTCAGGTAATTATATTACCCAACTTGGTAGCTGGAATTATTGTAGTGTTAACCCCAGGTAATTATATTACCAACTTGGTAACTAGAAGGTGTAAAATTATCTTGCTAGCAGAAGGGTTAAGAGAAGAGCAAGATTTGATTCAAGGAATGCAATAAAATTTGACAATACAGTCAAAGACTTATGTCCAAATAATTATTTACATTTCAGAAGAAACTGTGGAATCTGAAAAAGAGACCCTGAATAAAAACAGGGCAGTGAATGTTTATGATATTAAGGGGATTCATAGAGCCAGGAAAGCACACTCCTGCAGATCTCTGCAACCTGATATTGTGCTAGTTTCAGACACATCTAAGGAAACAAACAATGGATTGCCTTTTAATTTCATTTCTGATGAACAAAGCAACCATAATGATATACAGGCAGTGAAGTCTGAACTTCAGCTACATTGTGAGCAGTAGGTCTAAAAGTTCTATATGAGGTAAATAAGTACCACAGTTTTATCTATTCCTCACAAAATCAATTACATGTAAAATGCTTGGAACCCACAACTATCAAGGAAGTATACACATTTGAGAAAGGAAACCAAGTTGTTTGGTATATTAAGTACCGGATAATGAGACTACTCCTGCTCTGGTCTGTGTTAATCCTCATGGGCATTATAAATTTTGTAATTAATTTGTAGGTTTGCTACTATTACTGTGACTTGGGGTGTTCTTATTACCCCCTTAATAGTGTTCACTATGAAGTTTGTAGTAAATAGAATTTCATTTATAACATTCTCACCCCATGCAGAAACAATAAAGTTGTGTTGTCATCCTTACTTCAATTTTCATTGTTGAACTAGGAAAACAGTGACAATAATGAAGTTACTTATTGTTATTTTTATCTCTGGCATTTTTAGCTTGTACTTCTGAGCATAAACATGGACAAGTGTTACAGTCTGCAGGTGTTTGAAAGGATTATAAATATTGACAATCCAGATGATGTGGGTGATGAAGGTCATGATTTGTATTACCTTTAGTATGAAGAAGATGAAAACAATAAAGTTGAAGTTATTAAAGTTGTCATACAAGTGAGTGAAATGCATCAAATGACGGAGCTGCCAGAGACAGAAAATCTTTCAGATAATACCACTGAGGATGAAAATCCAGCTCTTTCAGGTATGTATAGTGGTAGATATCTAGAAGTGGTGTAGCATGGCATTCTACACCCTTCCATCAAGGACAATTGCAGTTAAAAATATTCAACAAAAGCCTGGTCTAATACAGGGCAGTAAAACTGTAGATTCAATTGTAAATATGTTAGTTCTCTTATTTCCTGAAAACATGCTTGATGTCATATGTGGGCATTCTAATAAAAGAGGTCAAGGAGATTTTAATAAATACAATGTAACTTGCCCACAAAAACCTAAAGAACACCACACTATAAGAAACCCAGAGTTGTTGGCATTTATTTCCATACTACTGGTTACAGGAAGGACACATGTAAAATTCACTATCTCCTCAAATTTGGGCCACCCAACCCAGCTTTTTGAAATCCACTTACACACATGTTATTTCACATACCAGATTTCAATGCTTATCAGCTGTTTTGAGGTTTTATGACACAAGAACTCCCAACACTAGAATTGCAGTCATAGACATTTTTGTTATCTATGTAAATACATGCATAAATAATTACAGCCCTAATCAGTACCTAACTGTTGACAAAAGACTGACAACTTTTTGTGGAAACTTGGCTTCAAATGAAATATTTTTTTATTCCAATAAAATCTTATTAACTATAATTTCTTTTCCTATTATCCTTATAAGAATCTATTATATTAATATAAATTATTCTATACCTTTTTATCAAAATTTAGAAAATAGATTAATATTAAATTTACAATTAATTTGCTTCTTTCTTAATCTCAACTAAATAAGGATAATTATCTATCTTACACATAATCAAACATACACTTTCAAATATACACATAATCAAACAAGGGAAGCATGTAATAAATATAGGCTATGTGCACGTGCTAAAAATGAATATGCATGTAGTCTAAAATTCTACACGGATGAAGGACAATCAGAAAGAAATAAATCAGGGGCAATGCATTATGTTGCATATGGTTGAACCACATTTTCAGTCAGAAAGGGGAACTACTACAGATATATCTTTTTTTAGTTTTTACTTCCATACAGCTAGCTGTAACATCGTTGATTCACAATTTAATATTAGTTTGAATTCTCAGGCAAACAGAAGAGAAATACTACAAGAGTCTTAGTCTAATACAAGAAAAGGTGCAAAATCTTCATTATTTGTATTCACAAAAAAGATGAATGTCTCACATATTTCAAAGAAAAATAAGACATTCTACTTTCAATCAAAAGACATGATGACTCTGCTGTAGAAGAAAACAAGATGCCTACTATAGCTGCTTCTGTAATGAGATGATATGACGAAAAGAAAATGTAGCCATGTAATTACAACAAATTGTGGCCTTACCAAATATTCATGGAAATGTTGGACCTTAGAGCTCTCTATGCATATATTCTGTGGTCACAAAAATATCCAGACTTGCAGAGTATTTCCACAAGAAGGAGGGGCATTTCCTTCAGCAGCATATCATACTAGCAAAACCACATGTAGTAGATCAAAAATCCACTGGACTACATAGAGAAGTTGTAGGAGCCATTGAAGCTATTGGAATTGAACTAAAAAAGACACATTCTACTGATGGTACCAAAGAAGTCTTTTCCAAATTACGAACAGGTAGATGTGTAATCTGTCCAAGTTGTCCACACCTGAAAACTAGGTCCATATGCATAAAGTGCAATTAACCAGTGTGCTATAGTCATAGAAGAGATGCAATTGTGATAAAGTGTTCTCAAGGTTAGAAGTATTCTAAAAAGACTACATGTATGTGATATTTTAATTTCTTTCTTCCATCCTATTAAGAAAAAAAAGACTCTACACCTTGGATCATATATTCCTGTATGTTTAGACAATCATCCATCAATGATTGCTGCAAATGTTTAATAAACCATCAGTTTGCCTTAATAATACCTATTCTGAAATATTTTGTGTTTGCATGACTATCTATAATGCTACTATTGCAGTGTTCTCAGGTAATTATATTACCCAACTTGGTAGCTGGAATTATTGTAGTGTTAACCCCAGGTAATTATATTACCCAACTTGGTAACTAGAAGGTGTAAAATTATCTTGCTAGCAGAAGGGTTAAGAGAAGAGCAAGATTTGATTCAAGGAATGCAATAAACTTTGACAATACAGTCAAAGACTTATGTCCAAATAATTATTTACATTTCAGAAGAAACTGTGGAATCTGAAGAAGAGACCCTGAATAAAAACAGGGCAGTGAATGTTTATGATATTAAGGGGATTCATAGAGCCAGGAAAGCACACTCCTGCAGATCTCTGCAACCTGATATTGTGCTAGTTTCAGACACATCTAAGGAAACAAACAATGGATTGCCTTTTAATTTCATTTCTGATGAACAAAGCAACCATAATGATATACAGGCAGTGAAGTCTGAACTTCAGCTACATTGTGAGCAGTAGGTCTAAAAGTTCTATATGAGGTAAATAACTACCACAGTTTTATCTATTCCTCACAAAATCAATTACATGTAAAATGCTTGGAACCCACATCTATCAAGGAAGTATACACATTTGAGAAAGGAAACCAAGTTGTTTGGTATATTAAGTACCGGATAATGAGACTACTCCTGCTCTGGTCTGTGTTAATCCTCATGGGCATTATAAATTTTGTAATTAATTTGTAGGTTTGCTACTATTACTGTGACTTGGGGTGTTCTTATTACCCCCTTAATAGTGTTCGCTATGAAGTTTGTAGTAAATAGAATTTCATTTATAGCATTCTCACCCCATGCAGAAACAATAAAGTTATGTTGTCATCCTTACTTCAATTTTTATTGTTGAACTAGGAAAACAGTGACAATAATGAAGTTACTTATTGTTATTTTTATCTCTGGCATTTTTAGGTTGTACTTCTGAGCATAAACATGGACAAGTGTTACAGTCTGCAGGTGTTTGAAAGGATTATAAATATTGACAATCCAGATGATGTGGGTGATGAAGATCATGATTTGTATAACCTTTAGTATGAAGAAGATGAAAACAATAAAGTTGAAGTTATTAAAGTTGTCATACAAGTGAGTGAAATGCATGAAAATCCAACTCTTTCAGGCATGTATAGTGGTAGATATCTAGAAGTGATGTAGCATGGCATTCTACACCCTTCCATCAAGGACAATTGCAGTTAAAAATATTCAACAAAAGCCTGGTCTAATACAGGGCAGTAAAACTGTAGATTCAATTGTAAATATGTTAGTTCTCTTATTTCCTGAAAACATGCTTGTTGTCATATGTGGGCATTCTAATAAAAGAGGTCAAGGAGATTTTAATAAATACAATGTAACTTGCCCACAAAAACCTAAAGAACACCACACTATAAGAAACCCAGAGTTGTTGGCATTTATTTCCATACTACTGGTTACAGGAAGGACACATGTAAAATTCACTATCTCCTCAAATTTGGGCCACCCAACCCAGCTTTTTGAAATCCACTTACACACATGTTATTTCACATACCAGATTTCAATGCTTATCAGCTGTTTTGAAGTTTTATGACACAAGAACTCCCAACACTAGAATTGCAGTCATAGACATTTTTGTTATCTATGTAAATACATGCATAAATAATTACAGCCCTAATCAGTACCTAACTGTTGACAAAAGACTGACAACTTTTTGTGGAAACTTGGCTTCAAATGAAATATTTTTTTATTCCAATAAAATCTTATTAACTATAATTTCTTTTCCTATTATCCTTATAAGAATCTATTATATTAATATAAATTATTCTATACCTTTTTATCAAAATTTAGAAAATAGATTAATATTAAATTTACAATTAATTTGCTTCTTTCTTAATCTCAACTAAATAGGGATAATTATCTATCTTACACATAATCAAACATACACTTTCAAATATACACATAATCAAACAAGGGAAGCATGTAATAAATATAGGCTATGTGCACGTGCTAAAAATAAATATGCATGTAGTCTAAAATTCTACAGGGATGAAGGACAATCAGAAAGAAATAAATCACGGGCAATGCATTATGTTGCATATGGTTGAACCACATTTTCAGTCAGAAAGGGGAACTACTACAGATATATTTTTTTTTAGTTTTTACTTCCATACAGCTAGCTGTAACATCGTTGATTCACAATTTAATATTAGTTTGAATTCTCAGGCAAACAGAAGAGAAATACTACAAGAGTCTTAGTCTAATACAAGAAAAGGTGCAAAATCTTCATTATTTGTATTCACAAAAAAGATGAATGTCTCACATATTTCAAAGAAAAATAAGACATTCTACTTTCAATCAAAAGACATGATGACTCTGCTGTAGAAGAAAACAAGATGCTTACTATAGCTGCATCTGTAATGAAATGATATGACGAAAAGAAAATGTAGCCATGTAATTACAACAAATTGTGCCCTTACCAAATATTCATGGAAATGTTGGACCTTAGAGCTCTCTATGCATATATTCTGTGGTCACAAAAATATCCAGACTTGCAGAGTATTTCCACAAAAAGGAGGGGCATTTCCTTCAGCAGCATTTCATACTAGCAAAACCACATGTAGTAGATGAAAAATCCACTGGACTACATAGAGAAGTTGTAGGAGCCATTGAAGCTATTGGAATTGAACTAAAAAAGACACATTCTACTGATGGTACCAAAGAAGTCTTTTCCAAATTACGAACAGGTAGATGTGTAATCTGTCCAAGTTGTCCACACCTGAAAACTAGGTCCATATGCATAAAGTGCAATTAACCAGTGTGCTATAGTCATAGAAGAGATGCAATTGTGATAAAGTGTTCTCAAGGTTAGAAGTATTCTTAAAAGACTACATGTATGTGATATTTTAATTTGTTTCTTCCATTCTATTAAGAAAAAAAAAAGACTCTACACCTTGGATCATATATTCCTGTATGTTTAGACAATCATCCATCAATGATTGCTGCAAATGTTTAATAAACCATCGGTTTGCCTTAATAATACCTATTCTGAATTATTTTGTGTTTGCATGACTATCTATAATGCTACTATTGCAGTGTTAACCTCAGGTAATTATATTACCCAACTTGGTAGCTGGAATTATTGTAGTGTTAACCCCAGGTAATTATATTACCCAACTTGGTAACTAGAAGGTGTAAAATTATCTTGCTAGCAGAAGGGTTAAGAGAAGAGCAAGATTTGATTCAAGGAATGCAATAAAATTTGACAATACAGTCAAAGACTTATGTCCAAATAATTATTTACATTTCAGAAGAAACTGTGGAATCTGAAAAAGAGACCCTGAATAAAAACAGGGCAGTGAATGTTTATGATATTAAGGGGATTCATAGAGCCAGGAAAGCACACTCCTGCAGATCTCTGCAACCTGATATTGTGCTAGTTTCAGACACATCTAAGGAAACAAACAATGGATTGCCTTTTAATTTCATTTCTGATGAACAAAGCAACCATAATGATATACAGGCAGTGAAGTCTGAACTTCAGCTACATTGTGAGCAGTAGGTCTAAAAGTTCTATATGAGGTAAATAAGTACCACAGTTTTATCTATTCCTCACAAAATCAATTACATGTAAAATGCTTGGAACCCACAACTATCAAGGAAGTATACACATTTGAGAAAGGAAACCAAGTTGTTTGGTATATTAAGTACCGGATAATGAGACTACTCCTGCTCTGGTCTGTGTTAATCCTCATGGGCATTATAAATTTTGTAATTAATTTGTAGGTTTGCTACTATTACTGTGACTTGGGGTTTTCTTATTACCCCCTTAATAGTGTTCGCTATGAAGTTTGTAGTAAATAGAATTTCATTTATAGCATTCTCACCCCATGCAGAAACAATAAAGTTATGTTGTCATCCTTACTTCAATTTTCATTGTTGAACTAGGAAAACAGTGACAATAATGAAGTTACTTATTGTTATTTTTATCTCTGGCATTTTTAGCTTGTACTTCTGAGCATAAACATGGACAAGTGTTACAGTCTGCAGGTGTTTGAAAGGATTATAAATATTGACAATCCAGATGATGTGGGTGATGAAGAGCATGATTTGTATAACCTTTAGTATGAAGAAGATGAAAACAATAAAGTTGAAGTTATTAAAGTTGTCATACAAGTGAGTGAAATGCATCAAATGACGGAGCTGCCAGAGACAGAAAATCTTTCAGATAATACCACTGAGGATGAAAATCCAACTCTTTCAGGCATGTATAGTGGTAGATATCTAGAAGTGATGTAGCATGGCATTCTAAACCCTTCCATCAAGGACAATTGCTGTTAAAAATATTCAACAAAAGCCTGGTCTTATATAGGGCAGTAAAACTGTAGATTCAATTGTAAATATGTTAGTTCTCTTATTTCCTGAAAACATGCTTGATGTCATATGTAGGCATTCTAATAAAAGAGGTCAAGGAGATTTTGATAAATACAATGTAACTTGCCCAGAAAAAACTAAAGAACACCACACTATAAGAAAGCCAGATTTGTTGGCATTTATTTCCATATTACTGGTTAAAGGAAAGACACATGGAAAATTCACCATCTCCTAAAATTTGGGCCACCCACCCAGCTTTTTGAAATCCACTTTCACACATGCTATTTCACATACCAGATTTCAATGCTTATCAGCTGTTTTGAGGTTTTATGACACAAGAACTCCCAACACTAGAATTGCAGTCTTATAAATACATGCATAAATAATTGCAGCCCTAATGAGTACCTAACTGTTGACAAAAGACTGACAACTTTTTGTAGAAGCTTGGCTTCAAATGAAATATTTTTTAATTCCAATAAAATCTTAGTAACTATAATTTCTTTTCCTATTATCCTTATAAGAATCTATTATATTAATATAAATTAGTGTATAAATTTATATCAAAATTTAGAAAATATATAAATATTAAATTTACAATTAATTTGCTTCTTTCTTAATCTCAACTAAATAAGGATAATTATTTATCTTACACAATCAAACATACACGTTTCAAATATACACATAATCAAACAAGGAAGCATGTAATAAATATAGGCTATGTGCACGTGCTAAAAATGAATATGCATGTAGTCTAAAATTCTACAGGGATGAAGGACAATCAGAAAGAAATAAATCAGGGGCAATGCATTATGTTGCATATGGTTGAACCACATTTTCAGTCAGAAAGGGGAACTACTACAGATATATTTTTTTTTTAGTTTTTACTTCCATACAGCTAGCTGCAACATTGTTGATTCACAATTTAATATTAGTTTGAATTCTCAGGCAAACAGAAGAGAAATACTACAAGAGTCTTAGTCTAATACAAGAAAAGGTGCAAAATCTTTATTATTTGTATTCACAAAAATAATGAATGTCTCACAAATTTCAAAGAAAAATAAGACATTCTACTTTCAATCAAAAGACATGATGACTTTGCTGTAGAAGAAAACAAGATGCCTACTATAGCTGCTTCTGATAATGAGGTGATATGACGAAAAGATAATGTAGCCACGTATTTACAACAAATTGTTGCCTTACTAAATATTCATGGAAATGTTGGACCTTGGAACTCTCAATGCATATATTCTGTGGTCATAAAAATATCCAGACTTGCAGAGTATTTCCAAAAGAAGGAGGGGCATTTCCTTCAGCAGCATATCATACTAGCAAAACCACATGTATAAGAGCAAAAATCCAACTGGACTACATAGAGAAGTTGTAGGAGCCATTGAGCTATTGGAATTGAACTAAAAAGATACATTCTACTGATGGTACCAGTCTTTTCCAAATTACAAACAGGTAGATGTGTAATCTGTCGAAGTTGTCCACACCTGAAAACTAGGTTCATATGCATAAAGTGCAATTAACCAGTGTGCTAAAGTCATAGAAGAGATGCAATTATGATAAAGTGTTCTTAATGTTAGAGGTATTCTAAAAAGACTACATGTATGTGATATTTTAATTTTTTTTTTTCGTATTCTATCAGGAAAAAAGTGACTCTACACCCGGGATCTTAAATTCCTGTATGTTTAGACAATCATCCATCAATAAATGCTTCAAATCTTTAACAAACCATCAGTTTGAATTAACAATACCTATTCTGAATTATTTTGTGTTCGTATGATCATTAATAATGCAATTATTGCAGTGTTAACCCCAGGTAATTATATTACCCAACTTGGTAACTAGAAGGTGTAAAATTATCTTGCTAGCTGAAGGGTTAAGAGAAGAGCAAGGTTTGATTCAAGGAATGCAATAAAATTTGACATTACAGTCAAAGACTTATGTCCAAATAATTATTTACGTTTCAGAAGAAACTGTGGAATCTGAAAAAGAGACCCTGAATAAAAACAGGGCAGTGATTGTTTATGATATTAAGGGGATTCATAGAGCCAGGAAAGCACACTCCTGCAGATCTCTGCAACCTGATATTGTGCTAGTTTTAGACACACCTAAGGAAAGAAACAATGGATTGCCTTCTAATGTCATTACTGGTGAACAAAGCAACCATAATGAGATACAGGCAGTGAAGTCTGAACTTCAGCTACATTGTGAGCAGTAGGTCTAAAAGTTCTATATGAGGTAAATGAGTACCACAGTGTTATCTATTTTTCACAAAATCAATTATATGTAAATGTTTGGAACCCACAACTATCAAGGAAGTATACAAAATTGAGAAAGAAAACCAAGTTGTTTGGCACATTAAGTACCAGATAATGATACTACTCCTGGTCTGGTCTGTGTCAATTCTCATTGGCATTATAAATGTTGTAATTAATTTGTAGGTTTGCTACTATCACTGTGACTTGGGGCGTTCTTGTTACCCCCTTAATAGTGTTCACTATGAAGTTTGTAGTAAATAGAATTTTATTTATAGCATTCTCACCCCACGCAGAAACAATAAAGTTATGTCGTCATGATTACTTCAATTTTCATTGTTGAACTAGGAAAACAATGACAATAATGAAGTTACTTATTGTTATTTTTATCTCTGGCATTTTTAGCTTGTCGCAGAAACAATAAAGTTATGTTGTCATGCTTACTTCAATTTTCATTGTTGAACTAGGAAAACAAATACAATAATGAAGTTACTTATTGTTATTTTTATCTCTGGCATTTTTAGCTTGTACTTCTGAGCATAAACATGGACAAGTGTTAGTCTGCAGGTGTTTGAAAGGATTATAAATATTGACAATCCATATGTGTTTGATGAAGATCATGATTTGTACAATCTGTAATATGAAGAAGATGAAAACAATAAAGTTGAAGTAATTAAAGTTGATGTCATAGAAGTGAAACTGTAAAACTGTAGTCAAGATAAGGAAGCATTTCCAGGGGTAGCGCACTTAGATTTATCTTACCATCGACTAGAATACATAACGTTGTTATTAAGTACTTACCGCTTCTGAGTTTTCCTTATTCCTTTCTATTTTTCGCTGATAATGTGTCACTTTATTTAACACAGACATATTGTTTTACATCACGTAAGTATTGATCAATTTCGCGTTTTGCAGTTACAGACGCGTAGTTCGTGAATTCAAAACCGTTTTATTTAAGAACTGGTAGTCCCCTTTTTCGGCGTTATTTCATTCATCAGTTATCGATATTGATTCATCCAATTCTTCACAAGCAGAGAGAAGTTCAAGAAGAGTAATTACTAGAGATAAAGAGCTCTAAATGGACTTCAATGAACGAAATCGAGCTGTCGTCTGCTCTGAAAACGCCATATTGGACGTGTACGTTCCATTGTGAAATATAGTTATTTTAATGGAATTTGAAGTCAAAACAGTAGTGATACATTGTAAACATTGAGTTTTATTGTTCATTTGGTTGTAATAACACTTTTAGGTCTGATAAAACAAATTAAAGATCACATAACCTACATCTTTCGAATTATTGTCATTCACTTCTTCAGATGCGCCAATATAATTTACAAATTAATTTCACATATAAACCATAATTATACGCATTTAGCAGTTTAATGCCCGTTTATTCGTCAATATAATTTGCAAATTAATTTCACATATGAACCATAATTATGCGCATTTAACAGTTTTATGACTTCGTTTAGTGTCATACATTGAAAAGGTCATACAATGAAAAGGTCATACAATTAGTAGATATGCACCTTTGCTAATAATAACTATGGTTAGGAAGTTCATGCTCTGAAACAGGCATGCTTACACCGGGAATTTCATCTAATATGTTTTTCTTTAATACCCTGTACCCTGGAGAAGAAACATACGGTACTGCATTCAACCCCCAAATGAAGTGCAATGACTGGGAGGATATATGAGGCTCTTCGCTAGGTTGCGGCATACCCACTTAAACTCCCTCCACGTTATAACACATATAACTGCTGTGTAACTCGCACCCGCGTTTGTACTTGAAAGATAGGATGCTGCCGCACATTGTCCGTGAGCGGGTGATAGGTTGTGTTTAGGCTACAACCATGGTATGTGACTGCAGCCTGAGAATTAGAGGTGATAGTGAAAGGAGTTAAAGGTGGAATTTTGGAAAGAGTTGGGTGAAGATACATTACATGTTTATCGGCCTGTTGCGGTAGAACTCTCAGTACTTCCGAGGTATCTTCCGGCTTAAGCTTGACTCCTGTCGATCTGCAGACTGGACGTATGTCGTTGTAGCAGCGTGCTCTTCAGTCTGCACAGGAGGAGCTGCGTTACGCTGCTGGCTCTTGGGACATGTGGAAGGGTATAGAACCTGTTTCAGCTGCGAGGAGGTGCTGTCCATCGGGTGAATAGATTAGCTGCGGTGTCTGGTGTGGTATGACGACGGCAGTGGTAGAAGCTTGCAGATCCTGGAGCTTCTTGTTCAAGACGCTACCGAACGCCTCTTCAAGTACAGCTAAACAAGCGCTGGCGTTCACGATCTCCGTGTGGAGGTCCTGAATGGTCTCCGTGTCACTGCGTCCATCGAGGGTGCAGGTGGTGTAACGTCTTGGCTGACTACGGTGGTGTAGTCCAGGGTGGCGGCGGTGATGAATGCCCGCTCCTCCGGTAGAAGGGGTACTGAGCCTGCCCAGTAAAATGTCGGCGTCGAAGGTCATGCCCAACGTATTCTGAGGTGGCGATGTTGGCGTTACAGTAGTGCCACCGAGGTGCTGGCTTCATGGCTGTGCCCAAAAGAATAGCAACGTCGGCAGGTCTGGTGGCGTTCCTGTTGGCTTATCTCAACGACCGGGTCTCATCCATACAATGGTCAAGGCAGCTTCCAGTTAAGCCGGGTCCTATAGCTCTATCCGTACTAGCGGTATTGGTCCGCGATTGCAGAAAATGCGAGCGGGCCTCACGGCGGTGATGAAGTGCCGGGTGGAGAGGTCCCTGAGAACTCCCCGAGTCACGCTACTGAACCGGAGCGGCGGTGTGGAGCTCGGTGGTGATGGCTGTGACGGCGACTGCAGCTGCGGTGGCGGCGAAGCTTCCGCCAAAGCATAGCTTGCCCCAGCCGGTGGAGAGGCATCGGTTGTTGCCGAAGCAGCTGCGGCTCTGTGGTGTCTCTTTCTCGCTATCTTCAACCCAATCTCGTATCATCTGTCCAGTCTGTTTCGTGTGGGCACTTTTTTTTTTTTTTCCTTTTCTGCGAGTGGAGGACAAACCTACCTTATAGACTGACCCAGGCAATCCCGGAGTGTCGGATTCTACCAGTTTGGCCATACCGACTAAAAAAAAACCTTCATCGAAGTGTGAAAGAATATAAATGTAGGGTATTGTGTTCCTGCTCAGCACCTGTGTTAGTCAGACGAAAGTTTACGCTGCCGTAAGATGTACGTAAGCAGGCGTGTCGTGCATTGCTAGGTCACAGCCTTGACCCTGACTGCAGCCTAGAGGAATCAAAGGAAGGCTAAGGGATTTGAAGGTTAAACATGACCTTGATCTTACTTGTAGATTCGCCTGATCATGAACTCTTGCGCGTGATTACCCCGCCTCATAGTAGAAGCGAACTCATTTGGCGTCAGAGTACATCTGCTGTGGTGTGATGAAGTAGTCCATGAAGCTGTCGTAGAGCCACCACGTCCATCAACTACCATGGTCTTCAGCAGGGCTGTTAAGTGATCTTCCTTTTCGGCTGGGCCAGCGGCGGAGGTTTGCTGAGAGGTATTGACTGCGGTGATGGCGTCTTGAAGATCTTGGAGTTTTCTGGTTAAGCTGGAGAATTCCGCTTTCATCGCGGCTATTCGGGCACCAATGTGTGGTGACCCTGAACGGCATCCCTTGTTGCCGTGTCAGTTAGAGGTTCAGCAATGATGGCTGTGATCGGCATTGGTGTAGTCGGGTTTGACGGCGCTGTTGTCTGGCTGCTCCTTGGACAGAGGGGGCACTGGGTTTGCCCGGTGAAATGTCCCGCGCCACAACAGTGGCACAAAACCGGCGGTGTCACGGAGATGGTGCCCAGTACACTCGGCGGTGTAGGTGTTGGTGCCACAGTAGTGGCACCGCGGCAGCGAGGAGCAGTCTTCGTAAATATACCCTATGCACAGCAGCGGCGGCAGGACCGGTGGTGTTCTTGTTGGCTTGCCTCAACGACCAGGTGTCGCTCTAACAAGGGCAACCATTAATTACCCTAAGACAGCTTCCAGTTCGCAATGGTCCTGTAGGTCTATCCGTACTGTGTTGGTCCCCGGTCACAGAAAATGCGGGTGGTTCTCACATAAGGAGGTAGCCGCGACTGTACGGCGGTGAAATGCCGGGTGGTGAGGTCCCTGGGGACTCCCCGAACCATGGCACTAAACCGGGGCGGCGGCATGGAGCTTGGTGTAGGCAGAGATGGCTGTGGCGATTGCAGCGAAGCTTAGTTTGCCCCAGCCGGCGGTGAAGACGGTGTTGCTTCGTCGGCGGCTCTCGGGGAGGAGGAGTCGGTTTCTGCTGAAACGGCGGCGGCTCTCTTTCTAGCCATCTCCCGAAAAGTCGAAAGAGAAGACCCCGTCCCAGGCGCCTTTTTTTCAAGTGGAGGAGAAAAATCCACCTTAAGGACTAGCCTGGGCTGGCCAGCCCGGATTGTCGGATCTCCCAGGAGAGTGCTGCTAAACGAGCGCCGATGTTCGAGATCTCCGAGCGGAGCTACTGAATGGCCTGTCGCTGCGCCCATCGAGGGTGGAGGTGTTGTGGCGTCTGCGATGGCTGACTGTGGTGTTTTAGTCCGGGCTGGCAGTGGTAATGAATGACTGCTCGTTCGGCAAAAGGGGCACTGAGCTCGCCCGATAAAATGTTCTGTGCCACGACATACCTACGAAAAAAGCTCTCCACCGGTGGTGACAGGTAAGGAATGCTACTGTACATCTGATGCACCCCCGCAGTCTAGGAGAAAGTGAACTGGGTCGCTGTGCGGTCATCAGTGGGTGAAGGTAGTGCTAGCAAACCGGATTGACCAAAGACCAGCCGGCCCCCTTGTGAAGTGTAAGTGAGGATGTTTAGAAGGAATTTAAGTGACTGTGGTTGGAAATTTACGGTGAGAATTGAACTGGGAATGCAGGTAGAGCTGCCCCTCTCTCCCTAGTGACGATTTTCCGAGTTAAATGTGATGCTTCCTATTGCCTTTGCTATTGGGTGGTGTAGCCATCAGGACACGCTGCTCCATGAAGCGGCGTGTGGCCTTGCTGCAGTTCCTGTAGATGCTGGATGATGGTGTTATGGGCTTCTTGCAGCAGCTCTCGAATCCCCGCGACCGAAACCTCAAGAGACCCCAGCCGCGTGAGTCGGTTGTCGCTACGGTCTAGAGCAGACGGATCCGCGAGACGGCTCTCAATTCGTGCCAGCTTGCGCTGGACGGAAGCAAGAACCTTGTCATCATCGATTGCGCTTGAGTTGGCAGCTTGCCGCCATTGCCGCGAGGCGCTCTTGGGTTTCCCGCCGAAATTCCCCGAGGAGAAGGCTAAGTGGCTGTGTTGCCGCCTGGATGGAAGCGATGATGGTGTGTAGTTCTTTTTTTTAGTAGTGTTTAACACCCGCTTTTACTACTTGTGACATCGCAGGCGATTACACCGGTGAAGCATGAAATGAAAATAGAGCATCGGTGGAATGCGATGGCGGGGAAACCGGAGAAAACCCGCCCTTGCGCCGCTTTGACTACCACAAATCTCGCATGTGGTCGCTTGGGATTGAACCCGGGCCGTCTAGGTGAGATGCGAATGGTCTAACTACCCGGCCACGGTGCGGCCGGTGTGTATTTCAGTAATGGTTTCTTGCAGCAAGGGGTTGTCCTGTGGTGTAGAAGTAGATGGTGGTGTCTGCGGTGCCGTTTGATATGTTGGATGGTGCTCTTGTGAAATTTGCCTGCTCCTTGGGCACAGCGGGACACTTGACTTGCACTGTGGAGCGTGTGCTCCCGGAGCAAGCGGCACAGAGGCGGCGTCGGCGACAGAGATCGTAATGGAGACCCCGCAGTAGTGGCGCTTAGATGTGGCGTTACATTCTACCGCTGAGTGACCGTAGGCACAGCAACGGCGGCAGGGGACAGGAGTCCAATTTGGCTAGCTTGGACACGCAGCTGCTGCCCTAACAAGGGTAAGCGTGATATGAATGCTGCCACAGCTGTGCGTGGTTCTGGCTAGTTTTCCAGTCCATCCTTGCTTCCAGTTGCATCCGGCGTGGTGCTTGGTGAATCCTGCGTTGAGCCGGCTTTGAAAACCAGTTGCAGAGAAGATTTCATGCTGCGGAGTCCGACGGGCGCCCGGTGAGGGCCTGTATTACGATCTCCGGTTAAGGTTTCGCCTAGGAGCTAACTGGGAGTTACGTCTAGATGTCTGTATTAAGATCGTCGGTTAATGGCTAACAGAGTTATTTTTGAAGGTAAACTGACCGCCACCTCGATAACTTGGAGTTTATTCGTACTTGGCACAGAAAAATAGCGTACTTCCAGCCGCGATTGAATGTCGATAGCGATTCTGAAGATTAAATGCTGGCACAGTATTTATGCAACAGAAGAAGAGCAAAGAGAATAAGAGTGCGGAAAGATAATTACGAGGAGTAGAATGAGGAGGAATTTCGACAGCGATACTGATTGTCAAAACCTAAATCACAAATATTATAGGAGATAAGGCATAGAATAGAATATACTACAGAAAGGCAAGTTTTCAGCTTTTATATACCCTTAGGCAAGCACAGTGACATATATTTGGCATTTTGAAATTAAATAAATAAGCCAACGGGGGCCTTAGATATATCTTTACGGCAGAGGCTATGGAATTATAAATCTAGTGCCCCATGGTACTGATGGATTGTTGTTAGAATTTGATGTTATGTACGGGTTTTTTAAAAGTCACCACATGAGTTTTTCAAAATGAGCGTATTTGTAACAAACCGTGAATAATATAAAGAGGCCAAAAACACGCGGAGCCTGAGACCATTGTTATTAAACATTAAATTCATTGTGGATGAAAATTACGATGTTGCTTATTATTAACATACGTATGAAAAGAGCAGGCAACTGAAAGCAATAACGGATAAAAATATATGTTTTAGGTTATGGTTTGTAAATGTCTTCAAACTTTTCACAGATTTCTGACGTAGTTAACTTCAATAATGTGATACCATACAATTTAATAATTATATTAGGCTAAGTTCCGTACCTATCGCAAATCAGATGTTGAAAGCCACTAGAGTTCTGTGATGTTCTACTACGCCCTACAGTTCCGTATTTATCACACCAGAAACTCGTGAATTGCATGTAGTAGACAATTTACACACACCTATCTCAATGCAAGCTTACAGATTGCAAATTTTGTCATGGCACAGAACCTGTAATTTCAGTGCATAAATACATTTGGAGTGTTGCAAAGGATTGCCCACAGTTTAACGTGTGGGATTTAAACAAAGTAATTTATTTTCTGAGTTTTTCATATCAAAGCTATACTGCTTTCATTAATGTGTGGCATTTAGATTGAAAAGTTGAATAGCCAAGATTAATATAGCTAGTTTTTACATAAACTGTTTTCTCAAAAGAAAATTATTGTAATTTCATACCTGGCCAAATGCGTTGAAAAAAAAGTTGGTTAGTTATTGGTTTATTCCTGGATATACCTTGTATTTTTGAAGTTTCCTTCTTTGCAAACATTCTGTTTCATGCTTTATGACAATTCATTTGAGAAGAATATGATATATTCATAATATTCAACTATAACCAGGTTTCTAAGTTATAAAAGTTGTGCATTATTATCATCATAATCCCCAATATAAATAACAAAGAAGTACCTTTATTTTTAAACACTTTGGTCTTCATACATTTGCAAAATTTTCATAAGGTTTGATATAAACGTATTTGCTTACTGATCACATTAATTGGAAACATTACAAGTGAGGAAAACTAGAAGTTTTTACATACATTTCTAATATTTGTTACAATAAATATCTTTCCCTTTTTTCTCTTCTGTGTAATGAGCATAATAAATGATACTATCAGTTTATAGAGTATCAAGGCTCATTTTATTTATTGTAAGATAAATATTTGCTTATTAATGGCACTATCATATGATATTACTGAAAGACCTTCAGGGATAATAGCAAAACTTTGCATTCAAGGTTTACTTATTATTAGTAATTAAATTTGAATCAATTCAACTTGATGCATCTGTATTACCTTTGAATATTATACGTACCCCGAATCAGTGATTACAATTGAAGGAATTTGTCTTTTCAGAAAGTCATGATGGAGCAACTTTTGATGACTCTGTGCTTCTATGCAACTACTGGATCATACACCTCAATTGGTGATGCTAGTGGTGTGCATAAGGCAACAGCAGGCCGAGTCATCAGCAATGTTACTGCTGCCATTGTTTCCTTAAGGCCAAGATACATTATCTTACTTCAAACAAGGGAAGATGTGCAGAACGTCCAAGGGAAGCTTTTTGACATTGCAGCATTCCCAAGAGTGGCAGGTGCAATTGATTGCACCCATATTTGAATCAAATCTCCAGGTGGTGAGGAGGCTGAACAGTTCCGCAACCGAAAAGGATATTTTTCCTTTAATGTCCAGACACTGGTGGATGTTAACTTGATGATCCAGGACATTGTAGCACGATGGCCTGGGTCTGCACATACCTCCACCATTTTTAATCATTCTAGACTGAGGAATCGGCTGGAAAATAGTGAACTAGGAAACAGCATGGTGCTATGTGATTCTGCATATGCAGTAGACCCACATCTCCTTCCTCCTTTGCAGGCTCCACAGCTACCAGAGGAGCAGCTCTTCAATGAATCCCAGATTCGTACAAGAAATGTTGTGGAAAGATGTTATGGTGTGTTAAAAGCAAGGTTCCCTGTTCTGTCATTGGGGATTCACACTAATGTGAATCAGGTGCAGAACATTATAGTTGCATGTGCTGTGCTGCACAACATAGCACGAGCAAATGATGGTGATGTTCCTCCAGTTGACGCAGAATTCCAGCTTCGGTTACACACATACATGCAAGAGGAACAAATGCTGGAAGAGCTCCAAGAAGCACGTGTTCCAAATCGTGTTCATGATGCTGTGTGCAGAACATTTGTACAATATTTTCGCAACAGACTACAGACTCACAGAGTGCAATAAATGTAGCTCCTATCTTTGTAGCATTAGAAAGAAAGCAAATTGAAGAATACTACCTACCTGTATTATTATATATCATATATTTTACTGTCGTTAGAGGAAATGTGGTTGTTAACCACTTGAGTGTTAAGATTTCATTTTATTTTCCTGTCAATTTATCATATTTTGGGTTTATGCTAATTATTGTTACAGAAAAATTGTAGTTTTTAACCATTCATTTTTAAATTATTTTCCTATCAATTTGTCTTTGTTCAGGATTTATGCTAATAAATCAAGAAAAATTGTGATTATGTTAAACTTTTGTTTGTGTTTTTTAGGGCATGAGCTAACTATTATTAAAAAAAGCTTGTGCTTTTAATATGTTTAGTGTTAAATGTCCATCTCATTTTGCGTCAAAGCAAACAAAAGCTAGGTGCTTGTTATCGTCTATTCAGCATAAGCTGGCCCAAATTGAGTGTCACCTAATGGATTTATCTGACCCAGAGGACAGCGACGACTGACCCATTTGACTGGTCTCCCTCAAGGTCTCTGTTGCTGCAGCAACAATCACCTTCAGCAAAGCTACACACTCATCAGAACTTTCATGGAAACTATATTTCCAATGCTACCAATTACTAATAAAAGAAGAAACCAGCACTCAGAGAGATAGTGGTGACTCTCCCAGAATAACAATATTTCACAGAAAATTCCTAAAATCTACACCTTAGGTTCACTAGGGGGCAGGCTGGGCCTTGATCAAGCATGTCTCATAGCAACCATCCTGACCACATTGTACCATAGTTGTTCACTTTGACCTACAGAGCGCAGATGCAATAGCATTTCTGCAGCAATTCACTGCTTCCTTCCTACTACTGGTATGGAAGAGTTCCACACTCCTAGCATGTTAGGGTCAGTGTATTAAAAGAATATTTTCCTCCACTTCGAAAAAAATGGTTAACAATGGATAAAAACACAAATTTGACAAAAAAAGTTTTTGTTCTATTTTCATTTTGGCCTCGTGAAGTTCCTGCTCCCTTTTCTGTCTATTGTCGAACTCCTTTTGGAGCAACAGTTGAAGTGCAGCAACTTCCTTCCTCTCCTTTGCCTAAGGCAGAACGTTTTTTACTGGACATTGAGGGTGATGCATTTAGCCATCGTTTTCTTTCTGTTAACAATAGAAAATGCACAATTACATAACAAAAGAACAATACCTTGGTTTCTGAGCTTTCTAATTTCAGATAATATACATACAGCTGTTACAGAAAACATTACTCAAATTTGTCCTATGTACAAAATCATCTGGCATAAAGCGCAACTCTAATTCATAGGTTATTATGAAATGTAATTCTCTGCTGTTTGCAATTAATGGTAGTGTTTAGAAGGTTGAATTGATTTAAGACATAATATGAGTACATATTAGTGCACACATAGCATTCATTTGTTTCTGGTGTAGGAAAGAAGGAAACTATAGACCTTGGGCAGTCTGTGTGATAGGCTTCATGAAATATGTTTTATGAAAAACGTTACTAACAGTATTGGAAATAAGCTGAAGTAATAACACATTTAATTACTTCTTAACATTTCATGCCTTTAAGTAATCAGATCCAGGTGTTAGACAAAGGACAAAATCAGATATTTAAGTTATAAAGCATGATTACATGTGCCAAGGGTGATGATCACTGTCCAGCCTTTTCACAGAAGTAAATAATCTGCAGTTTCAATAGAAGTTTTATAACTTATTGTTTCATTAAGTTTACATTTAAGAGCTTCAAGGTTATTATTTTTGGAGATTTGCTCTTCATTTTAAAAAACTGTGGACACAAGACAAAGCCCTTGGTCTTTGGCAGTTAAGTCACTTTGAACATCACAAATGTGATACTGAAGATTTATTGTAGCATATAATATGTAAAAATGAAGCTAGTAACAGTGAAGTAACAAATTATTGTTATTTTATTGTGTTGTAGCAGTTTATCGAACCTTGAGTTTTGTACATTTACATTTTCATTTTGGCACCACATGAACACATTCGTACTGCATTTTTCAAGTTCAATAAAAAAAGTGCTGTAGTATTTTAAAAACACTTTTAGCTAAATAGTAAAAGACCAATTAAATTTAGCTTTAAAAAGGACCATTAAGTTGTTTGCCACTAAACTGAATATGACAATGCCTTAGGTTTCTTCAGTAAACATGGTTTTCATCATGGATAACCGCCGATCATAGGATTCAATGTTTAGCAGATATACAAGTAGTACATCTAGTGCTTTTGAAAAGTGTGTGACGGTTAGTACCAAAAATCAGTGTTCCTTCTTATGATAAGGAAGATAATGCTGCATGTAAACATCACTTGTCCACTTAAACATTCACTATTCATCTTAAATGCTGGTGTAATAGGCCCTAAGACTACATTCCTGGATGATAGCAACTTTAAGTTGAGTGTATGTTAAATCTAACACATTCAAAGAAATCTCAATATCGATAGCTGGTTATGTTAGCATCAGTCATACATTTTTCTGAAAGAGTGCTCACCTGCACTGCCTGTAGTCTGTAAAGCAGCACTTCTAGGTATTTTCAGCATTTTAACTGAGAAGTCACCCCAGTCAAGATCTGTAAATTACAAAATTATTTATTAATGCATGTTACATTTCTCTCCAACTATAGCAGACAAAGCATTACACATCTCACATATCTCATTCAGCAAGTTTAGAAAACAATGTATATGCATCAAGTATGGCCATAGATTTTATGTAATCATATACAAGTAAATATGGTATCTGCTGTTTTTCTAACACTTCCTGATAAAGCACTGCTAAGGATGTTCCAAAATAACTGTTTTGTTATAATATTCAAACATTCCCTCATTTTCATTTAGTAATGTGATAAGGTAAACTTATGTGCATATTTCCTACATAAAACTATTTCTTTCTTTATTCTTTCCCCCTTAAAGTGTTGGCAACTAAATTACACACAGTCAATACATCACTTACCTTCCACAGTACTTATATATGTATATGTAGTGATATACGCATTCACATTTTACTTGCATTATTCTTAAATATATTCTGCAGTTTCAGTAACAATCAAAATAAGATAATTTCTAATTGCAAATAAAATTTGTACTTTGGTATTTACTCCATGACACTTAGAAATGTAATTTGATTTGCTATTGCCTGTATACATCTGAATTAAAGATAAATTCTGAGCCTAGGCAGTGTTAAGGAATGTTAGTATAGAACACACACAGCCTACAGACTGCAAAGACCCAAAATCCATATGGAAAACCTATGTTCAGGAATCATAATTTTGTCCAGATATAAAAACTGGGTTGCATCTTTATATAAGAGCCTATAAATTGAACATTTTGCAACAATGAATTTATAGCCACTGCTCGATTTTCATGCCATGGACCAAAGCTCAAAATCTACTTAGGTGAAGCTGCACGACTATGATTTTTGCTTATGGCTTCCTGTCTTTAGGTCACAAGCAGGCAGGGGAAAATATTGCTCAGGCTTTTCTTTGTGTACCCACTAAATGGACCACATGCTTGCCACTGTTAGCTTGGTATATATGTACTGCTTCAGATCTCTTACCTTCTGAAGTTTGTGTATGCTGCTCTGCTTCAGCAGGCTCACTAACTGATGTGCCAGGAGACACAAAGATTTCCACACTCCCTGTTGCATCATCTACAATATGATTACACATTAGTACAAGATAATTACTCATGTTTACTTTGACAGAAAAGGGAAAACTGCTGTACTTCATACCAAGAAGATCACAATCTGTCACAGATTTCATCCCATTGCCTGAGCTGCCCTTTAATGAGTTTAAAGCCTCGTCAGTTGATGGGGGCTTTCCTTCTCCCCTGTCCCATACAAGTTTTCTTCCTTTCGACATTTGTCTGCCGAGCTTTTTTCTTTAGAGTCCTACTTCTCCCAAATCTGGGCAGTGGTACGGCGATTCGCGGTCTGAGCATTAAATTGCCTGATAATTTGCTCCCAAGCTCTCTCTTAAAATGGTATAATTACAGAATTAGTATTTATACATCGCAAGGTTAATATAAACAAATATGAAAGGTTAAATCAAAACAGAAATACAATGCAAACCTACCTTCTGCTTCCATGTGGCCACTCCTTCCACTTATGCTCCTGAATGAGTTCTAAAAGCAATAAGTTTTCCCAAATCCTACCTTCTGCTTCCATGTGGCCACTCCTTCCACTTATGCTCCTAAATGAGTTCTAAAAGCTAGGCGGAGTACCAACATTGGATTACTGTATGCGCTTGGTGCCAATCATTATTACTGTTGTGATTATTATCATCACTATTAGTTTAGAATACATTTCAAAATAAATGGTTAATTTGGAATGCTAGTTTTAATAACATTCTAAATGGCAGTTTTAATAACAATGTTGTAAGGCTGCAGCAGACGGAATAATATTTAGTCAGAACGCAGGTTTACCGAAATCTAACCTATATCCAAAAAATAGTTATAATTTAAACTCACTAACAATAAGTATATCCTATGCTAAACTCTAGTATGTACTAAATATTACTGAAATGCAAATAAACTACTACGCTTATTCCTTGAGATTAATTGACGTCTAATAAACAGTCTGTCTTCTAAATTTAGTTGTAATTATACAGTTGTTGTCCAGGCTTGTTTATAGACGCGAATTATACAGTTTATCGCAAGATAGTGTTGCAAACACATGTGCTATTTTAGTGGAAAAATGTTACCAACTGCTCTCATGGCATCCTAAACCACATGCAAATTGTGGTCGTAATACGAGCCACTGAATTTAACCAACAGGTAGCGACAACTGACAGTTAACAAAGTCCGGCTATTAACCGAAGGTCTTAATACAGGCCCGAGTAAGGGAAGCTGAGAGAAATGCACGTATCTAAGAGAAAATTGTCATTATGATTATGTTATTAGATGAAATAATATCACATTCCTTCCTCGAAATTTCCAATGTATCGAGTTGTATTTTAGTAGACGCACATAAGTTATTTCATTTGATGAATGAAAAATGTTGAAGAAAAAATGTGATTTACGCACAATTACGCGCTGAATGGGATAATGGCACACTAGTGCAGCAAAATACAAATCCTCACATAAATAATGTTTACACATTGAAATATCTTGAAGACAGTGATACATGTATGAAGCAAGGTATTAAACAGTATTAAGTGTCTACACATTAATTAAGGTAATGTAGTTTTAAACATAAAAGGTGTTTTAAAACACAGAAATCCCAACTTGTTTATATAAAAAAAAAAAAAAACAGAATTCCATTTTAAGGTCAACATATATCACATTTATAGTTCTTAAGGTGTCAACCATTATATTTAGAATGACTCTAGTCATTACAAATTACACATCTGAACACAATTCTCCGTGAAGACCAAACTCCCCACACACTGAACATACATCTGCACTAAATTCGAAGTACACATCGTCCATTTTCTCATCATCACGTATGGTATCTGGATCTATTTCCATTCACAAGATTCACTGTTGCTCTCATCAAATCGAAGTTTCTTTTCGCTTGATTTTCGTTTCGTGGTCATATGTTTTTTAAGCACTTCTGCTGTTTAATTTTGGCTCTATTTCCTTTTCATTTCATTGGCCTTTAGTAATACACGTTGTCTTCTTGCTTTCACATTTTCTAACATATTCTTTTCTGATGTAACTGTTAATTTGTTGGATATCTGATTTCTTTTATTAAAAGTACGTATCTACGTTTTGGTGTTAAAATCGGTGAAATATTTGTACCTTTATCATGTTTTGCTTTCAGCTCAGTTGCTTTTGGAAATATCAATAACTGGAGGATTTTATTTCATGAACTAGGAAATTTTTCTATAATATGTTCATATTTCTTCTGTTCTATCACGGCTTTCTTCTTATTCTGTAATTCCTCATTGGAGAGCCACACTGTATCATCTGTAACATGTGACAGATCTTCTGGTGGAATTAGACTAAACTAGACTGATGGCTCGAAATCACTGGTGTTAAATACATCAGGATCCAGGTGATCTGAATCCCCAAATGGCCTCTTTCATTGTAGCCGCTTTCATGAATGCTAGTATTCGGTTCAAACTAATCCCATATGGTTTTCTGAGATGTGTTTCTGGATGGCGTTTTCTAAATAAAAACAGTCAGTATTTACCAGCTAATCTAGTTGAGAAATCAAATTGATGAGGTACGCTGTTAGCCTTGGCAAACTCATAAGCATATCTACGCTGCTCCTTGGAGATATCCCAAAGAATAACTCATTTATTTTATTATATGTTTTGACAATTCGTTTTCTTGAATATCTGAAAATATGTCTTTCTTTCCAGCCTAGGAGAATCAAATACTCTAGTCCTCATTTCAGTTCTAACCGCCACTTCATGTATTCCAAAGGTCCCTCTTTACTAATGGCTTCTAAAGAATTTGTGTCCACCTGCACTTTGTGGTAACTCTTACATAGTTCCGCCTCATCTAGAATATATAATATGCTGTAATTAATTAAAGTAGTGTATAAATTAATTTGAACACAGAAGTACATAAAACTTAGCCATAGGTAGTCTTATATAACACTCAGAAATATGATTCAGTATTAAATATGTCCTCCGTTTGCTTTAATAATTCTTCTACGCGATTTTGCATAGATCTGGTTAGCTTTTCAAACATTTCCTTCACTTGACTGCCTCTGAACCAAACTTCTGTCAAGCTTGAAATCATGCTTTCTTTCGACGTGAAATCCAATTTTCTTACTCTTCCCGTCAAAATTGCTTACAACATTTCAATGGGATTTAGATCTAAATAATTGTTTTGCCAGTCGAGACTATTTATTCTATTTGAAGTGAAATTTATTCTATCTTTTATGAAACATTTATTCTGGTTATTTTGGATTTGTGGAAAGGTGCAAGGTCCTGTTGAAAAATTCCGTTACCATTTAGAAACATAAATTTCAGAGTTGACACAGCTCTTCTTTCCAAAATGTCTATGTATTTAGGTGAATAATGCATTCCATCTATGGGTACAAGTGGTCCTGACCGAAAATCGTAAAGCAACCCCAAAATATTTTTTTCATGGGATATTTTACACCCAGATCAATGTACGTTGCCGATAAGTGCTCATGTTATGGTTAACAACATTACGAGAACGTCGTCGCTGCACCAGAAAATATGTCTGAAGAAATAACATTATTCCATTTATCTTCTGACCAATTTGCCTATTTCTTTACCTATCTCAGTCTATCTTTCTTCATATCATCTGTCAAAAGTTATTTCTTTTTGGGGCCACATTGCTTTTCAACCGATTTGAAGAAGTCGATGAATAGCTATCGAATCGTGTATATGAACGCCTGAGTGGATTAATTGTGCTCTTAGATCACTTATTAATCTTGATCCTTCTTTCGATTTCCTTAGTAAAAGTAAACCATGCCTCTTTGTTGTTTTCCTCTTCTTACCATATTTGCCTTTGCGCTGAGCAAAACTACTGCCCGATTCGCTATATCTCATAAGAATTGACAGAAGCTAAACTGACTGCACAGTCTGTGGCTATATCTCTCTGAGTCATAGAAGTATAATTACTGAGAGTTACACTCTTGCTTCTCTCTTTTTTTTTTTTTTTTTTTTTTTTTTTTTTTTTTTTTTTTTTTAGTGATATCCACTATGAACAAGAATAATGGATATAATTGCATTCAAATGTTCACTGCACCACAAAAATCTATTTGGAACTTTCTCTAACATCTGCTTGCGTATGACTGAATTTAAAATATAACAACAATGACTTGTGGAAGCAGTTGTACTAGCTAGAAGCACTCACTGCTATGATAAGCAGTCTTATAGACTGTAAATATGAAAAGGAAATGCCCACATTAATTTGCACACAACTATACTTATCGAAGAAATCAGATAACGGAGACCTCTCACCATTTCAGAGGGGAAAACAGACTGTGCAGGAGGAGGGCAGTCAACTGAAATGTGTATGATTGCCCAAACCTATACTGAAATGAATTATTCACCCACAGAAGTAAGCCATTTAAGTTAGCTTCCAAAAACCTCCGCAATAAGACAAACATACCACTGCTACACGTGTGATATGATAACAAAATAGATAAACATATATAAGCCACTCTTACTTTGCATCAGCATAAAATTTAAACTTATCTTTGCACGCTTCTCTAACAACTAAGATAGTGAACGGCTATGCAGTTTTGATCGGTGTTGGTAGCACTAGAGATCGCAGCACATCCTGGTGCAGCTAAGATGTCACTCTAACCAACAAATGGGGATGCGTGCAACCACCCACCGAGTGGAATTCCACCACATTCTCCTACACGAGCGGACGGGGATATGTTAAGCCGGATTCACAATGGAGCGAAATTGGCGATGCGGCATGCGCGGCAAAACGATTGACCAATAGGAATTCAGAATTGACGCGACGAAACCCGTGCGAAGAAAGTTGAATTGGATTTAACTTCTACCGCGCGGCATGGACGTCATTCACAAAACTCCTGTTTGATATTCTGTGGTCCTTATTAAAGTTGTTAAAAATGGCGCCAACTTCAGGAGAAGTTCATTCTTTTTCAGAAGACATCCTTATTGACATGTTAAGGCTGCATCCCGAAACTGTCTTGGGCAACCAAAATTATACCTTCATTCCAAAATAATCTTGCTACCCAGTTAAAACCACGTCTATGCTGTTGGCTGAATAATAAATAACCTCAAAGCTACACAAAGGCGCTCTGCTAAAGATATTGGCTTTCCAATTGACTGTTTCTCTATATGAGGACCAAAGATGTGCAAAAGATAATAAAATTATGATAGTGTCATTCGCATGTATATGATTGGAGATCCGTCATTATCATATTCGGGATTGGGGTTATGAAAATCCCCAAATTGGCTACGTTCCTTGAATATAGGTCGAACCCACCGACGACGGAGCTTCTGCTGCCTTTTTTTGTCGATTGTTTTGGTCGTTTCTTCTTTTTAGAAGATACTGCGCAAGAACTTGTTTTAAATCGCAACCATTGCTTCAAGTGTGCTATGCACCGCTCAGTAATGTCAAACTGTACCGCCCTATTGTTTTTTGTTAGTGCTTAACGCCCGGTTTAACTACTTATGGCACCGCAGGCGGTGTCACTGATGATACATTAACGAAAATGGAGCACCGGTGGAATGCGATGGCGGGGGAACCCGGAGAAAACTCGCCCCTGCGCCGCTTTGTCCATCTCAAATCTCACATGAGGTCACTTGGGATCGAACGGCCCGTCTGGGTGAGAGGCGAGTGGTCTAACCACTCGGCCACGACGCGGCGCTATTGTGAACACTAGTTTCCATGACCAATGCAGTGTCACAATGAGACCCATGTCGCGTCGCCAATATTGCTTCCATTGTGAATCCTACATTAGCAGACTTGGCTGCGTACCCAAACTGGATGTCTCTCTGCAGTGACGGCTGGTGCTATGATTATGATTCGGCGGAGAAGAGAATAAGTTTTAGCACAAAAAGTACAAGAATCCCAATAGGAAGAACAGTGGCTTTTTGTACAAATTGGAGCACGTGTTATATGCTTAGTGTGTGGACATTCTGCAATAGCATATATATATATATATATATATATATATATATATATATATATATATATATATGTGTGTGTGTGTGTGTGTGTGTGTGTAACGGAGAGACACAAAGCATGCTGACATGCATAATCGTATTCAAGGAGATGAACGTTGGCAACTAATTGCAAAGAGGTGGGCTCTTTTATTTCATTATATTTGATAGCAATTTATTGTATCATACTATTTATCCCACAATAGTTAATTTCTAGGAATTTGAAGCTGCAAACGACGGTGCGCGTTTTCGCGCATTACACCACAGTCTTGCCGTTAACGAGACTTATGAGTCTTGCTAGTAATCGAGAATCCCGTAAACTCTTTGGTCAAGCTCTCTTCTGCCAATTATATGATCAGCTGCATCTGCTGGCTGCGAGAGGCGCGCTTAGCGGCAGCGAGAAACGAGCGAGATTGAAAGCGACTTGACCGGCTCTGGCCTCAATATTGCTAGTGAATCCGTCCTCTAAGTAAACCACAATTTATTACAATTGTCTGTCTCGCCATACAATTGCACGCTGTATAGGAGACCTTAGTGCAGATGTTGAACGACAACTAACATTGAGAGAGCAACCATTCATTGCATATTCTCTATGCCTTGATAAAAGTACCGATGGCGTTGATACAGCACAACTGCGTATTTTCGTTCGATGGGTGGATGTAGATCTGAATACTACAGAAGAGTTTCTGGATTTAATTCTCATGAAAGATACAGGTACTGGAGAAGACAATATTCCGTGCTGTTCAGCATGCTCTTGACAATACGAACCTGACATTGAATAAGCTGGTTTCCGTCACCACTGAAGGCCGCAATGTGGGATTTGTGGGACTTCAGAAATGCAAGTTGAGCCCAGGACAAACATTTAACTCGTAGATTGTGGCATTTATCAAGAGGCTCTTTATGCCCAGAGTGTCTAATTTGATATGGCTATGAATATTGTTGTTAGGACTATAAATTTCACATGATTTTCAGGACAGAATCATAGACAGCTGCAAGAGTTATTGGAATCATTTTAATCCGATCTCCATTATATATCCTATTTTTGTTAGGTAGGATGACTAAGTAGGGGCAAAACCTATGAACGTTTATTCTTTTTGCTTGACCAAGTAACAGATTTTATGAATATGAAAGGAAGGTCTGATGCTGAGCATCTGACCCTCAATGCATTGTTAGTATAGCATTTGTTACTGACATTACGAGTCATAGAATGCTGTCAATACTTTCAATTTTTCTAAAATTGGAAAGGTTTTTCTTCTTCTAAAATTCGTGCAATGAAAAAGAAATTGAAGATATGGAGAAATAAATTCCAGGACCGTATTTTCACGCATTTTCCGAACGTGACGGAATTCTCAGCTAACATAATGATCTACGTGCGTCATTCATTCAGTCTCTCGATAATCGAAATGTAGAATTCGCGAAAACATTCGAGGATTTGAGGTCACCTGAGCCGGAATTTATATCTTCATGTTACCATGTTTGGTTGATCTCAGAAATGTGACCACAGATGAGTGATTAGAATAAAATAGATCTGCACTGTGTCATCTTTATTAAGGAGAAGTTTAGGATGGCAAATGACGTCGTTCACTTTTATTGATACCTCCCACGGAATAGATTTCACCGACCTCATGGGAAGACAGCAGTTATTATGTGCATGTTTGGTTCTACATATTTACGTGAAAATTATTTTAAGCCTTAAAGCTTTGCAAATCGAAATATCTTTCACAAATGACTGAGAGCTGACTGCACGCCACAAGCAGTTAATGTCCAGACATACCCTCGCTTGCAGCAACAGATGGTAAATGCGCATTGCACAAGATATTTACATATATAAATGAAAATAAAAGATGACCGCATCTCTTTATGTTATGTAAATATATTGTAAATAATAAAACAGTATAAGACTACCTGTCCCCACTGAACTTTCATCACATCTAGTGATTACTACTCGCAGTGTCTGCCCGGTTCAAATTAGGCATGTCCGATTTCCTGCCCACCTGAGCACGCCTGCTCTTACATTTTTTTAATATACATGCAAACCTGCTCCTAAAATTTGAGAAGTATACACCAAAATAGAATCACACAAGACAATGTGCCTGTAAAAACTTGCATTCATTGCTGAGAAGTAGATCACATGACTCCACAGCTAAGATAAGGGAATTACAGTTTACCACGACTGCCTGACGAATACTTTCCACTGTAAATCTTCGTCTATTATCGCTCAATATGCTTTTATATTTTGAAAAGCTTTGAAAACTGGCATATATTCCATAGAAAGAGACGACTTTTCAGATATATTTAAGGATATTTCTCCAAGAATGTCAGGCATTTTGAGAACTTGTTTACATCCAGGATTTATTAAAAGAACGTGGTTTGCTCTATCTTTTATTTCCTGCTCTACATTACCCGGAATGGACACCAAAGCCGAAATGGTGGTATCAAAGATATCTAATGACTGATATAAAAGAAGAATCGTGTTTCCATGATATGTATTGATATAAAGGAAATATTTTCTTTAATATCTTCACCTGAGAGAATATTTTAGGCTGTATCAATTGAAAGAGCATCATCTTATTATAATGGCATAACACCTCTTCGGACCGACTCTAAATGTTTAGCATTATCGACGAGTTGTTATCCAACCCCCAAAATGGATAAATCAGTTCTGGTGATAGTGGAATATTGGCGCCATCTTTTTGATCAGCTGGAGCTTAGAAGCAAATTTAAGAAAGACAATTTTCACATTAGAGATTAACTTATCTCCTTTAGAGAAACATGGTTTAATTGTTTCTGCAATGCGATTAAGAACATGAATTAGACAAGTTAAGTGAGTGCTCTTGGGAAAGATTTCCGTTAGTATTCACCCTGCTTTGATCACATAGCTTTCCGCATCGGTTAATAATAAAAGAGCATTGTCATATTTTGTATCACCTGGCCATATTCATTTTATAGAGTCAATCACAAGTTGATACACTGATGCACTGTTGGTAACTTCTAACTTAGAGCTATTTAGGAGATACGGTATATCTGCCTGTTGATAGTTTAGAATACCTACTACATATCGCAACTTCAATGAAATGTCCTTCTACATCAGTCGTTTTATCCATTGAGATCCAGAGAAACTCATTTACTAACTTATTTTTCAAGGTATGCATTATTATTGTAACAACGAGGACGTACGTTTTACTTAAGGCACTTTGATCAGGCAAGTATTGGTTGGTGTATTTTTCTAAAAAGTTATGCAAAATGGGGTTACTAATTTTCCGTAAGGGAATATTAGCTTCTAGGGATGCTTTTCAGAGTTCACATGAAAACTGTGTAACTATATTTCCCAAACACTCGACTAGCAGATGCTGGGCAATTTGACCTCTGTCACACTTTTCTGAATAATTTCCATTTTTTTTTTGTATTAATATGTTTTTCGCTTCCCATGTTTTACTTCACATCCCTTACAGTAAAGACACTACCATTTGTACTAATGAGACTATTAGAAAATTCACTTTGTAAGTTCCTAAGTTTGCTCTCATTACTTGGTTTCACCTTCGGCATTTTTAATAGTCTCTGTACTCGTCATACGCCGTCACTTTGGCTGCTCGAACAAGACCCTTCCTCATTTCGTAATCTATTCCCCAATACAGCGGGACTTTCCTTATCTTAAAGACAAGGCAATATCACATGCTTAGACAGCATAGCACATAACCCACTCTCCACTTGATCATGACGTCACTGAATTACTTGTCTGAGTGACACTGAATGAAACAGGCTCCTATTTTTAATAACACCAATGCACAGTAAGACAAAAGAAACACAACCATTTAAGAAAAATCACCCACTTTAAAAAATATTTCCGGTTAGGGTGCTATAATCAAAATAAGCATTAGGTTTACCTTAAACATACAATTATATGCCCAACACATTTTCTTTCTTTTTTTTTCTTTTTTTCTTTTTTGCTGTCGTGCAAATATGAAACAAGATGAAGATTTCTAAACAAACTAATGTATTGTGCAAGAATGAACATCCTAACATGCATTAATATAAAAGCTACAATAATGAACCAGTGTAAATCATTAATACATGCAGTTTGCTCCATTTATGAACTATTCACCTGTTTTATGACATGTAAAAAAGTAATCTACTGCATATGGGAAGTGAATGTTTAGGAATTGTTTAATTTTCTCTACACGCAATATGCACATAATAGGTAGGTAAGATATTGTGCTGCTCCCAAAAATTCGATGCCGAGATATATTTTGAGACCCCCCTGAATAAAAACAAAGGATTTTTAGGGAAAAAGTCCGTGTGTGTGTGTGTGTGTGTCTGTGGGTAGCATTGCTTCAAAAACCAAAAGGCCGTTAAATACTACTCTTGGTACTTCAGTTTAGAATTATCCAAGGATGTGAGATGAAAATTTTAAGGGACCCCCCCCCGCCCCACATCCCAAACTACCCTTTAAAGGAAAAACTGTTTAAAAGTTGTGTTTTTCTCAGAAATGGCTCTTACGATTTTCATTAATAAATCATATATTAAAATATATTTACAAGAAAAATATAATGTATATCTTGAATTTTCTAAGAATATCTTCTGAAGATCTCTTCATTCTGGATGAGTTTTGATAAATTGTAGACCTTATCAGATACACAAAGCCTTACTACACAAAAAATGTAGATCTCTTTAAAGTACACAATATGTCACATACATTTCTTTTGGAGTTAACCGTTTCCGAGATATACCTTGTTACTGGTGTCAATTTTAAACTACTTAAATTTTATCAACGAAATGTCATTTTTAGTTTCATATCTCTTTTGTTTTTCTCCTGGGCATGCAAAAAAAAAAAACAGTTGAATTTCCATTGTTCACATAACGACCAGCTTTTAAGAGTTGACTATCGCTTTAGCTTAGCATATTTACCTATCTCCCTTTCTACTTAGAAAAAAGTAAGTAAAAGAAACTTTCTGTATAATGTAGATAAAGAATAATGTTTTGTAAGAATAGTTTATGTGGATAGAACATATCAGATTTTTAAAAATATTGCGTGAAAATGTTATGTTGATTAGCATTACCCAACATTGAAGTTTATTATACGTTTTTATTGTAGCATGGTAACGTTCCTTTTGGAACAGTTTTAAGCTAGTTGCTGGTCTATGCAACTCACCTGCATATCTTTATTTTGTGGTAATGTACATCAAGAATTTTTGTGAAGTTACTTAATAATCTGCAATATAGCTTAAGAGAGAATATGTCTATTCAGCAACAACCGTAAGATTTTGTTTGGGTGGGGGGGGGGGTAAATAAGCGCTTATATGGATGACGGAGCCCAACGCCACTGATGGTGCGTATGTCCCTTTTGTAGTATAAACCACTTAATGCTATGTACTTCATTACACCAGATAATTATTCCATATCTCAAAAGGGGTGAAAGTATGCAAAATATGCTGTTCTTAAAGCATTTTGGTTCAGGCTATTTTTAAAAGCTTCTTAAGGCAAAAAAGCTGAACTGCGGTTTGGCAGCATAACTTTTTTATCTTTTTTTTTTTTTTTTTTTTTTTTTCGAGCTGAGCTCTTAATCTATTTGAAGCCCAAGATATTTTACAGTAGCATATTTTCTAATATTGTAATTGTTGTAATTGATTATTAATTAATTTATTTGCTTATGCTTTGTTTTGAATTGAATTCAATTTGTTTTATCACAGCTTAATCTGAGCGAGTTGAATTGTTCAAATGCTTTATTGACTGAACCTGTTAATTGCTTACGTAATTTTTCTCATATAAGTGCACTAGGATCATCTGCAAAGAGCAGCGCTATTGGCTGTTTCCTAAGATCACATGGCAAGCAATATATATATAAATCAAGTATAGAACCTGTGGGACATATTTATCTTCTGGATCAAAGTCACAACCATTGATACTAGTTTTCTGGAATCTATTTTCAGTAAGATTTAAACTAAATAGTAGAGAGCTCATGGAAGTCATATCATTTTAAGTTTTGTAGTAAGATGTTGATCTATGCTGTTAAATGCCTTAGCTAAATCATCAAATGTTCCTAATAGCAGTTCTTTTTATCCCTGGCTGTTAACACTCATAAGTGGCATGTATTTGGCATTTTATGTTCACATTTTTTTTTCTAAACCCATACGGTATGCTGAAAGAATGTTGTTTAACACCCATAATCCGACAATATACAGCTTTCTCCGTTACTTTAGAAAAGGCTGCCAAGAGACAAATGGAGATATAATTGGATATCAGGTTGTGTCTCCTTTTTGTATAAAGGTTTAATACTAGTGTATTTTATTTTTTCTGAAATATTCTTAATAAAAGAGAATAATTGCGTATGCGATTAAGAAGCTCACTCAACTCTTGTATGCAATATTTTAACAATGTCTTACGCATCTCATCCCATTCATGAGGGGTTTTGCTTTTTGGCGGTTTAACAATCTCCAATTTTTTCTATCTCTGTCGGAATTGTAGAGTCCATGTCTTATTAACAATTTACTTAGGAATATGACTTTATGAACACTTTTATTGCAGTTAAATTTGGGACAAATCTGTTCCTTTTACTGTTTGCCACACTAAGGAAATGCGCATTCAGTGCATTAACTACATCACGGTGCTACATCTTCATTTCCCATATTTTTGTAAACAACGCTACTGTTTGTGTTAAGGCTTACTTTTTCACTTTTTTAAGTACCAGATTGCTTTAATTGTATTGCCTGATTCATCAATAGTCATTTAGCAATACCTTGTTTTTTATTCATTATGTATTTTCCAGCATGTTTTGTAGTGTACTTTAATGTTAGGTCTATTCCTTGTGTGATATAGTAAGAGCAGGTTTATTTTATTTGCACTGGAATTTCTTATACCCGAGGTAATTCAAGGTTTGACCTCTGTGATATGTAATGACGTTAATGTTTTCATAGGAAAATTACCTACGAATGATAATAGCACACTTTGCAACTTCATCAAACTTGTCATTTACTTGATTTTGGCACATACATTAGCCCACTTTTCACTTTTAAACAATAGCTTACATTTATTAATCCACTGTCCTAATTATTCTTGTTGTAAACTTACTTTTCTCACTAACAGTTCGATTACCTGCTATGACTGGCACACTGAATAACTGAACAGCGTGATCTGACAACTCGTTTATAACAGAGTATATGATACTTATAATTCGGAATATTCTTTACGTCTGCAAAAATATTATCAATAGTATTTGCGGTGTACATATTAATTCTGGTGGGAAAGTGAATCACATTTTCTAAGTTAAATGCAAGTAACAAGGAACCTAGGTTTGTTTTCAAATGATTGACAATATGCCCGTTTACTTTAAAATCTCCACAAATTATTATTTTAGTATTTGTATGTACACGTATGAGCTTGTTCTTTGTAATCTATTTATAAATCCTTGGAAGTTTCCTGTGTGAGCTGTATACATTGCTAAAATTTTATATACATCCTTATCAAATTCTGTTTCTACTGAACGGCATTAGGAGTCTTTTTTCTCACAAAAGGCTGTAAATTTATGTTGGCGAACTTTATGGTGCTTTTCAGCAAACATACTCATTCCACTACAATTTAAACTACTTCCACAAAAACTGGAATATAGTATGCACCTACTGAAGTTCACATTTCGGACCTCTGCTTTTGCAATGTGGCGCAAGTTACTGTAACATCATAGTTTAAATCTTTGATATGTATACTCAACCCCTCTTTATTCTTTAATGCTCTTATATATTGATTATAAAAACCAAACGCATTTGTTTGTACTAATGGGTAGGCACCAGTGTTTGCATATGAAACAAATTTACGTGAGTATGCCTCTTGTGCTTAGTTCTTAAAGAAATGAGAGCTGGCATCCACAATGAGAGGAACGTGCCTCTCACGATTACTATATTTCAACTCCTCTACCATGAAACGTGACAGCACCCTCTTGCGTTTTCCACATTCATGGCCTGAAGTCACAAGTAAGATGTTAAAACTTTTCCAATGGAAAACTTGGAAGCCCACAAAATGCAGCACATTAACAGGTCAAAATCTCAAGGCGTATTTACTTACGCTTCTATTTGTCTATAATATAGGTGATTTCACCTTGCAGCATGAGGTGTAAGACATTTTCATAAATCTGGAACAGTAACTTGAGCTGTATTTACTTAATTTTTAAACAGAATTGTCAGGGTACAGCATTTTTTTACGGAAGTTAGCTTTTTAAATAAGTACATAAATATACTGCGTACTACCTTTAATATGTCGCCCTCCGTGGTGTAATGGTTACCATGCTGACTTCCCAAGGAGCCGGTCCCCATGGCCACGCTCGCTAAAGCGTCTCGCTTTGGTGCTTCGTGGGCAGGGGATCGTGGGTTCGAGTCCCGCCTTGGGCATGGGTGTTATATGTTTGTGCAATGTGTATATGTTTGTGAAGAAACAGTAAAACCTACGGGGGGGAATGTAAATAGGGATTCAGTGCCGGAGTCCTGATCAGACTCCGTTACTGTCAAGAAAAAAAAAAAAAGGTCGCGGGTTCAAACCCGGCGGAGGACGATGGCTTTTTTTTTTTTTTTTTTTTTGTAAAAATCCTTAGCATGGCTTCCTTCGGAAGGGAAGTAAAGCCGTGGGTCCCCTGTCGTAGATTTACGGACGTAAAACAACCTCAAGCCTGATAGAGAGGCCTCTGAGCAAAATTAAGCGGTCTTTCACGCCCAATTTAGAATGGGACGCTGAGAACCGCAGCTGTTAAAGAACGTCCATAAATAACACGCCATTTTCATTTTACCTTTAATACAGATGTAGTTTTTACAAGAAAATAACAGAGAAACGTTTATTAACTCTGTATTAAACAATGCTTTCCTTAAGGTGATGCATCTGTGAAGTGTGATAAAACGTGCCACAAATTATAAAATTATTTTTATCATAAAATTTTGAGAATTCCAAAGTCAATAAAATATATAGTTTTCTCCACTTGACGCACATTAACTTCCAAATAACTGAAGCTATTAATAGGAACTCTCAACTTCAAAACTTATTTACTCACAAATCAGTTTTCCAACTTCTTTCCATGCTCAAAAATGTTCAAGACGATGAAATGTTTACTTTCTCTACACGTACTATGCGCATAGTGTATATAGAAGGTATTTTAATGCACCCAAAAATTCTATACCGAGATTTCACGGGAAATATATGTTTTGAGATCCCCTAAATCCAAAAAGAGCATTTTTAGAAAAATTTCCGTGTGTGTTCGTGGGCAGCATAACACAAAAACGAACAGTCCGTTAAATAGCAAATTCGGTATTTAAGTTCAGTATTCTCCAAGGATGCGACACGAAGATTTTAAAAAAAAGAAATATTCCAACCCAACCAACTTTTACATGAAAAATTTTAATTTTCTCAAAAATGCTTCTAACGATTTTCATTGAAATATGTTATATGAAACATAATTACATGAAAAATAAAATGTATATTTTGAATTTTCTGAGAATAGCCTCTGAAGACATCTATATTCTGAATGCATTTTGCGGAATTTTGTATCTCTTGTAAACCGTAAGAGATAGACAAAAACTAACTTAATAGAAAAATTAGAACTCTTTAAGACACACAATTTATGTTATATGCGTTTTTTTATTAGGCTTGACAGTTTCTTTTTTTTAGATATTCCTTGTTATTGGTTTCAGCTTTAAAATACTTATATTTTTCTCACATGACCCGTACAAACAAAGGAACTTCAATCACATTAACAACCAGTTTTAAAATATTGGACTGTCGCTTTAGTCTATGGTGTTCCCTTATTTCCGTTCTACTTACAAGGAAGCAAGTAATAAGATCATTTCTGCTCTTATATTTTTCAATTAGCATTTATTAAATAGGAGAATAGGCTTTTTAACAATAATTTGTTACGGAGATGAAGAAAAAGTCGTGTGAATGGAACGCATCAGATTTTTTACAAGCTTGTTTCAAAATTTGCATACTTCCTTTCAAAGGCACATTAAAGAAAGTGGTATGTACTTATTTTTTCGAAATTTTAGATAACAGTTATTAAATTTTGAAAAGTTAACAGTTTTGGAGAGTACAGAAAATAACAATTTTGTTACAGTAATTAGAGGAATGTAAAAAATGTGATATGAAAAATCTGTTTATAATCTTAGTTTCTGTAAAACTGGATTTTGTTATGCAATATTTTTACAAATGCATCATGTGGCTCATTTTTATTAAGATTCTGAATTTAGACAGTAAAAATGATCATTTAAATAACCATTCAAATTAGAATTTTGATGCATGACAAAAATATCGCTGTTTATGTGTTTAATAAGTAGTATAAATTTCAATAAAATATCTTAAATATCGTTGATTTTACAATTTTGCAGAAGCGCCAGCCTAAGTTATAAGACACACAGTGCTCGAATCTAAAGAGGGGTCTAACGAAGTTGTATTAGAGCCTTAAATGTAACTTAGGGCTTTGCAAACTATCTATAGATGGTTTTAGCCCTTTTAACAGTCAAATGCTATGGGCGTAATTGGGTTTCCTTGCCCATAAAATGTTGTGTCCATAGTTCACTTGTGTGTAAGACTGTAACAATTTTTGCTGCGCACTTGCACTGGTATTGTCAGGGAAAAGAATTGTGAGCAATGCTTCCAAATATTTAAATAACCTCGCGTAACTTTGTAATAATAAGGAGAGATTATTGTTGCACATAAAAACAAGCGGCAGACTAGGTCTAATAATTATCTCAATCGTGATTATACTGATATAAGCTGTGTGTTTATATTATTTATTTATATGCTTATTAAGGCGTTACCAGAAACGTTGTATTAATATGTTTTAAAGCATATACAACTCTATGATATGTCATTTGTTTCGTGCCTATGCTTGTTTTCTGTCACTCAGCTGACTAGAGATAGACCGTGACTTGATAACATGTGTACTAATTTTTCACGAAACACACAGAGTGTTACGCTAATAAATGCTGGTTTCTCAGACCATGATTTCATCATAGCTCAATTAAAATTTATAGAGAGTTATGAGTCAAAGTATGGTATGATCTGAAAGAGTAATAAGTAATATTTCATTGTCGTATTTTGTTATTGAATTATCATTAATAAACTGGGACGGTATGTTATGTAGCTTTTATGACTTGTGGCGTGTGTCCTGCCACTGCTGTGAATGGAAGCTTGCAAGCAAACATGTCGATCTACCTAGCTCTCTGTCCTACCTACTGGGACTTTTCGCACTGTACAAGTGGTAATTGAGCACGGACGAGTTTCTCCTATCCCCTCTCAACACGTGCCTTTGGAACTAGGCACCTAGCCGGCCACATGATTACAGATTCTAGTTCAGTTTTAGACTGAGCCGTTCCTGTTGGTTACAGAAACAATGTTGCGTCGGGACTGCTGATATCACAGGGGGTGTGGCAAAACGACTTGGCAATACTTATCTTCATATGTATTAGGGTAAATATAACATGGTATTTTTTTTTGTCTGTGAGTAAATGTGGCAAAAGCGACATGTAGTAGGCACAGGTGCAATAATTAACATAACATGGTCACTTTATCACCTATGCGTAAATATGGGAAATCAGCACAACGAAATTAAATTAAAAAAAACAAAAAAAAAAACATGATGCGCATTTAAACAATTAGCACCATAGTTGTGTTATTTACGAAACCTAGAATTTTGGTTAACATAAAGCCCAGAATTGTCTTATGTCTACAAATAAGGATCAGATGGACATCCCTATTGATAGCTGTTACCGTATGAAAACATATTACTTAAAACATTCAGCTTGAATAGAGTATGTGGCGGAGGTCCCGGCTTCGATTCCAGGCTGGGGCGGGGAATTGTTCTTTAACCAGAATTATTTCCTATCCCCTACAGAGTCTGGAAGTATAAATGTGAGAGTGAATGTGTGTGTGTTTTTTAGGAAAAAAAACAAACGATTTAAGGCCAACGTAAGGAACCTACAGACCAATTCTTTCATGCAAAGCCCCCCCCCCCCCCCAATATGTCCTTAGATGTTTAAGGGGGCTATGTAAATGGAGGTAAAAAAAGAGTATGTGGCAAAAATCTGCTTCCTGCTTTAAGATGAATCAATTAACTGTTAATGATTAAAAAATAAAAAACATAAATAAATTATTCACTCTTAAAATGAAAATTGCAATTTAAATTCTGTAAAGCTACTAGGAATGCATCCAGATAGCAGATTAAACTGGGATGTACATACAAATAAACTTTGCTCTAAACTGACAAAAGTCATGTACATGCTTAAACGATCGAGATGTTTAATTACTAAGAGATCATTATTGAATACGTATTAGGCATTGTTTCACTCTCAGGTGTATTATGGAGGTTTACTGTGGAGTAATGCAGGAGGAGCTAACACTGTCTTCAGGTGGCAAAAGAAAGATGTGCGTTGTATTAAAGATCTAAAAACGTATGGAATCATTTAAAACCTATTTTAAAGAACTCAAACTTTTAACTGTCCCTGTCTTTATATGCTTACTTATCTACTGAACATAAAAGTACACTACCAAAACTTGCCTTCCAGGCACACTATGCACAATTATAACACTAGAAACAACAATAATTTAGAAATGCCATATTTTAGGCTGAGCAAAACTCAAAATCACTACAGATACACAGGTTTTAAGCTCTTTAATAAATTACCCCATAGTATCCAACTATTTTCCAGAAAGCAACTGAAGCTGTATATGACTATGTCTATAACAGTCAGATACTACTTTTGGACAGCTATAAATATATATTGCAACACATCGAGTGGTGAACTGAAGTATGAAATGAAACTATTATGTGGACTGAGCTGTACAGCTTTATAGTTAAAGTAGCAGGAGGTTATATTTTGAACACAAATGCTGAAAAAGAAGTTGCAAAAGTTAATGGTGGGTAGCAGGTATTTAAACCATATAATATAGCACAAGTCATGGAAATGTTAAAGCCTACATATGCATTTGCACATTTACATGACATGTCATGTCAGTTTTCCTATCCTTGTAACTTTACCAAACCTTTCTTTGCACATGGACAAGGTTAGTTGATATTAATTTCATCATGTTTCTGTCAAATTGTGACATTTTTGTTATGCATATGGGTGTATTGTTTGATGGATTTCTCATGAAGCTAAAAGTTATATTTTTAAAATAATTTTATATGCAAGACATTACCGAAAGTGATTTTCAGATTATCACAAAGGAAACAATTGGGAGACATGCCTATAAAGTATCAAATGGACAAATATGTAGCCTGATTGTTCAGGGACATATACACACAAGCTATTCACTCTAAGTAAAGGATAATATTGCAAATTATTCGCTGAGTTCTCACACTTACAGCTTTAACAAAATGCATTTACAGCTTTGCTATCAAATCAGATGGAATTTCTGATAGAAAGATGCCGTCACGAATTTGACCGCCACGATTGTTGGTCAATCGACCAATGGCAGAGAGCTACGTTGGTCAATTGACCAATGACGCAGTTCCAACCTAAAAGTGAACTAGAATCTGCAATGTCGCTAGCCGGGCGGTGAAGAAGCAGTCAGTTCTGCAGCATTGCCAATTTAGTTATTTTACAACTAAATATGGTCTTTTTGAACGACTCTCTGGTTGGGAAATTCATAATTTATTTGCTGGTGGGAAATCTAGTTTTTTCAAAAAAAAAAAAAAAAAAAAAAAAAAAAAGCCATCTGATTTTTTGTTGTTTTTTGTTCATATGGTTTCTGATTGTATTTTAGATGAGATTTAGAGACCAGAATGCCCGTTGAATCGCCTAATGCAGCCAATGAACACACAGGGGAAAAAGTACTATATGGATTGCGGCATCGTGATATGAACTTGCACTGCAAGCTATTAGATGATCTTATAGTTCTTATTTAATATCTTAATAATTTTCATTCCTACCTAAATGAGAAAATTCCTCGATACTGGCTTCGAGAAACATCTTGATCCAAAGACGTAACTAGGTTATTTGTTTGAAGGTAAACTTTCAGAAATTAGAAATAATATAACAGAAAAATGTAAATGGCATATAATTTATGTACGCTCTTTAACTAATGTGGTTCTCAGCGCCCCATTCTAAATTAGGCGTGAAAGACCGCTTAATTTTTCTCAGAGGCCTCTATATCAAGCTTGAGGTTCTTTTACGTCCCGCAAATCTACGACACGGGACCAACGGCTTGACTTCCCTTCCGAAGGAAGCCATGCTAAGGATTTTTACACCCGAAAAATCCATCGTCTTCCGCCGGGTTTGAACCTGCGACATATATGAAGTTAGCACGGTAATAGCAAGCTTCTTGAGACATTTTCACTTTTCGTCGTCGCCGCAGATCATCATCATGACCAAGAAGAAACGCCGAAACCAAACCGCCTCATACACCGCCGAAGCCACAGCCGAGTGCCAACCGGCCTTCTCGGCTGAGAGCAGTGCCACTCTGCCGCCTCCAGTCGCCGCAGCCACAGCCGAGCACCAACCGGCCTTCTCGGTTGAGAGCAGTGCCACCCTTCCGCCTCCAGCCGCCGCAGAATGCCGGCAGATGCAGCCGCACCTGCCGGCCAGCCAATCATCCACCGCCGAAGAAGTCCGGCAAATGCCGGCTTCTACACCCAACACCACTTCAGGACCAGAGCTTCCAGCCAACACCGTCGCACTTTCCAAAGCAGCACCGACGCCTCCACAGCATCTGCCGCCACCGTCCCTTCTCATCGAGAGATACAGTGCAGTGATTAGGGGCGTCCCGCGTGACCTACCCAGTAGGCTCATCACCGCCGCAGCACGCCAGAGATGGCCCTCAGTAATGAGGGCCTCAAGGATTATGTCCGCCAGAGGGATAACCCCTTTGGTACGGATTGTATTCGCCGTGGCCGGGGAACTCAATGCTGCCTTGCGCGAGGGCCTGCCCATGTTTGGGCGGCGCCTAAACATCGAGGCTAGCCGGGACCCCCGACCGACACCATGCCGCCGCTGCTGCGCATTCGGCCACACCGCCGACACCTGCGCCGAGCCCCTACGGTGCCACTACTGTGGGGCGCCCAGATTGACAGCTGAATGCGCAGCTCATGATCTAAGATCTCGACGCCGGTACTGCGCCACCTGTGATGGCCCTGGTCATTTCACAGGACAGGCGCAGTGCCCTTATTACCCACGCAGTCGCCGCCACCTGACACCAGCCTCCGCCGCCACACCCTTAGACGAAAGGAAGAGGACCTCAACAACCACCACCTCGACGCAAGGCCCACTCTACCCTAGCAGACGCCGACCACCACACACAAGCCCAGTCAACGCCGCATCACCTCCAGCAGCCACTACAAGTCCAGCCATCACCACAACTCCACCGCAACCAGCAACAGCAGCGCCATCTGACAGCTCCATAAAGGATGCCGTGCAGGACCTTCATTCCGAGGTCCTGCACATCAGCTCCCGACTGGCCCTACTGGAGGAGGCGCTGACTGCCATCACCGCTGCCATAGCCGAGACACAGACCACAACACCACGCAGACTACACGACATTGAGGCCGGAATCCAGGACCTACAGCAGATGACCACCACAACAGCAAATTCACTAAGGACCTTCACCACCAACGCAGCAGCTTCTCAAAAAACCCTGGACGAAGGCCTCTCTAGACTGACCACCACGCTAAACTCCAAACTTCTGACCGACACACCTGACACCAAAGACAGCACACAGACCCACAAACAGACTACAGACATCAACATCCAGACTGCACTGACTTTTTCCCCCTTCATTACTCCAACACTCACAGAACTTCTCACACCACTTGAACACAGGACTCCACCACAAAACGACGACCTGGACCAACCAGACCAAAATTTCCCTCCCTTAAGCCACACACACAAAGACAAGCCATTAAGATCAAAAAAGAAAAATAGTAACAAATAAAGATAACACCCACAACTCCCATCAGACCTTCCTTAACTCCCCGGGTGGCAGCCAGGGCCTCGGTCATGACTGTCACCCGGAACAACCGATACCTTCTGCTGAGCCGCCAATTCGGCCAGCAGCAACCGCCGCACTAACGAGGGTGCTCAGCGGAACCTCCCTATCCCGACTTATCTCCTTCGAACCCGATACTTCCTTCCAAATCCCGCAATTCACCTAATGGCGAGATAAGCCATTCGTTCTACCTTCCAACTCTCTCTCTGTCTCCCCTTTCAAAAAAAAAAAAAAAAAAAAAATCATTACACTACGGAGGGCGACTAATATAACCGAATAAGAAGAAAAACCTGTTAGAGAAATACGTGTAAATTTGTTTTCTTTGATTATCAAACAGCTACAGCAGAAATTGCCTGATAACATTGAAGTTTTGAGGAAAATATCTCTGCTTCCTGTCTCAAATTCGCTTGTTGCAGCAAAGGAACCACTAATTCCTCTGTTAGTAGCATTGCAATTTGATAGCGAAACAATTGCTAAAGTGGAAATGCAGTGGCAAAAGTTGACTCCTGTACAATGGAAGAATGTCACCAATTGCGCCAATTTTTGGTGGGGTATTCAAATACCGTGATGCTAATGGCGAAAATCCATTCCAAGAACTTGCCGACTTTGCTGTATCTAGGCTGGTGCTTTCTTGGCCAAACGCTGAGTTTGAAAGAATATTCAGTAAATTAAATCTCCTGAAAACCAAAGCAATGAATCGAATGCGCACAAAAATGCAACGCTATACTGAAAATCCGTTCACGTCTTCGCAGAAATAATCAATTCTGCTACAATTTTGAACTTCCTGCAATCGTTCTAAAACAATTGGTACAGTGGAAGCATATAAATCTAAACCATCAACATCTATTGTATTATCACCATCCGCTACAGCTTCAGTTTCTCCATCCCATGATGAGGACCAGGATGTTGTTAGATTATTATTAGATATTCTCCTCAATTTTCAAGTAAGTTATTTTGTGTTGTGTGTGTGTGTGTGTTTTTTTTTTTTTTTTTTTTTTTTTTTTTTTAAAGATACAGAATGCATGGTAGAAATTTAGTGCTTTACAAGCTGTTTATTGGTCTTTTTTACGCCAAATTTAGTTGGAGAAAATTTTTACTTTTGGCAACACCACAGTACTGTTCAACCCGCTTGGTTGAAGATCTTCTAGCTCCAGTCGCTGCTCGGCTGCCCTTGCCACGCTTCGCCCTCTTGTAAAGAAAAGCAGTTGTTGCCACCATGACGTGCATTATGCAAACACTCGCCTAATAGGACTTATGCTGGTGAGATCCACTCTTTTATTTAGGGACATAATTGATTGCAATATGTGACTGAGTATTTGATGATATGTTCAAGGTTTGGCCGAAGCCCGAATACTAGTAAATAGTAATTGTGTAGGATACATTTATACTGTTATTGGTACATGTCTTTAGACGGCAGTTATACAAGTACCGCTACCGGGCATACATATCAGAGGTGCTTTCTCTGAGTACAGCTCTGGGGGTGGTTCCCCAGAGACAAAGGCTGGCCCGCCTTTTATTCTTAACCTTCCAAATTTAAAAGTTTTATATTGTTTCCGCTAAAGTATGATGAGAGAAAAACAGCAATTTTATAGATTTCAGAGTAAATCTTTGCGTGTAATTTTGTTAAGGTTGAGTGTGTTTTTATATTGTTAAAGATAATGTACACCTTATTCAAGTTCATGAACTTACAAGGGCATTTTGTAAACCTTTTGAATTGAATGACTTGGCAAGTAAATTTCTTGTGGATTTTTGAGATTTTTTTTTAAGATTTATAAAATTGTTAATGTATTTAAAGATTTATTAAGATTATATACACATTGGCCAGCCATTGCTTGTCAATTATATTATTTTTGCATCACAGTAATCTCAATAATTTAGGCCGCGCCGTGGCCGAGTGGTTAGACCACTCGCCTCTCACCTAGACAGCCCGGGTTCAATCCCAAGCGACGTATTTGAGATTTGTGGTGGACAAAGCGGCGCTGGGGCGGGTTTTCTCCGGATTCTCCGGTTTCCCCCGCCATCGCATTCCACTGGTGCTCCATCTTCATTCATGTATCATCAGTGTCACCACCTGCGGTGCCATAAGTAGTTAAAGCGGGCGTTAAACACTACCAAAAAATCAATAATTTACTTTATTATTCATGATAGTAATGTTGCTCTCAATGTATTATTAATCAATTTACGTTTTTCAATTGATTATCTAACGAGTTCTCGCTGCATTTAACTGTAGCTAGTCTACCTTCCTTTCGATCTAAGGATAGAGTGTTATCACGATTCACAAATACCCCTCATATAACCTGGTGAAGATATTTCTCATTTCATATTATTTTTAATTATTTTCTGTCCAGGAGCCAGGAGCCAGGAGCCAGGAGCAGGAACTAGTCGCCCGAGTGTACTCGGGCGGGGGCAAATCACCACGGTACCTATCCGCTTTTCTTGCGGATTTACCCGTGTGATATAGTAGATGTAGTCTTATGCAAGCGTTTTTGTCAATGTCAAAGTAATTGGGCAGGGTGTTCCCTCTGTGCAGCCGGCGCGGGCTGGCTTACCTATCTGAGTGGCCACCCACCCAGAGAGGGACCAGGCCCGATGCTGCTTACCTTGGCCAGCCGCTTGCGGGCTGTCAAGGAAAGCAGTGCCGGCTAGCGGGGAGACATGAAGGGATATAGTTACGGGGTGGGGGAAGCCAGTGTTACAGATCTGGTCGGAGTACGACTGGATGGTCACCCGTCCGAGTCGTGACCATGCCCGATGCTGCTTAACTTGGCGGGTAGAACAATAAAGGGGGAGGCGGCCGGAAAACTACCATCCCAAGGCGTCCTTGGGAAGGCGGTAGCTTACGCGTCTCCTTGGTAGCGTGTGGTCGTAAAGACCGAGAGTGTTCACCTGGGGATTTGGGTGGGGAGCAAGTTTAGTGTATATTGTGCGAGCTCTTTCTCGCACAACGTCCACTATGTAAGGCACCATCCGCAGGCTGCAGGCCGTGCAGAACAGGGCATTGAGGATGATATACGGCACAGACCGCAGATTCCCGTCCCACATTCTCCATTCCCGGAATCCCTATTTTCTGTCCAATGCGCCCGCTGTTAGAGTAAGGGGGTTCAGATGGGGCACCCGGGCCAATGGTAGTAGACTGTTTACATGGTAGCTTATTTGATCGCTATTTTTACTATGATATGATACTTTTATATTACGTTCCTAAACGAACAATTATAATGAAAAAGGTGCCAAATTAGAAAGAAAGCAAACGGTACACTGATGAACTAAAGAAAATTAAAGTTCAGGTAGTGAATGCATTTGCAGTGCTTAACCAAACGAATAATATAAATATGAACATAACAATGAAACGAACAAAAATATAAAATAACTATACAATAAGATATACTTAACGCTAATGTTAAATTGATTAAGACAGCTCATAATTAATATAATACCGCATGCTTATTAATTAAAGGAGATTCATGCCAACAGTTAAACACTGCTGCTTTAAATAGCCCAGATCAGTTTAATAATTATTACATTGAGCTACTAGATAAAATTCGTTCACAATCAATTAATATAAGGATTTCAGATACGAATGTTACTAGATACCCCCATTCAAAAGTGAATTTCATAAGGAGAGAAGTACGGTTCATCTTGTACGTAAAACTGGGTTGTTTTGCTGAAGAATTCTGAAAATGAAGGTTGTTACAATGTGTAAAATATCTATTCAAGGAAATATATCCGTATATTCTACATCGTGTTACTGTATATATTACTTATTATTTTGTAACCGGGAATTTTTCAGAAACATTAAAAAAGTCTAGGATCACATTATAAGCAAGACAAAACAAATCATACTTGCAATTAAAGGTCCATTTTTCTTGTGCTTATATGTTTGAAAGTGTTATAAAGATACAGATTTATGAATGTTTCTAAAATAATTACTTGTTTCCGGAGAATGAGTTTGGTTTTATGAGTGACCGCAATACTACTAAAGGTATAAGAATTTTTGTCGGCTTTACTTTGAATGCCTTTGAGGATTATGAATCTGTAAGAGCTATGTTTTGTGACCTGAGCAAAGCAATTATTTGCGTTATACATGATTTTGGCACTGAAGGTTACGGAATCAGGACATTCAATTGAAATTAATTAGATCAGATGGTTCTAAAATTGACGTCACAAAACACTGTACCACATTACAAGTTTTTGGAGTCAGTGGGCGATAGTGGATAGAGTCGCAGTGCTGCACTGTAAACACATGTCACTGGTTACAGCGAGGAGCGAATGTGGTTCAGGGATAGACGCATTGCTAGTCAGGAATTATGACACTAAACTATTCACATTTAATTCAGTGACACATGCGACTACTTATAACAGCGCTTATAGATTTGAAGCTGCTAACTACGAATCTGATTTTGGAGAAAAAAAAAATGTTCGTAAATGTATGTGCAACAAAACAGGGCTTCAACATTGGCGGCAAAATATGTCGGGCATACATATTCACATCAAAGTCAAGTATATCTTCGCATTTGCCTTTGAGACAAGTGTCCGTTTGTACACCTGTAACTTATGCTTGCTGTTCATGTCTCACATTTATTACGTTCATCGTGAAGACATTTACATATAAAAAAGTAATTTTCCATGGCTTTACAATCATTGAACCCTTCTTGTTTTTGGAAATTCGTATTTCCGAATTTCTAATATACTAACATGTCTATTCAGCTCTTCGTAAGAAATAAAAGGACAAGTTTGCATACATACAAAATTATGAAATTGCCTCTACTTTAAGTTTCACATCCATATGATAATAGAATGAGTTTTATCTTATAGTACATCTATACAATATTTCTAATGTGCCCCTGTAAGCGCGAGTTTCACTTATTTAGTTGCCCCGACACATCCGTATGATACACAAAATCATTAAAGCAATGATCATCTTGAATTTGTGAAAGCGATGCGCCCTATATGAAAACAAATAGTTTAGATAGCGCAAATAATAAAACGAAGTGTCTTATATAGTGACAAAAAATAAAAGTAGGCCTGCCTCATTTTACAGATATGCAGGCATTATATTACGTGCGCCTGAAAAAACTGCTCAGTAGTTTTCCTCTACTGAGCCACATGACTTCAGCGTAGTATGACAGATCTTAAAACTTTCAACAATTTACGATACTGGCGTTGCTTGAGAGAGTTTCATATAATACTATTGACACATCCATAGCAAGTTTCGTATTTATAATTTTATCCCACAACGATTATGCAGTGGAACGATTAAGATCGATTTGTATATCCAGCTCCTTCATATAAGATTTTAATCTGCACACTACACCCTTTTTGCGCTCAATCATGGCTGGTGAGCCATCAGTTTTAGTAGACAGAAGATTCTGAGAGTCTAAATTTCTGTTGTGTAAAATTTAAATTGAGTTTTGTTTATAGACTCCCTTTAACTACAGCGGCTCTTAGTGTCCCATTCTGTATTAGGCCTGAAACGCTGCTTAATTCGGCTCGGATACCTCTTTATCAGACCTGAGGGTCTTTTATGTGCCATAAATCTACGGCACAAATGGCTTTCCTTCCCTTCCGAAAGAAGTCATGCTAAGGATTTTGACGCCCGAAACCTCCATTGCCTTCTTGACGTATAACGTAAACTTAAGCTTTTACTCGGTTGCACGTTATGAAGCTATTAACATGTTTACTAATAATGCATAAACCAGCATATCTGTTGTCGCAAGCGAATGCGCTTCCAATGTTGTCGGCAACCAGCGCTTACTTCTCTTAACTTGGGGCAGCAAACAAGAGAGACCGTTCTTCTCCTTCCATATGCTATGGGTTAACATAAAGATAAATAAAACCAACGAACTTGGAAACAATAAATTAATATAAAATAAGCGGGATAAACAATCTATTGTGGAAAAAGAAAACGTGGGGGAAAACATTGTGGTTCAGGAATATAGTGTTACATTCTTATACCAAAAGATCTGCATTTTGTTTATTAAATTATACAAGAATTAATTTTGTTCATGAATGGTTATAAAATTCCGGCTCAGATTAGACTTATTCACCTAAAATTGAAATGGTAATGGAATAAGTGGTCATCGAATTATAAGGAATACACAAGAGTTCTCGTTGGATTCTCAAGTATTCGTTATGTATATCCTGACAATGATATAGACGCCATTCACTTGTCTGTGATAACAGCAGTGTTCACGTATTGATAGTAACAAAGAGATGGAAGGAGCAGCATACTAAATTTGTTCTCTCCCGAGGGTACCTAAACCAAGTGAATCTTAATCCCACAGAATATATTTGAACGATTACTATTGAGCCGATAGCAGAGCAAGGAGAATTACTGAAAACCTCAGAAGCATGTTCACAAAGCATGGGAGCGCATGTAGTGCTTACATCTATTATGTGACTCTCTTATCGCTTCTGTTCCAACAAGGCACGATGCCATTCTTAAGGTAAGCAAATGCCAAACTACATATTAAACCCCCCCCTTGATATAAAATGTGTATTTTATTTCAATAGGTTAAACCTATTTTGCATAGGAGGGGGCACAGTTTGGGAATTGTTGTGTTATTAGTTTTACCCTCTATTCAAACGGATCATCAAGAACTTCCTCCGCACCTTGCCACTGGCCACCGCTCGATAAAAGTTTGGCATCCCTAGGTTTATCGCATACCATTCTGCCGGGATGTTATGATTATCGGCGGGATGCTATGATTATCGTCGTTATCAGCGGCTGCGAGCGCATGAGTTGTTTATTGTCCTGGTTAGTATGGTCTACTATGCTGTGAGTTCTGACGTGTGCCTGAAGCGAAATCAATGTATTATACAGAGGAACGTGTATTCTAGTGGAAAACGTTTTTAATGAACGTGGAAATTATACTCAGAAAGTGAAACAAAATTTCGTTATCAGGTTCCCTAACTCAAAACTACCGCACTGAGATACTGTGCGTGATTAAATTAATAAATTTCGGGTATCAAGTTCCGTGCATCATGCTGCTAGAAGTGGAAGACACAGTGTGCTAACAGAAGAAAAACTATCGGATATATCTGATAGAATGCTTAAAAGTCCACAGAAATCAATAAACAAATTGGCCCAACAATGTGATATTTCTTACGGTTCCGCATACAAAGCAGTAAAAAAGAACTAGGTTTGTATCCATATAAGGTATCAGTCGTCCACGAATTAAAACCCACAGATCACGGGAAAAGAGTTCAGTATTGTGAACGGTTTCAGAGGTTTACTTTGCACTATAGAATTGACGTGTTAGATACGACATGTTTTACTGATGAAGCTTGGCTCCACTTATCAGGACGCGTAAATTCACAAAATGCGCGAGTATGGTATACTGAAAGTCCTAATGCAATTCAGGAAACCCTTTTACATTCAGAGAAAATTGGTGTATGGTGTGCGATCTCTCGCTCTCGAATTATTGGGCCAATTTTTTTCCATAACTCAATTAATTCAGATGTTTATTACTTGGATATTCTTTTTCCATTTATATCACAGCTAAATGAAGATGAAGTGAACGGTGCATTTTTTCAAGAAGATAACGCAACTGTTCATACATCACATAAATCCATGGGACTGTTAGTGGATTTTTTTTTAGGGAAAGACTAATTTCTAAAGGTCTGTGGCCTCCGTGGTCTCTTGATCTTACCCCTCCAGATTATTTTCTTTGGGGAGCCGCTAAACCTTCGCTCTATAAGGACAATCCAAAAACAATCGACGAGCTGAAAACGGCAATAGAAGATTACGTAACATTTGTAGAGACATTAGACATTAATTACAGTGTTCAAAAATTAATTAAAACGAGCGAATCTGTGTCTTCAAGAAAATGGTAAACATTTCAATGTCTTCTTTAAACGGGTTAGTTGCATTTTATTTTTCTACATTACCTTTCATGCATGAATAAAGTGAACCTAACAGTTTTCTTAACCAGCAAAACGTTTTCACCATACACTCGCGCCAGCCAGTGCTGCCACCAGAATTCCCAACTCTAGGGGAATCTTGGTTACACGTGAGGTACTTCTCGATAGCCCGCTATTTACCTAAGTAAGTAGAAATAGTGACACTGTCTTGGCCGTGTGCTTAGACCGCTTGGCTTCCACTTAGTTAACCTAGATCCGGTCGCGAGCCCCGCATGTAGGATTTGTAGCGGACGAAGCGGCGTCTGGAAAGGTTTTCTCCGAGATCTCCAATTTCCACCACTACTCATTCCGCCAAATGCTCCATCATCACCACTAGTTACGATATGAGAGAGAGAACTAGCTCAAGGGCTCGTGTGTATACACAGGAAAAATGGGGAACTTAAAGGAAGAGGAAGACGCTAGCGAGAGAGCAGAGGTTAGGGCTAGTGAGCATACATCGCAAAGATGGGTGGGGACTTCCAGGAGGAGGAGTAACACAAAGCTAGGCTCAGGGTATTAAGTGTATTTTTCAGTCCTTTAGGTCGTTTGCCTTGTTTTACAGTGATTTTTTTTTATTATTTCCACATCATTCTGACATGTTTGAACGATTTTTGTATTATAGCTAATATTTGGGGAACTTTTTACATTATTTACCAGTATTTTCTAATGCTTAATAAAATTTTTACAAGATCTCTAGCAGGTTTGTTTTATTTTCAGCGATTGTAATACATTCACATACATTTCCAGGATGTTTTAAGTGATTTTAGTGTTAGTGCAGTTGTTTACCTTGCTTTCAGTGACATTCCGCATCATTTGGAGGGTGCAAAAGCCTCTAGGACAGTCAATTCAGGATATCTATCAGACAGTTAGCAGTTTTTCCACTAATTTCTCGCCAGTTTGAAGGTATGTCGGATCCTAAAACGGTTTTCTTTATCTTACTTTACATTTTTTGTGGTGTTTTGTATTACTTTTTTACGCTCTTACAGATATATGTGAAGAAACTATTTTTTCAGTGATTGTAGGGCTTTCGCATACATGTTTCAGTTTTTTTTAAGACGATTTTACTACTGGCACAGTTGTTTCGAATGCCTTTAATGTCATTCCATCTCATTTGGAGAGTGGTTATTTTGCTCATATTTTACATTATTTTACAGTGCTTTATAATGATTTGTACCACTTTAGACATTCTAGCACCTTTTTGGGACTATGTTTCAGTAGTTGCAGTGCTTTCAATGCGTTTTTCAGTGATTTTTAAAGACAAATTTTTAGTGCTTGCACAGTTGTTTCGAATGCATTTAATATCATGCCATTAGGAGGGTGTTTAAGCCAGCTAGTTTCTAGGTATTCATCAGACATTATAATACTTTTTCCACTAATTTCGTAACATTTTAAGTGATGCAATAATAACTTAGGACGTTTAAAGATATTACACGTCATTTTTTAGGGTATTTAGCGCTCTTAATCATGTATCCTCTTACACCTTTTGCAGTGTTTTCTAATCGTTCTTACCACATTACATATTTTTTTTAGCGCATTTTGGGTCTATTTTACAGCGTGGTCACTGTGTTTTGTAGTGCTTTACGTTTCCTTACATATCATTTATGTTGTTCCTAATGTATTCATATCCATGGATTCGGTCTTAAGCCCTCAAACTATTGGTATTTCAGCCAACTTTGAACACATTTTGAAAAATTCCATTATGGATTTGGAGTGGTGCTGAAGGTATACTGGAGGATATTTTATGACATTTAGGAGAGCTTTGAAGGTGTTCGGGGATATGCGTCAGACATTTAGCTCTTTTCCAGTCACTCCGAGCCATTTTTAGGTATACAGAGTTCTAAAATAGAATCTTTTCAGACGTTTTGTGCATATTTTATGATAGTTTGCAATGCTTTATAACGACTTTACGACTTTTACGTGAAATTTGAGCTCTTTTCAGACCAACCTACAAAAGTTTTGTAGTGTCTTGTAGAGCTTTGTCACTTCACAGATCATTTATGGATTTTAAGGTATTCAAAACTATAGAGCAGTGTTATGCTCTCAGGCAATTGGTATTCAACCCTCTTTTTAAGGGCTTTGTAACAGTGCTAACGATATATTAGGATATTTTGGAACATTTAGAAGCACCTTAGATGTATTTGAGGGTGCTGAACTGTTCTTGCTGCCTTGTAACCCCTTTTCTTATGTTGTCATTTTATTCTGGTTCTATATCGTTTCTACTACACATTTCAACGTTTCTCCTATAATTTCCGTCATTGTCGCAGTAGTTATATCGTTTTTCATGCCAATTGGTACGTTCTGTAGCATTTCTGTATATTTCTATAATGTTTGATCGCTTTTTATAGAATGTCCTTTTACAGATGTGATTTTTCAATAGTTTGGATCCTTTATCAACGTTTCTGCATCCTGCTTCAGTGTTCTTGTAGTATTCTAAAAGTAATACGGTATCCTTCGTGGAAACGTCTGCATGTTCAAAGACTAGCATGTGAAGCGAGCAGATATGCAGTGTATGGTTAACGATATATCTGAAATGGTTTCATCTAACCTAACCTATCCTGGCTTACCAGCTGATGTAACCACAAAGATGACCAGCAACGTGACCAGTCGACTCTATATTATGCCTTATTAAGTCAAATGATTATATTAATTAATTACGCCCATTTATAGCGCCAACTAGCTACGTGAGCATTTTTTCATGTCAACACATTTCAAATATTGTAGCAAAGAGAACGTCTTCTTAAATCTAAGTTATCGTTTCGGTTCTTCAGACTTTTTATTTGTCTTTTTATTTAACGTCTTTTTCACTTTTCTAGGCTAACACTGGAAGAATTATCTAAGCTTTTGTTGACGAAGTGTTTACGCTTAGTGAACTTTATGCTTTATTCGTCTTTTACTTTTGTTGTCTGATTTTTATATAAGGTTAATTAACATAGTATTTTTGCAGCTTGAGATGATAAACGCTCTCTTACAATGTACTTTATTTTATTATCGCCCATCAGAATCTAACCAGGAACTCGTAACATTGCAATTTTTTCACCCCTGCAGTTTCTTTTTAAAGGCTTTTGCTATGTATTACAGTCTTTTCTAGTATTTTGATGTGATGGTAGTTTACCAACAACTATATCATACTTTTGGGGGATACTTTGAATGTGTTTTAGGCTCTGGATCATGTAAAGATGCTTCAGGTCCTGTGGGGCTTTTGGAGAACGATTTCAATTCAGTTTGCAAGCATTTTGAAAATATTTTAGGCGATGTCCTTTTCTTGCTGTCTGGTTACCCGTATTCTTATGCTGACATTCTAGTCTGCTTTTATATCGTTTCTGCAACAGTGATCTACATTTCCACAACTTTCAATCTTCGTTACAGTAGGTATTTATATCGTTCTTTTCCACTATTCCTCTTTTGCATTTTATAGCATTTCCATACGTTCCTATATGATTTGATCGCTTTCTATAGACTCTCCTTTTTACAGGTGTCATATTTTACCCCAGTTAGGCTCCTTATGAAAAGTTATAAACTCTGTATCAGTATTTTTGCGATGCATATTGTACTTCTCTTCTTCTTATTTTTTTTCAAACTTCTACAAGCAAACTTCATATGCTATCGTGTGAAGCGAGGGAGATATGTTTGTACGGTTTCCAGTCTTTCTCAGCTTTTGAATCGAACAAACTTAACTGTTCGTGTATTCATCTTTTTTATTTGTGTTTTTTGTTTAAGGTTAATTAGTATGGCATTATTGCAGCCAGAGGAATCACTCTCTTACAATCTATATTATTCACTTATCACCTAACATAATCTACCCACCCTTAAGTTTGGGACCTTGCAATTTTTACCCCTTCCTTTCTTTTTAAGGGCTTTTGCTATGTATTCCAGTATTTTCTAGTATTTCGATATGAGTGTCATTTTTTAACGTTTTACCTGCAGCTATTTAATACATTTTGGGGTTATTTCATGTATTTCATTTATGTATCAGGTATTTTCAATTGATCTAAAGACATTTCAGAGCATTTTCAGCTTTTTTGGAGAAGGATTTCAATTCGTTTTGCAAGTATTTTGAGGTTATTTAGAGTACATTCAAGAGACCCTTAGCCGATATGTTAACACGTACTTACCCTCTAGGCTAGTTATTTCTCTATACTTCTACACCCTTGAGTACTCCTTTTAGGTTGCCATGAAAACATTCTAAGTTATATTCAATAGGTTTCTACGAGTGGAAGACAGACAATTTAGGCTACTTTAAAGACTTTTCGAGGGCATTTTAAGGTCCTTAGAAGGATGTTAAGTTTTATATAACAGGTATTTAACCTCTTTGGGCAGGTATTTGAAGTTAGTTAACAAGATTTTTTAATTATTTTAAGATAATTTGACGGTAGTTGAAGCACTATTCTTACCATTCATTTAGCCTTGGGGCAAGTATTTGAAGCTATTTTAAAGACCTTTCTAGAACATTTTCGACAATTGTGAATATATTCTAATGACGATTGAGCTCTCTAGAACAGTATTTCAGCACACCACAAAGGTGCTAAAGTTTGTTTAAAGAGGAGTTTTTGAAGAATTGCTATAGGTAGGTTGAGAACGTTTTAGTTCATTTAGAGCATTTTCAAACTGATTTATACTTTGAATTAGGTATTTGTTTAGCGATTTTAACGGCTGTTAGCACAGTTTGAAGGTATTTAGTCATCTTTGTCGTTACGTTTTCTGGTAAGCTACGATAGGTTAGGATAGATCAAACCGTTTCAGAAATATCGTTAACCATACACTGTATATCCCCTAGCTTCATATGCTAGCATCTGAACATGCAGAAGTATGCAGAAGGATACAATATACTGAAGTAGAATGCGAAACATACTACTTAGCATGAAAAACGGTATAAATACCGTGACAATGACGGAAATTATAGTGGAAACGTTGAAATTTGTTGTAGAAACGATATAAAACTAGAATAAAATGCCAACATAAGAATGAAAGAACAGTTCAGCACCCTCAAATACGCCTAAGGTGCCTCTAAATGTTCTAAAATATCCTAATATATCGTTAGCACTGGCATAAAGCCCTTAAAAAGAGGCACTAAATATATATTCAAAGTAGGTGGAATACCTATTGCCCGAGGGCATAATACTGTCCTATAGTTTTGAATACCTTAAAAGCCATAAATGATCTGAGAAGTGACAAAGCTCTACAAAACACTGCAAAAAAAAATACTGCAGGCTGGTCTGAAAATAGCTCATAATGAACGAAAAGGTGGCAAGACATTTAGAAAACACTGCAAAATATCATAAAATGTGAACAAAATGTCTGAAAAGAGTTAATATGTCTGTTTTAGAGCTCTGTAAACCTTAAAAATGCCCGAAGAGGCTGAAAAAGAGCTGAATGCCTGATGCATACCCTGAATACTTCCAAAGCGCTCCTAAATGTTATAAAATATTCTCCAATGTACCTTTAGCACCTCTCCAAATCCTTAAAAGAGTTTATGAAAATATGTTCAAAGCTGGCTGAAATACCTATTGCTTGAGGGCTTAAGATCGAATCCATGGATATGAATACCTTAAAAATGGCATAAATGATATGTAAGGAAACGTAAAACACTACAAACCACTATGACCACGCTGTAAAATAGACCCAAAATGCGTTAAGATATTGTAAAGTGGTAAGAAGGATTAGAAAATGGTATAAAACACTGTGAAGTATAAGCAAAAAGTGTGAAAAGATGCATGATTAAGAACGCTGAATACCCTAAAAAATGACGTGTAATGTCTTAAACGTCCTCATAAGTTGTTATTGCATCACTTAAAATGTCACGGAATCAGGGGAAAAAGTGTTGTAATGTCTGTTGAATACTAAGAAGCTAGCTAGCTTAAACACCCTGATATTAAATGCATTGGAAACAACTGCCAACACTAAAATCGTATTTAAAATCACCGAAAAATACATTGAAAGCAGAACAATCACTGAAAAATAGTCCCAAAATGTGCTAACATGTCTGTGAAGTGGTAAACATTGTTATAAAGCATTGTAAAATAATGTAAAATATGAGCAAAATAGACACTCCCCCAAATAAGATGGAATAAGATTAAAAATGTTCCTAACAACTGTGTCAGCACTAAACTTTCTTTAAGAATCCTGAAATATGTATGTGGAAGCCCAACAGTCATTGAAAAAATAGTTGCTTCACATATTAAAGTGTCTGAAAAAGCAATATAAAACATTGCAAAATAATGTAAAGTAAGATAAAAAGAAAACGCCTGAAAGGTTTAAAATACCGTTTTAGAATCCGAAATACCTTCAAACTGGCTAGAAATTAGTGGAAAAAGTGCTAAATGTCTAATAAATATCCTGAAATTTACTGTCCTAGAGACCTTTTCACCCTCTAAATGATACGGAATATCATTAAAAGCAAGGCAAACAATTGCACCACAACTAAAATCATCTAAAACATCCTGGAAATACATGTGAAGGTACTACAATCGCTGAAAGTAACTACCAAACCTGCTAGGGAGCTTGTAAAAATACTATAAAACATTAGAAAGCACTGGTAAATAATGTAAAAAGATCCTCAAGCATTACCCACAATACAAAAATCGTTAAAACATGTCAGAATGTGGGGAAATAATAAAAATCAGTGTAAAGCACAGCAACCGAGCTTGAAATGACCCTAAAGGATTGAAAAATACACCTAACACTCAGAAGCTAGGCTAGTTTTACTCCTTCTCCTAACATGACTCTGAATTCCCCATCTTTGCGATGTATTCTCACTAGACCTAACCTCTGCTCTTTCGCTCGGGTCTCCCTCCACCTTGAATTCTCTATCTTTCCCATAAACACGCATTAGCCTTGCTCTGCTATTTCGCTAGGGCCTCCCTCCTTCTTTGAACTCCCTATCTTTCATGTGTATAAGTACGAGCCCCTGTATCAGCTCTCTTTTATCTTAACTACTACCACCTTTCTACTCATCCATTTCGCTTGAATTTCATATCATCCACTTCCTCACGCTCTCCATTCAATGTTTTCCTGCTTTTGGCTCAGGTTTGGCGACAGGCTTCTAACCTCTAGGTATCAGCTTGTCAGTCCTAAATATGGGGAGGGTAGGGCGACTACGAAAAAGAAGGCAGGAGACGTATGGCATTCTCAAGTCTCGGATTCCATAGTTTCTCTGGAAATGCACATTTACCTCCGAATAAATTAAATAAGAAAATTAAAAAGTTTCAGCTTGTTCATAATTTGTCAGTATAACTTCAGAAGAAATACTTAATTAAGCGCCAAACTTGATATTTAAAATCAGCGTGTTCCAAGTATGCGACACAAATACCAAACCCAGATACCTACCCTTAAATGAAAAAATGGTAGTTAGATTAATTTTTTAATGGATTTAAGTACTTTAATTTAAATGCCCTGTTTAAAAATTTCCATAACAAAATTTTTTGTGAATACAACAAAATGCGTTCCATCCTATAATAGGACTATGGATTTCCATCGATTATCTTTTTCTATCCCCAAGACAATATATAGTTTCCGTGCACAATCTATTCTAAGCAGGCTTTAAAACGCGGTGAATGCAGTAAATTAGGCTAAGCATTTGCTGATTATAATGATAAAATAATCATAAACCCAAAGTAACAGTACACTAATTGTATGCTAATAATAATCAAAGAAATACTTTTAATATATGATTTGGTAAGTTAAATCAACTTGTGATGGATGACTAGTTTTGTTAAAATTACTTGCCTTTAATGTTCACGTGCTCTTTCTGATTTATTTTACGTCATCACAAAGAAGGAGTTGGATTATTTGCGCTTAACACTGAAACCTATAAGCTAATCCTTATAGGTTTCTTTGTAGTTTCTTTATAGTTTTAGCTAAATGGCCCTGTATCTCTAATGAATGCCAGTAGATTAATAACTATATTTTCATTCTGGGTTTATTAAACTCAATAATTAATACCTTCCTTACCCAGATCTTCGCATTTGGAGATTGCATAAGAGGCTGTTGCTCCCGCTACATTGCACAACCTACATACTGGTTCTTCTTTGAAGATTCCTATTGTATGTAGACATTACCTTAACCTACAATATCCCGTCAATAACCCTGTTATCATGTTTATTTGAGATCTGTTCAGCTTAAATACGTCTTCAGTTAATAGGGAAGGTGTTCTATTCATCATTCTGTTACTGTGCTTGGTACCTTCTTTCTGTGCCCATTTTTGTTGTAATATTTAATCCGTTCATCAATGGTTTTTCAAATAGAATTAATAGCGTTGCCAAAATCTGGTAGAGGACCAGTGAATGATTATGTAGAGGCATATATTGTCTAGGCCTCGGCTTTTTCATTGCCTAAAATTCTATTGTGTCCTAGCACTTACCCAAGAATAGCCTTGTTTTGCAGTGCCATTTGTACAGGATTTACTGAGCAATTCCAGAGTGGCTTAGAGGTTATCTAATAACTTGGGAGTGCTTTTAAGGCTGCTTGTATATTAAAGAAACTCCAGATGTGGCCACCTATATAGCCCCTTCTTAGTTTCTCCCTGACAGGCTTTACAAAGTGGCTGCAAATGTGGCAAAATCTGGAATTTCTTTGATAGACAGCCACAGACAAGCCAACATTTGAACATAGCCAAGTTTGTTAACTGCCTGTTTTTGACTCACTTTGGACCACCATATAGCTCCATAGATAATTATAGATCTCACGGCTGCCTTGTACAGTAAAAGTATCATCTTTGGTGAAGTCTCCAAGACTTCTCAAAGATTCTTCTGACTATCATTAAGGTCGTTTTCCATTTGTTGTGTTATGTTTTACAAGTGTACGCTCCGATACGCTTACTCTCTAATGTTAAGCCCAGATACTTAACGTTGGAGCTTACTTACAATTGTTCGTTAAGGTTATGTATAATTGAAGTTTCATGAAAAATCTCAAAAACTGATTGTTTTTATTTTAGTTCCATAAAATAATTTAAACATTCCTAAATACAAAAACACATATAACTGGAACCAGAAAAACATTACATGTGCTACAGGATTTGGCAAGAAAAACTTCAGTTCGACGAGATCTCATTCGCATCATGCAATGTAAAAAAAGAAGTTGTGCAGAAGAAAATCAGCAATGCAAGAAGAATAGGTCAGAAAAGCAGAGCAGAGGAAAAGGAAAAATGGAAGTTCAATCTACCAATCTGGTGGTGAGCCATGCATTAAAATCTTCCCTTGTTTTCTTGCTATTGATATTTTGAAAATTTTTCTTTGTGTAAACTGCTCCCTCTAAAGCAGTTTTTCTGTTATAAAATAAAATGTGTTGTAGTACATGTTCGAAGAGGTACATTGAATAAGAATCTTCCTATGATTTACTGCAGGATATATTTAAGCATGTGTTTTCAATTTTGAAAGACAAAGATTATATTTCTCATGACAAAAAGCACATTCAAATTTTTAAAGTTTTTGGAGTCGAAATCAAAGCAGACACGCAGAAAACTAAGGACATTTAAAAAGTAGATATATTAAGAACCTAGGCTTAAAATATTGGACCGAATTTTCAATCGTTTTGTCGCAAGGCAGTTTTTCATGACGTGACAAAAACATATACAAAGTGGACCATAACTTCCAAGTCATTACAGGAAAATGGATGAAGTTGCGCTGTAAATTATTTCATTATATTACACCTGTCGTATATATTTCAAAAAGCTAATATAGTTAGTGTGGAATTTCAAACTTTCAGTCATACATGTCCTTAAAGAGAATTGAGTTAGGAAAGCTGTCATTTTCTTTTTATGTGTGAATGGAATAAGTGTCGTTTTAGAAGGATTTATGCTTAAACTACTTTTCCATATATTTCAGAGATTTGACTATAAGTTCTGAAACAATATTGTTATGCTTTCCCCGGGTAAGTATATTTATATGGTTAGCATATCCTTGGGATGAGTAACCTTGGATATTCAGGTTGTCCAGCAGATCATCCACAACCAAGTTCTACAGAAGTGGACATCTGACCCCTCGCTGCGGACATCCTTGGACCGCGGATACCTCCAGGGTTGCCCCGGGCACAAGTCCTGGTTTTCAGGGTGGTTTTATCCATCCATTTATATCTCATACTTTTTGACTACTAGAAATCCAGATTCTCGTGAAACATTGTCAAAGGCACCTTTTATATCTAGGAATGCTGCTAGAGCAATGCTTTAATGGTTAGCGAGTTTTCTGATCTCTGGATCAGTTTATGAAGATTTGTCTCACATGATTTCCCTGTTTTTATAGTGTTTAACTCCGCGTTTACCACTAAGGCACCGCAGGCGATGACACTGACGATATATGAAATGAAGGTGGAGCACCTGTGGAATGTGAAGGCAGGTGAAACAGGAGAACCCGGAGAAAACCCGGCCATCCCCCGCTTTGTCCAGTACAAATTCCACATGAGGTCGCTTGGGATCGAACTCAGACCGCCTAGAATTTCCCATGTTGATAAGCATAGCTATTTAGATTAAGTGGCTCTCTCCTAGAAAGTCTCTATAACATACTTATCTATAAGTTTTCCGCCATTTTTTAAATAACTGAAGATAAACTAATTAGTTCAAATGAGTTAACCTGCTTATTGCCTCAACCATGTTTGGGTATAAAGACCACCCTGACTGACTTCCAAATTGTGGGTATGTAAGAAAACACTCAGCTGGTTCTACACAATCTGCCTAAAATTGGTATGATAGATTCATTCCCTTTTTAATGAAGGGCTGGGAATATTACATCAGGACCAGGTGATTTGAAAGAATCGAATGAGCTTATAGCCCAATCCACTTTTTGTGGTAAAAAACTCTAGATTCCGCACTCCAATCTTCTTCAGTTTCCATCCTCTTGAGGTCTGAGTTTTGAAGGAGATATGTATCTTTGGAATGAATGACCACTTAATCTGGGAAGTGCGACTCTATAAGCATCTGATTTGTGTCCTTTGCAGTTTTTGTATAACTCCCATGAAGCTTTTCAAGATCCCCAATGAATTGGTTAGCTCTTTGGCCATTATCTTTTGTAGTCGCGCTGTGTCAAAGATATTATTTATCACTTGACTAAGGTTCCTCCTTCTTTGAACTTCAGTACCATTTTAGAATACACGGTGATGATTTGTTTGTAATCTACCCAGTCACCAGCTTTTTTTTGTTTTTTTTTTTTTGTTTGCTTTATTGAATTGTTTTCGGGATTTTATCCTCCTCTTTTCTAAATCATTTTACCAAGCACTTATCTTATCATAATATGGGTTAATGAGAACCTCTTGAAATTGTTCAGAGATTGCGTCAAATTTTTTTTTTCCAGTGTTAATGCCCGGTTTTACTACTATGGCTTCGTAGACGTAGGGCAGAGAGAGAGAGAGTGAGAGAGAGAGAGAGAGAGAGAGAGAGAGAGAGAGAGAGAGAGAGACTGCTTCGGTATGAATGTGTTTCTTAATGTGGGATTTATTAATTTCAAATATTACTTCAATGTCCTTGCATATTGCTCCAAAATGGTATATTGTGGATTGGATTATAAAGGTGATGTGATAATCTATGTTATTTTAATCACTATGCATCTATGGTCTGATAGAGACGATTAATCACACACATACTGCATACCAATCACGGTTCCTATGTTTGGAGATCCCAGGATCATGTCAATACTTTCACTTCGTCTCTGTGTTACAAAGGTAGTTTCATTTGCTCTGTTTAACATTACTATATTACTTAATATTATGTAACCTATTTTTGACTCAACTCCTTGATTAATATTGTTGCTCCCCCATGTAGTGTGATGGGCATTTGCATCTCTACCAATGGTTAGCTGTAAATTAAATTTGCTATAGTTTTGCACCACATCTTCGGTGGGTGTAGGTGAATAGAATCATATAGTAGTAAGCAAAGGTAATTATAGCCTCCTTTTTTACTCCCGCCGCATGATATACCACCCTTACCTTTTTCAGATCTCTGTGACCGAATTCATTCATGTAGGAACTTTCAAGTCATGTTTGATAATTGTACATGTTCTTGCGTTTCTAGTGTATGTGTCATAAATAGTGCCTCTGAAATTGATGGTCCTAATTTTTTATAGAAGCCAGGATTCTTGCATCTTGTTTATATCGATGTTCTTCCAGTTACTAGGAGTTTTCGAAGTGAGGCTGAGGCATCTCTACTGTGCTGGAGGTTTTTAGTAATGCCCTCATTCGTCTACAGTAGGTTTCTCCTTTGGCCCCAGTATTCCAAAATTTATTTGATTAAAGCCATGATAGGATTTTTAGTCCTGTTTGGTTTAGAGCCTTTAGAGAATTTTCATCAATAGACAGAACTAGAGTCGCTCCAGTTGCCTCGTCTTTCTATTGATGACTGTCCAATCTTCTATCATTAGCCCAGGATTCTGGGTTTGCAGAAGTTTCATGAATTTGTTTGGTCCTTTTCTTTTAAGAGTTTAGTAGGGAACCATAAAATGTCTCTGGTAATACGGGTTATTTCTCTAGTGGTTCCAATCCTCAGGCTATCCTTTCCTAGGGTTTAATACACGGCATCTTCTCCATAAACCCAGATTTTGTCCTTTCATTGGCACAAGTAATATACACTATATCTTTATCAGCAGAGCTGTTCTTAAACTGAGAACCTGTGCCTGGTTCACTTCTTCAAGAATTGCTTGCTGAATAAGTTCTGAATGCTCTTCCATCAGTTCTTCATCTGAATACTTTTCCACGACTAAGCCATTTTAAGAGCTGAAAGAGCCTGGCCATAGGTTACACCAATTGGTGTCTGTTTGAATCTGCTGGGTCTTGCCTCTGTCTGCTCTGTACTCTTCGGTGTTTTCACAAAGTATTTATGTTGTATACGAGTTGAAGATGCAGTGCTGGTATGTGATCTGTTTCATTTTAAGTCTTGTCTTTACTGTATAGGAGTCGGGTTGCTCATATGAGCCTTGAGGCTTGATTATATCAGTGTGCTTTATTGCCCCAGATATTTTCTGGCTTCATTGTATATTTTTCTTGGGTTTCCTGGGCCTATTTGTTACCCCAGTTTCCTTGGCCTTTTCCATTGCCAGCGTTCTACGCTGAGCTCCAGAAACTCTCTCCTCCAGGTGAAGTCTTTTGATCCCTGAAGCTGTATGTTTGACGTCAGTGTCATCAGTTTTGAGGATCTGATGCTGAGGTTTGATTTACTGAATCCCCCTCAATCTCTATTGCTGTGATTCCTTGCTGTCCCACATCATGGGTTACCTAAACATTGGATCCCTCAGTCTTTCTTTCATTAAGTTTGTCTGGTTCCATTGTGGTTTTGGGAAATATACTGTCCGTATCCATGGAACCCCCTACATTGATGTAAGCCTACTTACTGCAGTGTTTCATCTGGTTCCCTGCAGAGATCTTTTACGTCATCATAATTTACCAACCTGGTGCCATGCAGCCTTAAATACGATGCCTTTCCATAATAGCTTCGGTGACCTTTGTTCTAGTAGTAAAAGCTCCTCGGGATTGTGTTAGAGCTGGAGTCCCAATGAAGAGCTTTGTTACTGAGATGCGCTTCCAGTGTTAAATCTCAAATGGTAAGTCGCTTCTAAGTTGGCAACTCGCTTCCAGCTTCTCTGGCATGTGTGACCCTACTAGTGACAAGACCGCTAGTACAGCCTGCAAGGTCATAATTGCATTAAACCCGTCCATCTACAAGGTCCTACGGCTTCTAGACAGGGCTCTTTGTGATATACAACATAATATCTTATATTACCCCTGTATATCTCCTGTAAAACCTTGGGACAAATAAGCCACTTTACATTTTCGCCAAAAGCAGTACAGCAAAATTGTTCTTCCCATTCATACGTAAATGGATATGCGTGTTACGAGGGTTCTTATTATGATTGGTTAAATATTTCACTACGACAGACTGCACGTTTCAACATTACGTCATAGCGCACACTGCCATTTCCACATTCAGGGGCTGCATTCCCGAGTGCAGTTTTGGAGAGGTCGGAATTACATTATATATCTTGGTCGTAGACAGTGTGTAAAGATTAATTGCACTTGCTCAGAATTTGTAATTAGCCTGATTTTGCTTCTGATCATGGTAACTAATGTATATGAAAATATACCTACTTGGTCCATAACTTATGCTGATGGCACAACCTCTGAAACTGTACCCATAGTGATTTGGAAGCAAATATTAACCTGGTATTATACGCCGCAAAAGTGCGGTTGAATAATAATGGAATTTTCTTAACGAAAATTAAACAAAATAGCATTACAGTTATTTTGAAATATGATCAAGTACCCCAGGACGTAGGACCTGGTACAGCGTAGTAGTTGATATAGCGTCTAGTATTCACGCCGAGAAAGAAATTGAACACTTCATGTTATGCTTAGCATTATTCTCGATAGTTGCTTGACCTGGGCAAGTCACATTGACGATTTCAGTAACATTTTCTAGAACATCATACTGTGTAGCTTAATAAATTTAATTCCGAAAAACTATTTTATTTTCAAAGCAGTATTAACCACAGCAATGTTATAAGAGGATTTCGCACATATTAATAACACAGCAGTTATTAAAAAAAAGAGCGATAACCACTATGTGCATTATCTACAAAAACTCACTGTTAACCACTAGCGAACTGTGGATTCTAGACAAGGGAAGCAATGTTCTTTTAAAAATTATTTACACATAGAATTTTATAATAGTGTACACAACAGCTGGCACTGCTTTTAGTTCACTGGAAATGGAAATCAACCCTTTTCACATTCGTCGATAACCAGCATCTAAAACACATCTTCATTTTCAACTTGTTTCAGTTTCACCAATTTTCTTTCAATTGAGAGCAGAGGCAAATGTGAAAGTTTATGTTGTCGTTCTATATTTCTACAATTCATATATATATATATATATATATATATATATATATATATATATATATATATATATATATATTAGCCACAGTGCAAAATAGAAGGTTCGGCCTGACACTTTTAACAGAAATACTGGCAACCAAAGCGCAACACCTATAAAAGTCCTTACAAGCAATGACTCCAAAGCAACACTATTCAAATACAACAGGATTCTAGAGATATCCAGGGACAAATATTCATTGTTTGATTATACAATATGCATTCACTTCTAAGTAGGGAAAAATCCAAGTACTGGCAATGGCTTTACTCCTAACGAGGAAATGTTTACTGCGAAATCACTATTTATGTTTTTCTCATAATCTAGCTGAAGAAAAACCAAACTGTCAGGGTTAAAAATTGAACTTCAATTTGGTAGCACAAGTTGTAATATGTTACACAATATAAGCGAGGAAGTTCTGTCACCTTATTTCTTTCAGTCATGAAGATAGTGAATATGTTTAGATGTGCCAGAGAAATCTGTGGTTTTGTGAAAATGGTGGATTAGAGTTGCATCGAATAACTCAAAAGTAGCAACAACTCAATGTAATTCCCTCTGTATTCAGAATCTTCATTTTTTACGTGCTCTCTGAAGGAAAGCTCCATGCAGACCAGCAAAGTAATATCAATTAGAAGTAGTGCAACCTTCCTATTACTTTTTACCCATTCATTATATTTGACGGTATGTTCTTTAAGTTGCTTCTCTACTTGAAAGTGAAATCGCGTGGAACCTAATGTCACAATGATTTTGCGTCAGTTGGTGATGCTGCAAAGTTTTCAGTAAATACATACTATTATCGACCTGTACAAAGTGCCCTTTTCATTTGAATATAGCACCCAGTATAATTATAATTTGTTCTGCAATCGCATAGCCGTTCTGCTCAATATTCAACATTAAAATGACCTACACATCGTTTACTTTTAGTTTGAATGTACGTTATATCAGTGCATGTGCCCTGGAGGGAAAACTTTTTTACGATTCACAACGAATTCAATTAAATAGCTGAATCTTTAAATGTTATAACACACACCCGCAGCTTCTTCCCTCTCTTTCAATCCCATAGTAGCTATGTCAAAACGTCTCCCTTCTTCAGTCATTGCAGTAGCTGTGCGAGAAGCGAACGGTAGAGAACAATGCATTCATTCCCTTTTCAGCGCACTCTCTAGGAAGATGCAAGCTATACTGTTCTATCTAAGAGAGAGCTCATATTTTGATGAAATTTCAAAATGGAATTAGCAATATGTTATTGCAGGAATTGAGAGGAAGTAATAACTAAAATAAAATATCAGAAATACTTACTTCCACGGAACTTAATATTTGAACTTATTAGTTATTCGCCAGAACTAATCTCCTTAGGGAACGATTTCAAACCATGCATTCCACTCACTAGCTCGGGGCACTCACTGGAAGGTATGCATCCCAGTAACACGATCGGATTTGCCGAGTGACGCTTTCTATGCTTCTAATACTATGCCCAGTGTTGAAATCAATTCAAACCTTATGCTCCAAAATATATGTACTTTAAAAATCATATCTAAATTAAATTAAAATACAAAGGGAAATAACATGTTATGGGAATGAGCCATTCCATTGAATGGTGCCACAGTAGTAAACCGGCCGCGCCGTGGTCGAGTGGTTAGACTACTCGCCTCTCACCTAGACGGCCGGGGTTCGATCCCAAGCGACCGCATGTGAGATTTGTGGTGGACAAAGCGGCGCTGGGGCGAGTTTTCTCCGGGTACTTCGGTTTCCCCCGCCATCGCATTCCACCGGTACTCCATCATCATTCATGTATCATCAGTGTCACCGCCTGCGGTGCCATAAGTAGTTAAAGCGGGCGTTAAACACTACCAAAAAAAGTAGTAAACCCCTATTTAACAATTAAAAATCATCTTCATACATCCTTAAGGTAGTACCCTAAGTAAAGAATAATATTCGCGATTTATCGAAGAACCAAAAGGTATGTAATTATATAACACCAGATAAGTTGAGACTTGTGGCCTGCCAGTACAGAGATTAGAAAAGTCAAGAAGCACCTATTAATACATTATACCTAAAGTCAGTCAAAGATTTCCATTCAATATACTTGAATTCGACCGAGCGTCTCTGAAACAAACTATTTCTGGATGACTCTTACACGAGCACTTTAAAGCTTAAGTGCATTCCTTTTAGAGAAATTTTAGAGCTTTTTTGAGCTCAGTTTTGTTTGTAAGTTTTAGCTTATATTTTATATGTTAAACGTATGTTCTTTTTACACTAGTTGTAAGCATTGTTAACAGCATCCTGAATTCCCAATGATATGCGCACATAGTTTAATTAAATTTAATTATGAATAATGGTCACATTCCCTGTAGGGTCCGTACAGTCTGACGAAGGAACCTAGAGGACGATGGTTCGCATTCTCAGTACATCTAAGCAATTCAACTGATGTGTACTTTTATCCAAATTTGCGTTTGACGTAAAATTAAACCAAAGCGCCATAAATAGGCCAGACTGTTGCAACAAAAAGCTCTCTATTTTCTGTCAAATTGATTATAAAGTCTTTACACCGCTGCTTTCACAACTATTGTCACTTCGTAGTAGACAGTTCACTTTCCTCTCTCCCCACTCTCTCTCTCTTACGCAACTAGCATGCTCCGCACTTAAGTCGAAACTGACATGCCGGGGCTCATTCTCGGTTTCGTTTTCGGTTTTCCTTTTTTTGGTTTGACTCCCTCCCGAGACTCGAGAGGGCCAACATCTCTTCTGCAGCTACGGCACCACCTACCGGCGGATCTGGCAGCAGCGGCAGGAGCCACGGCAGCATTCCCCCAGCGGCAACGCAGTGGGCATTCGTCCCTCTACTAGCTTGCAGCTCCGACACCCGCGGGTGCTCGGCTTCTACACAGCGGCAACGCAGTGGGCTCTGACCCCCTATTAGCTTGCCGTTCCGCCGCCAGTGTGCGAGAGGCCCCACAGTCAGCTTGCTGTCATTTTGTAAAGAGCAGGAACTCCCCTACTTTCTTACTCCTCTTCTACTATCATCTTTCTTTTTATTGACCTGACTAGACCGACAGACAACGCAAACAGCGGGTCCGTAAGGCCAGAGCCAAGGGTGAAGGCCATTGGCCTGAAACCTCGAGCCGATATGGCTCGCACAGGCGCCTCCTCTAAGGAGGTCCGGTCCTCTGCGGACAGCCGTAGGGCAACCGCACCGACACTGACTAGTGATGACGGGCAACAGCCAACCACCAGCACAAGTCTACCTACTCCCTCACCAGAGACGGCCGAACCTTCGTGCAAGCGAAGCAGGACGTCCATTGGCGGCAGCAACAGGCGCAAGCCATCTTCGCCTCACCGCCTCGTAGCGGTTGAGAGTGTTCAAACCGGGCAGGACCCTACACCAGTCCCCGACTCTGACACCGACGTCGAACCTGACGGGCCGTGGATAACTGTCCACGCAGGGGGCCGCAGAAGCGGTCGTTCCTCCCCCAACCCAGCCGCACCACCACAGGGAAATAACCAACCCCCAACCCAAGGGGGCCGAAAAATCCCGCCTATAGTTGCCGACACTTTCCGTAACCACGTTGTGGTAATGAGAAAGCTGACAACGAAGCTTAGGGGCCCCTTCGAGGCCCGGCGGAAGCAAAGGAAAGTCCACCTCCATACCTCCTCGGAAAGGGATTTCGAGGCAGCGAAGGCAGTACTACGGGACGAACAAATCCCGTTCTACAGCTACTCGCTGCAGCGGCCCTACGTGGAGCGTAGGATAATTCGGGGCCTTGACTCCGACTGCACCCCTGAGGATGTCAAGGCGGCTCTTCAGGACGAGTACAACATCACCCCTACCTCCGTGGCACGTCTCAGTAAGACGGTGGCAACAGAAGACGGCACTCAGCGAGTGCCCATGCCCTTATTCCTGGTCGTGGTACCAAGGGAACGCGCCCAGGCAGATCAGCCGATAGACGCCGTCCGTCGGCTTATCTTCACCGTCGTGCTTATCGAAAGATACCACGGCAAAGAGGGACCTGTGCAGTGCCATAGGTGCATGGGCTTCAACCACTCTAGCAGTGTGTGCGAGCGCAAGCTCGCATGCCTGCGGTGCTGTGAAGCCCATCTACTGAGGGACTGCACAAAGACCCATGAAGCTCGCCACTGTGTGAACTGTGGTGAGGCGCACGTGGGCTCATACAAAGGATGTAAGGTGCGGAAGCGCCTTGTTGAGAGCCGCCGTGGAGGCCCCCAGGAGCCAGCTAATGTGTGCCCTGGGGTGTCCTTCTCCTCGGCACTAAACCGCGCTGAGGGAACACTGCGCGCCGCTGAGACAGCAGCAACTCCCAGCCCCGCAGTCACTGCAGAGACCGTGCCAGCTCCGTCCCTGACGGAGACACCAACCCCCCAACCTGGTCCGTCTACGTCAACGGAGGAAGCCGCCCCGACGCCCCCGACAGAGGGCCCACGCCGGACTTCTCCAAAAAAGAAGTCCAGGAGGAGAGGAAAGAAGAACCGTCGGGCGCCCGGCCAGTCGGGCCAATCAGAGGCTCCCACCTCTGTGAGACCCGAGGCCACGCCCCCAGCACTCCAGCAGCTACCAGTGGCGGAAGCTCCAGTAGCGGCCGCCACAGTGCCGACGCCAGTAGCGGAGGCTCCCGCTGCACCTACTACCACAGCGGCTTCCTCGGCCTTTACAGCGGCCACCCCACAGGCGGACCTGGATGAACTTCAGGACCTAGCCCTGTGGTTCGGTGACCTCCTAAGTAAGGTCCTACCTGTACTGCGAAACTTCAAGTTGCAGTACAACAACCCCAGACTCTCCCCCCTCCAGAAACACACCCTGTTCCTCCAAACCTTGGAGCAGTTGTACCCGGGTTCCGCTAAGTAATGGCCTCTAGATTCGTTCGGAGACCATTGCGACTCGCGTACTGGAACGCGAACGGCATCCGAGGGCAACGCCCAGGCGTCATTGACTTTGTACAATCGTACGGAATTGACATCCTGATGGTTTGCGAAACCCATCTGGATGCTGTTACTGACTTCTCGCTGCCTAGTTACGTCACCCATCGGTCCGATCGGGTCGGCCGACAGGGTGGCGGCACAGCTATCTTCATTAAGAACCACATAACCCATACTCCTGTCCAACTCCCAGCACTACAGCACGTGGAGGCCTGTGCAATCCGGCTTGCCGTTGCCGGGCTAGACGCGCTGCTGATAGCTGCATATGACCCACCAAACCACCGCTTCCATGAAGCGGACTACACCACCCTACTCAACCTTCACCCAGTGGTATGCATCGCAGGAGATCTCAACGCGAAACATGCCCTCTGGCACAGCCGCACCAACAACCCCCGAGGCCGCGGGCTCTACCGCCTCATCAGCGGCAACCCCGCCCTCGTCGCGCACGGACCGAGAGGACCTACGTGTCATCCGGCTCGCGGCAGACCGGATGTTCTTGACATCATAATCACCAAGAACACACCATTGCATCTAGACCTCTCGGCGGTCAACGAGTTGGACTCCGACCATGACCCTGTCGTGGTGGATACAACCGAGACCGTATCAGCTCTGGTAACACCAGACTGGATAAATGAGATCGACTGAGACGCAGCCGTCCTAGACCTAAACCAAACCGTGGACCCGCGACCGCGCATCGATTCCATCGAAGCGCTGGAAGCGGCAGCCACGGCCTTCTCCCGCCAACTCCTGAATGTGGTACGCGCGCATACCTACCGCATCCCATCTAACAAACCTAACCCGAGAACCATACCGAATGAACTCCGGCAGCTGCTAAAAGCCAAGGCAACCATACGGAAGCTATGGCAGCGCTTCCGCCACCCCAGGATCCAAGCAGTGTACCAGCGGTTCAAATCCCTGGCAAGGCGCCTGCTTCGCACGCACCGCAAAGCGGCCTGGGAACACACAATGGCACATATAAACCTGGAAGAGAAACAACCCTGAAGGATCATCCGATCCCTCAGGAAAGACAAAAGTCAGTTTCAGCATCCCATCCATGGCTCCCGTGGGAGACTCTCTTTTGAGCCCCAGGATAAAGCCACGGATTTCGCAGATTATCTGGAGTCCCAATTCGAACCCCGCGAAGACCCCCAGGATGAGGACTTTACTGAGCTCGTGGAAGCGACGGTAGACTACCTCTATGAGGAGCCCCCGCCGCCCCATGAGGAGATCCGCATTCCTTTAGTCACCCCGAAAGAGGTGGCTTCCCAACTCAACAACCTAAAGCCTAACAAAGCCCCTGGACATGACGGCGTTACGGCGCCTATGCTCCAGCACCTACCCAGAAAGGCCGTAATCCACCTGACGCGGATTTACAATGCATGCCTGCACCTACGTCACTTTCCAACGTGTTGGAAAGAGGCGCAGTTGGTATGCATTTTGAAACCCGGCAAGGACCCGGTATTCCCGTCAAGCTACAGATCTATTAGCTTACTTCCGATCGTCTCGAAAGTATTCGAGCGGTTACTCCTACCTCGCCTCACCCCTCTCTTCGAAGAGAGACTCCTACTCCCGGATCATCAGTTTGGTTTCCGTACAGGACATTCCACAACCCTGCAGTTGCTGCGACTGGCTGAGAAGGCTGCTCTGGGCTTCCAGGACAACTTCAAAACAGTCGCGGTGCTCTTGGACGTGGAAAAGGCCTTCGCCACCACGTGGCATCAGGGACTCTTGTACAAGCTCAAGAACGCAGAAATCCCTCCCCCCTACCTTCACCTGCTTAGTAGCTTCCTTCGGGACCGCACTTTCAGGGTGAGGGTGGAGGGGAGGCATTCCACAGTCAGACCCATAGCGGCGGGAGTGTCGGAAGGCAGCGTGCTGTCGCCGTTACTCTTTGCTGCCTACATGTCCGACTTCCTCACAGAACCCAGTACAGTTACGTGCCAGTATGCCGACGATGTCCTCATAATGGCGCGTAACAAGAACGCCCGATATTGCTTCCCCCCGCTACAGAGACAGCTCCAGGCCATAGGCAGATGGAGTGAACAGTGGCGGATGGCTATCAGCCCGCAGAAGAGCTCAGCTCTACTGCTGGCTAAAGTCCGTGGCTGGCGACCGGAGAGGTCGCTGAGGTTGCGGCGGCGGCGGATCCCCTGGGTCCGCACCGCCAAATACCTTGGAGTCCTCCTCGACCGCGGCCTTACTTTCACTCCACATGTCAGGGAGAAGGTCGGTTTGGGACACGCTGCCCTGCGGCAGTTGTTTCCCATCTTCCGCTTCACCATGCCTACATACCTAAAACTACGGCTGTACCGCGCAGTCATCCCACCCCTGATGCTGTACGGCTGTGAGGTCTGGGGTTCGGTGGCTCGTTCCACCATCCGCAGGCTGCAGGCCGTGCAGAACAGGGCATTGAGGATGATATACGGCACAGACCGCAGATTCCGTCCCACATTCTCCATTCCCACTCCGGAATCCCTTACATAGTGGACGTTGTGCGAGAAAGAGCTCGCACAATCTACACTAAACTTGCTCCCCACCCAAATCCCCAGGTGAACACTCTCGGTCTTTACGACCACACGCTGCCTAGGAGACGCGTAAGCTACCGCCTTCCCAAGGACGCCTTGGGATGGTAGTTTTCCGGCCGCCTCTCCCTTTATCGTTCTACCCGCCAAATTAAGCAGCATCGGGCATGGTCACGACTCGGACGGATGACCATCCAGTTGTACTCCGACCAGATCTGCAACACTGGCTTCCCCCACCCCGTACCTATATCCCTTCAGGTTTCCCCGCTAGCCGGCACTGCTTTCCTTGACAGCCCGCAAGCGGCTGGCCAAGGCAAGTAGCATCGGGGCTGGTCCCTCTCTGGGTGGGTGGCCACTCAGATAGGTAAGTCAGCCCGCGCCGGCTGCACAGAGGGAAACACCCTGCCCAATTACTTTTGACACAGACAAAAACGCTTGCATTAGACTACATCTTTTATATCACACGGGTAAATCCGCGAGAAAAACGGATAGGTACCGTGGTGATTTGCCCCCGCCCGAGTACACTCGGGCGACTAGTTCCTGCTCCTGGCTCCTGGCTCCTGGGCTCATTCTCTTCTTTCTTGTAGCTGGCGATGAAGTGGCCAGAGACTTCCAGAAGTCGGGAACACTCTAGCAAGAGTCCATTGCACCCAGGTGTGGCTTTCCGAGAATTTGAGTTACTGACGCCGCTTTTCACGTGTTAAATTTACGGTCCAGGTGACAATGAGTGCCGTTACTTAAACGAAGCCGACGGAATACCTGCAGCAATCAGCTATGACTGGGGACCCTTAATTTATGTGGATACTTTTTAGCGAATTTTGTTAAAATTAATGGCACATATAGAATTCAGATATATTTATATTTATTACGTATTTTGTTTTAATTTTAAACTTGCGATAGTTCGCAATTTTTAATAATTCAAGTTTATTTCGCGAATTTAACCGCAATTGACCATTTTCCACGAAATTAGTCACTATTTGCAATGTAATGGCGAAAAAGATAAGAAAAACTCATAAAACACGCGTTGGTAATTTTGTATCGACGTGGTTATCATTGTTTCCCGAAATTATCTCCAAGCGTAACCGGCATTCATCCGGGTAAAAGAAGCAACTATATTCCGATGTCACAATAGCTTTCGTTTCTATTTCAGTTGAATTAATTCTGTTTTAAAGATGGTGCAGGTGGTACTACCAGTAGCGCCATTACCAAGTTAGTAATAAGCTTATTTTCCTTATTGAATTGTAGGAAGTTATATTGTTTGCGTAAAACAGCAAAGTACTAGACGGGAATATATTTGAGATTTGGACAAGAAAAAACAAACAACAACAAAAACAATATGCGGGTGCGATTTCTATTCCAAAATGTCGTAATTTTTGACGGCACAGGGTCGCGTCGACGAATTTTGACAAGCAGAATTTATGTTTTTAATTGCGAAAAGAAAATATACACGTGTTAATTCTGCAACTACATCGTAAATTGGAATAGACCGGATAACTGCAAGAAACTTAGGTCACAAGGCAGATAAAGCACAGTCCTTGAAAACGGAGAAGCAATGTGCCAGACAACGTTAGATGCTATGCTACTAGGAAATCCAAACAGAGAATATAAACAAGAATTAGCAGAAGACCTGTGGGAAGCATTCCTTGCTTCTAATATCCCACTTCAAAAAATGCGTAATGTGAAACTTTGAGCTTCCTAAAATACATTCCAGGTAAATTCAAGCAAAATCTTATTATTATGTTTATTTTCTTACTTTACTATAGTATTACCCCGCGCTAGGTTCCCGTGGTTTGCCACACTTTTTGTTGGTCCCCTCAGATATACGTGACCACAGCGCATTAAAATACTCAAGATATCGTTTATGAAATGTTACACTTTACGTCATGTACCACTCCAGGCAGTTCGAGAGAAAAAAAAAAACAAATTAAAGTATAATGATGTCACAACCAGGCGAAGCGTTTCGAATATCCAAGATGATTAATCAAGCAACCATGAACTAACTGTAATTTTTCTCTTACGACAAGGCACGTAATTATACATACACGCATCACACTTCTTTTGCTTATGTTTTTTCCTTTTAAAGCCTACATTGCTGTAAAATCATGAATCTATCAAGGTTGTCTGGTAGCTATCCATTTGTGGATAGATATTGCTTTTTAAGCATGTTTATGTTGCAGCTGTTGGAATTATTCTTCCAGAGTTATTTACATTTAATTTTTTATTTCTTACGGCATTCTTTTTACTCTTGTTCTTTTTATCCGAGTTGAATGCCCAATATTGTTAGTTGAAAATTTCTGTTATTTGGTTCATTTATTCATTAATTCGTCTTTATTTTAATGCTGATTGGTTGTATCCCCGTTGTGTGTTCACCCATTCTTGGATGCAGAGGGCATCCATATGACCTCACATTAAATTGCGCTGATTTCTGTGTCCACATGGTCAAATGCAGAGAACGCACAATATCTAGCACTTCAGGATGTGGCCCAAACTTAAAAAACAACTACAACAAAACTACGCAATATTCAAAATACAAGGTACTGGAATAAATAGTAAAACCCTGTTTCGAAACTTCAGGAGCAGAACTTACAACGGTTGGTTCTAACTATCATATTATATGAAATCTAATGTAACAGGAAGGAGACATTTGGCATTAATAAACTCTAATTACGTCAACCCCAAATAGCACCAAAGTGTTATACTTCCACGTTACGTTAAGTTAATCGTAATATTGGATTTAAGGTAGGAAACATTCTTGCGATTCAAACTTTTAGCGTGTGGATTGATCGATTCAAAGATGTATAACAAAACAAAACTGTTTGTAGAGAATCGATTGTTGTGCAACCACGAAGTATGAACCTAGGGACATTTACAAATGGACATAACTTTACTATCTATGTATTTTTTTATGTTGCCGGGATCGATGGTTTTCAAGATTGCTTAAACGCGATAGTCCCATGTCAGTGGACTATTTACTGGCATATAAAAGAACTGGAGCTGGACTAAATTGTGCTACACCGGCGGTGTCAGACTGGGAAATTACTTGAAGAATGAACATATAAAAATTCAGTTGTTCCAATTCTGCATTCTCTGATTGCTGGCATGCCTAAGATGATTGATTTATATATTCAGGAGCTAGCCGAGCGGCACAGTGATGGAGGCTATGTTAAGGAAATAGCAGTAAATAGGGAGTCAATATTTAGACCACATTACTGGCAATGCGGAGCAAATATACAATGTATGTTGAGAAAAGTATATCCAGGCACAGTGAATTGCACTATCCAATACTGATTCTAAGCATACCTTTTCCCACTACTGGAATATTCCCTCAAATTTAAGCATTAATTTAAAGCCACAAAATAAGAAAATATTGCTGGGGAAGTATTTTAAAAAATGAGAAAATATTACGTTCCAGTACAAATGTAAAAGAGCAGCTATTGTATTGTAACGAAAATACTTTTTCTACAACAACAAGTCTTTATATATTCACAAAGTGATAAATTCTGCTCACAAATGACTCTCTTTCGCAACTATTCTACCGTATAGCTTCTTTCCGAAGTAAGCTCCGGCGACAATATAGTTTGCCAAGGATTTTCCGTCGGACTCACTCAACTGTTGCATGTGATGAATTCAAGGGGAAAACAGTACACACAGTCGGGCTTCGTAGCCCCCTTTCATATTTGTTGGTGTCACGTCAATGGAAATTTCCTGAAGTCACTGCATGTGCAGTATACCGTAGGTATTCGCAAACTCATTCAGGCTTAACAATCCGTAGATTGGGCGTCAAAGAATCTTCCGAAAGAACACATGTCCACTCACACGTGAGTAGCAATCACAGTAGCGATGTTAAAAAACTTACCGCGGCACGCGGATGGTAACACTCAGCTATGACTTACAAAGTAAGCCGTACGCACACTTCGGAGATTACGGCCTCAGGTCGTAGACATACTGCTTACAGCTCAGCCCGACCAGAAACATCGTAGCGGGTTAGACGATCCAGGTGTACTACTAACCTCTTACCCTGGAGCAGCCTCTAGATGTGGTAGACAGCATCATTATCCCCTTCACCACAAGTTGTTGCCTTTGCCTTAGTTGTTGAAGCTTGGGGCAGAGTCCCTTGGTCCGGGAACGGCATTATAGTCACACCAAATCACCATACTTGAAACTTTGGCTCCAGGTGACTCCCAAAATTTGAGCAGTACTCCTTCCTTGTTGTTCAATGAGCTCACTGGGCTCAGTAGTACTTACACACACTTCTCCTGGGCGTGATATTTCCCCAGTTCGGCATACTCCCTACCTCCACTTCCGTCAAGAGTGCTCCCAAGTCGGCCAGCTGCGCTGTCCTATTCAGCTGCAGGCACCTCCCAAATGACTCGGACAGTTGCGGCGCGCTCGATCTCCTCTATCTTGGTGAATTGGTCGCACTCCTCTGGACAGGGTACCTCACACAGTGAACAGCCCTTCACCCTTGCAGCAATATCTCTATCCATTCCTTTCCACAAGGAATATTCACGTAACTTTTCACGCATTTTACATAGCCAAATTGCTACCTACGGAGACGGAATAGAAAAAGGTAAACTCCGCAGGAGCGAGAGCCGAAGAAGCAATCACCTTTAGCTGTTGATCAACATTCGAACGACCCACTAAAACCTCTTAATTCAACAAAAGGGAGGGGCACTTTTCCTCGGCCTGTAAGTGATGAATGGACCCGAGCATCAGAGTGTCAATGCGCTGGTTTTAGGAAATCCGTGTAAAGAGCTCCAGTACCCCGCTACAAATTAGGGCGTCTCTGGTCAGGAAATCCAAATCTTGTTCATCCGTCGGAAACTGCTACACAATGGAGAGAACATAAGCCAAAACATTCCAAACAACCGTTAATAAACGGGTGCAATTTGAAGCTTAGAATTCCAACGGCCCATTAAGCTAAACCTCCAGTTTTCCGTGTCGCAGGCAACGCCCAGGAGAGAACCCAATTTGCACATTCCTTAAGGAAAGATACACGTTCTGTCTATTGGCGGTCAAGCTCAAATAAAACCTCAATGTCTTTAGTTCATATATTAGGTACCTTTCCTCCGCAGCAGACAATATGCGAGACACATTATAAACTGTATGTTGAAACCAAGCTAAAGCTTGCAAGGGTACCTTCGATTTCACGTGTTGAGTCCCCTGTCTGTACCGCGAACTAGGGAGAAACGCCTGGAAAGTCCAAAACCGGGAATTGGGCAATCTCTTTCTTGAGATATTGAATTATGGCTTGCTGAGCCTATTCTCCAAACAAAGGCCACCGTTTTCCTCCGCTAGATGTAAAGCGAGTTTGCCAGTGAAGCAAAATCCAGCATAAACTTACAAGAAAATATCCATTCCTAGGAAACAAGACAAAGATTTGCGTGTGGTAAAAGTTTCGACTTTATGAAGTGTTACTGTGCTGTTTGGGCCAATAGTAATCGGGCTAGACGAAACTAAAAGAACCCCCAAAAAAGAAACTCAAATTCTCTGCCGCAAAAAAAAAAAAAAAAAAAAAAAAGAGAAAACCTTCAACCTATTCAGAGTCAGCCCCATCTTCTAAAGACGACGAAACACGGATGTTGAACGTAGACAGGAAATCGAAAGAGTAAAAAACAAGATCATGTAAATCGTGATATAACTTGAATTTCAGGTCGGAGAATACGCTACCAAACAATCTCGACAAACCTTGAGCTTCCGTGACAGTACCAAGCTGAGGGCGATTTATTTTGTGAGGCCTTCTTGGGGTGGTAAAAGCAGCTATATGTTTATTCTATTGATTATATACAATGTTCAAATCAGGCGTGAAAACAATTTAGCCTGAGGGAAGTGATGCGACGCTGTGTGGATATCCCGCAATGAAGTTGACTCAATTAGCACCATTTTATTCAAACATCTAAATTCCAACACTGGGAGGAAATCATCTTCACTTTTAGGAACAAGGAAATCGGGCAACTGTACCGCGAGGGCGTACTAATCTGCTTCGGCAAAATGTCATTAATGTTAAATTCACGATCATCTTCGTTGTGGTTAACCTAACTGGAGACAACTTAACCGGGGTGTTATCGGTAAATTGAATGTACTACTCAACTAAGTCTGTAACTGCCAAACGTTCTCATAGAGATTGTGGAATTCATACAAAAGACCGCGTTTCTCTTCAGGTTGAAGGGCAGGCTACGAATACCGTTCGAAAGGCATGGCTCCAAAGTAAATCTCCATTCCCCAAAAATATATTTGTGAGCTCAAAACTTGCTGAAACAGAAAATCCCATTGAAAATGCAAAACGAAGGTAGTTGGTGCGAACATGAAATCTACGCCTAAAGTGGCTGGAATAGAAACCCAAGCAGCAAAAGTTAGGGTCGTTTCCGGTTGTACCGGGGAAACATAACATTGCAAGAAACCTGGAGCTTAACCAAATTAAACTGGCAAATATCTCTAAATATTTTGCATCTTCCAGCAAAGGCTTCGGATATCATTGATACCGGCAATGATCGAAGAGGTCTAAATCTATTATCGAGCACGTAATCCTTGAGTCTACGAATTCCAAAACCAACTTTCTAGCCAAAATTACCTAAGCGGCGGTCGTAACATCTCGGAAGTGACCACATTGTTTCGGTTTGGCTAAGGCAGAAATAGATTTCACACTGAAACCGGCTCGAGCTGAGAGGCCTCCTGCTAGCCATAGTATCATCCCCACGACGATCCAAATCACAATTTAAACAACTTTTGGCTAAATACCCCAGTTAACGATCGTTCCAACTAATACGTCGTGAACATTTAACAAAATCGGTCACCCCTAAAGTATATCAAATTACCTCCTGTACGAGTATCAGATTCAGGTCCTCTGCGAGCACAGTACGCGCCAGTACACTGAATTACTAATGTCACCAATCTCTGTAAAGATTGGAGGTCATCTAGAAAATACCAAAGCCAACCGAGTAGTAGCAGTAAGCCCCAAAATAACAAACCACAATCTCTTGGACATTTATCAATAATAGGGGGGCATACAAACGTACACCATCAAGGTAACAAGAAAATGTTTAATCTAAGGCTTGGGGTGCTAAAATACGCCCTAGCTTACAAAGATCACTCAGTCATATAGGGCTAATAGTTCAACAATTCGACATGGAATGCCAAACGGCATTTTCCTCTCTTTCAGATTTTTGTAATGGTGTCAAGGCAGGACCGAACAATTTTTTGCTGATTAGTTCAAGTAGTACCTCATTAAGGAGTCCCGCCTACTCTTATCAATAACCATCATCCAAAAACCAAGGAACAATTGTCATTAACCTTTATCCAAAAATTTAAGGAACTTAAACAACAAAGACGTTTGAAAGCTGTTTCTGCATATTGAGCCGTTTCCACACCTCTGTCAAAAGTAACTGGCCATGAAACTTCGCCAAACTATCAGCATGGTTCCTCCCTGGCTGTTACAAGATTTGAAAGTGTGTGTGCCGGTGCCGTTAGATTGTATTGTATATGCTGACCTGAATTGTTCTGCTACTAGTGGTGGAACAGGATACGTCTCCTAGTGCTGGAGTGGGATCAGCGTCGAGAGTGCTAGTCAGTTCCAGCATGGCATCGATTTGAGGACGAGCCAGTTTAACGCTCGGAGGAATACAGTGTGTTAGCCAGACAGCCTGGAGTTAACCTTTCGTGGGCAACATTTAGGGGAAATATTTCGTTAAGTCCAAATTCTTGTATTACCTTCAGCTGTTCGTGATGGCCTCACACAAAATTGAGTATGGAATTGGGTTATGTTTTGGGGTAACAGATTTCTAAATTATGTGGAAGGAAATTGTAAATTTGCACGAAGTGACAGCAAGTAACATTGTACTAAATTGATGATAATGAATAAATTATTGGAATGAAATTTACTTTTCTTATTAAATCTTCCGTTCATTTATTTCCTATAGGCTAAATATAAGTAGGTCCACGTCTTTTTTAGTAAAATATGAGTAAAAACTAAAGACAGCACAAAAATTGTAGCAGAGAGTGCGGCCTTCAGACACGATCATTTAATACACGGTCATTTTCGTGTTAATACAGCCTGTTATACACACACAGACACACGCACACACACACACACACACACACACACACTATATATATATATATATATATATATATCCGCTTATTTTCTTACGCTTACCTTATTAGAAATAAAATTTGTAGAATTCCTCTTTTGGCAAATGTTTGTTTGAGCACGTGGAATCAGGAGTTCATGTAATGGTGGCGGCCTTGTGACGTCACATATGCTTTGTTCCTGTTGCTTGCTATCTTGCAATTTCCTTGGTTTTTGGATAATGCTGAATTCCACTTTTGTATGTTAATTTCATAAACGTACTTACATATTTCTGAATTAACGAAACTATATAGCCAATTTTCATATTTTTACCCGTTCAATTTTTATGTGCGCTGTTGTGCGAGCAGATTAGGCTCTTCCTCTTTTATGCATGTCTTTGTAAGTTTACCCACTTAGTAGACGCTAATTTCTAGGATAATATATGCGTGCTTCGGTGGTTGTATAATATATCTGGAATACGAAATTATGTATGCTCCAGTGTACCAATGTACTCAGGCTGTTCTTGGTATTAATGAAGCGCATATAAAATTTCTGAAACTTGTACGCATGGTTAGGGCTATGCTAGAAATTCATTTTTAGTATTTATTTTCCTTGTACATGCACTTTCTTTATAATATCGCAGGCTAAGACCGTTATATTCAAATAAGATATTATAATGTAACCTGTTCCTGAAGTTTTGTTCGAATTTTACAAAATGCCTATTCACTCCGTGTTACCCATTATACGTCTTTTACAACTCTTGAATTTCTTCGTACACATGAGCTGCTTTTCTTTTTACAATTAAAATGCATTGAGGTTGATTTTTCGGCAACGTTAATTTCTATGCTACAATCATTGAAAATTCACATAGACGCAAAGTGGATGTAACCTGTTTTTCCAAATGGCGAATTCTGGAGTTTGTTAAAAATGCACAGTTTCAATTGCTTGAATTTCAATCCTTTAAATGATGAACAGCCTGTAACTATTGCAATTACGTCTTGTCGTAGAATTAAAAGTCATCTGACCTTTTACATAGAATGTTTGCATTTAAAACAAACTTATGAGTTGACGGAACAAGAATATTCACAAATTGAAGCACTCTTAGCAGATTATCAACATCTGTTTCAGGCTATTGCTGAGCTGTATGTTACATCGCATACGCAAACTCACTCGGTCGACCAACTTAATAATTTCTGAGCCTAATGTGATGCAAACAAAGGAGGTGAAACCGGTGACCTCATCTCTGTTCAATTTTAAGTCTTTGCAAATTTCGATTCCAGCACAGAAATTCATCGATTCTTCCTTACTTTTAGTCAATTAGCAGGATCAAGTATTACGCTCTTTGGAATTTCTTTTTAAATTTTTAGGCTTAAATGTGTGTTCACCAGGACATCAGTGTAAATTGTATACATTATTGTTAACCTCAACTGAGGTTAAAGGGTATTTTTTACTTCCTGCAGCGATTAATAATCCATTTCCGTTGGCACAGTTTCATATTTCTGCGCCTGTTTTTTTTTCTCTGCTAGAGTACGTATGAAATATTTTGCTACCAATTATTATTCCCCACAATCAGGAGTCTGAGGACCTATTCACTTATGTTCATCGAATAAAGAAATTTGCGCGTACTTTTAAATTGCCGGGCACTGAAACTCCGATTTGTAAATTAATCCTTATCTGAATATTGATACGAAGGTATTATGTAAATTTGCTATACCGCCTAATGACTTTTCTGAGCTAGATGAAATAATATTCTAGGTGCAGCAAATTATCCTTTCAACTCAAATGACATCACAGCCTCCTTTCATAAGTTTAACTAGTGGGTTACCTACCTTGCCTTCCACTTTAATTTCTTTGGAGCAGCAAACGGTTTCACCACAATTGTCTTATGAACCTCCTGTTGGTGTTCCGCTAATGGATCATTTGTCAGCTTCTAAGTCCATTGTCACATCAGTGCCGTATTTAAATTTAGCTGTAAATCAATCTCCGACATCGCAGGTAGTCCCGCACGTGTGTTCTTATTGTAATAAACCTGGTCATACGGTTAAGTATTATTTTCAAAAGCGACTTAATGAAAAGCGATTACCTATAAATTCCTCAGTAGCATGAATTGTTCGTTCGAAGTATTTCTCCATATTTGGGGTCGAATTTTTGTTATTGTCCTTTATTACGCGTTTATGTGGTAAGAGGTATATTTCGGCCTTGATTGATTCTGACACCTCCTTCAATATTATGAGCACGGCATTTTGTTATTCCATTCCGAGAAATTTAGGGGGGATGGCTTTGTCAGCAAGCTTTTGCATTATTATTTCTGGTGAAAAGCTATCATTTTAGGTTAGGCTCAGTAACATTGAAATATTCAATTCAGTTGATAGATACTACTTTTGTTCATTCTTCTTACCGTCTCGCTCCACCAAAATTGCACATTTTACGCGAGAAAATTGATCATTTATTACGTGATAGTGTTACTGCACCGTCTACGAGTCCATATTCTAGCACAAAGCCAAATGGAGACTTCAGGCTCGTCATTGATTATATCAGTTAAACAAGAAACTTTGTCTTGATGCAATGCCCCTGCTAGAACTTCAATTTTCTGGCATTTTCGGGGATTTTCGGTCTTTACAATATTGGACATAAACCAAGCGTATTATCAAATACCCTTGGACGATGCCTCACGGCAGGTAACGGCTTTCAGTACTGCAAATAATCTCAACCATTTTTGTCGTGTTCTTATTGTTCTGGCCAGAGGTGTGCAAACTTTATCTAGGTATTCAGATGGCTTATTGCACGAGTTTAAATTTATATTTGTTATTAATTATTTGGACAATATCGTAATGTATGTGTCATACTTTGGATCACATTTAATTCATTTGCGGCTGGTTTCTGAGCATCTCCATGAGACAAGCTTTATGCTAGTCCTTCCAAAATAAAGTTTTTAATCTCACATATTTCTTTTTGGGACGTATTATTTCCCCAATAGGTACTTCAATTGATTCAGAAAGTGCTTTGGCATTGCGCCTTTATCCAATTCCTAAGAATGCGCAACAGTTGGTATCCTTTTTGGGCATGGTATCTTTTTTTTTTTTTCTTTCTAAATTTGTACAGCACTTTGCAATGCTTTGAGGCGTAAAAAATGTGAAATTTCAGTGGACTTCGTTATACCAGGTGGCATTTGAGAATTGAAATTAGCCATTATGAATCCTCCGGTTTTATCCATGCCTGACTTAACATTACCATTTGCAGTTTAGTCAGGCGCCTCGCACTTTGTCAAAGCGGCGGTCTTTCTTCAAGGCACGGATCAAAAGCGGAAACATAATGCATACGTTTCGCGATGTTTATCTTCGACAGAAAAGAACCATTCTGTTTATGAACTCGAAGCCCTTTCCGTCCTATTGGTCTATGAAAAATTGCGACATTTTTAGAACATCGTTTATTCACCTTAGAGTGTGATAATCAGACTGTTTCCTGGGATTTGCCTTCTGCTTTTTGGGCTATTAAATTGGGTGCTTTTTAATTTTTCGCGCCGCACATTCGCAGTTCTGAGAGTGGTTGCGATTTACATATTTCACGGGGAACAACCTCGTCGAATGTTATTTCTGTATCTTATTAAAACGTCCAATCATTTTTTTTCCTATAGGCTAAATATAAGTACATCCACGAGTACAAATATGAGTAAAAACTAAAGACAGCAAACGCTTTGCTACCCTTTTATTACAATGTTTCTCCCTGTCACTCCATGTAAATTTACAACTTCCTTCCACATAATTTAGGAATCTGTTACCCCAAAACGTAACTCAGTTCCATACTCAATTGTGTGTGAGGCTATCATTAATACCTGAAGATAATATAAGAATTTGGACTTACCGAAATATTTTCCCTAAATTTTGCCAAATAATACTTACCTACAGACTGTCTAACACACAATATTTCTCCGAGCGTCAATCTTACTTATCCTCAAAGCGCTGCCATGCTGGAACTGACTAGCCCTCTCGTTGCCAATCCTACACCAGCACAAGGAGAGGTATCCTCGTCCACCATCAGAAGCAAAACAATTCAGGTCAGCATATACAGTGTCATTTAACGACACCGGCACACACTCCTTCAAATCTTGTCCCAGCCAGGGAGGGACCATACGGTTTGCAGCAAAGATGATAGCAGGCGAAGGTCCATACCAATTACTTTTGGGAGAGGTGTGGAAACGGCTCAACTGGTCGGTTTAATTTATTCTTTTTGGCAAAGGGGTTGGAACTTTTTTCAGGAGCAGGATTCTGCCACTTACGCACTGTCCATTTGCCAGTGTCGGCAGAATCCTCCTATTCCATCTGCTCCACGTGAGAGGACCACCAATAGAGAATTTCGGTTCGAGAACCTCGAAACGACTAAAGGTACTAATCGGCGAAGATGGCGGTCGCCGATCTGTACTCCACCCAAAACATTCCTCAGAAGAGGATCTACGTGGAGACTGGCGAGGACTTTTCCTCCCCTTAGATGTTTTGGGAGAGGACTTGGCACTTTGTTTAGGGAAGTCGGTTCCGATATAACTGGTATTGAAACTTTTTTCTAGTCAGAATACCTGCTGGTGTACCGGTGTTATTGCCCGAGGTCAATGGTTTGTGTGTAACTGTTACCGAAACTGCTCTTTACGGTGGCGGATGTTGATGCCGAGGTAGGCGTAGACGGTGAAGTCTTGGTATTGGTTGCCTACGATAATCTTTTCTGCAATTATGGCTCCGTTTGACTTAGCAGTTGGATACACATTAGTGGCAAGACCTGGCAAAAATGCCTCTTTTGGTCGCAACATGTCGGAACCGGAGATACAGTGGCGGTCCTATAGTCAGGGAAGAGGACAGGCAGAAGAAGAACACTGTTTTTAAGATACAGAATAGTAAGTGACGATTGCAGTTGCTTACGAGAACTTGTCGAACAATTGCATTAGGTCAAAACCAGTGAAGGAATGAATGTTGACTACCCAGCTAACTGCACAAATTTTTTGTAGAAAAGTTTAAAACAAGTAATTGAATTCATGTTTATGTTGCCGTCATTAATTGTAAACGAAATTTTGAGCATTCGCCAATTTATGCACGCTGGCAGAGAAGATGATTATCACTTGTAACGGAAAACATTGCACATTGATAATTATTTAGGCGTTATACTAAAACACTTGACAAAATTTTAAAAAGTTCGAAATACGCAATTTGAAACTCAATCCAATATTATGTGGATATATTATTCCCAATTATATTCCTTCATTCATTCTTTGCTTCTTTCTCTCGCTATTTTTACTCCGTCATTTACTTAACGTAGGTAAGATATGAATTCCACTAGAAACGTTGCTATCGATATATCGTTTTCAGGTGACAAAACCCAATATTAAATTCTTAGAAAAATCTTTGAGCTCGCGGGTTTACACTATAACTTTAGAACTAAACCTCGGCTGAATACAAATATGATATATCAGACCGGTATCATCCAAGAACGTGACAGCAAGCTTTTCATGGAATTCTATCAGCTCCAAACTACCCGTGGCAAGAAATAACTTTAGTATAATTTTATTTAGTTTTATATTTATTTACTGATACTTAAAACATCTGACGAAAGGAGGCTGCAACTTTTTTAAGCCCGAAGGTCGCCAATACGGATGCGCAAGCAGTCAGAAACAATAGATAGCTACGAGCTCTATAGCTTCTCGTATAGCAGCCAACATGCGCTTCATTTATCACATTCATAGCCCACCTCAACAAATACTCCCGACATCTACACAGCAAATGATATGGAAAAGAATAACAGTCGTTCATTTTTGTAAAGTACTGAGCATGTTTTTCTCGAATTGTATTGCTTTACAGACATGCGGATGCAACGGAGCGGAATTTATTGTAGTGTGAGAAGCAAAGATTGATGTCTTTGGTGATACTCTTATATTTTATAACTCATTTAGAAATGGACCGTGATAATAATAAGACAGATCTGCCGGTTTACCTTAATTATATAATGACCTGAATTCAACTATTATTTGACGAGGGTTTGCTGATAGCAAAAGTTTGTTCTGAACGTAATGATACCCTACACCGCGTTACGAGATGGGACCGAACATTGCCCGAGTATCGCTGCAAGCAGGAGAATGTCTTATGAATATTGCTGCGAATAATTATTCATAATGATTCATAATTATATAACTATATTTTATATTCTTTTTAGTTCAGGACATGGAAAAGTCACACAACCTGTGTGCAAAGGTTCGAGCGGGCAAGGCTCGGACATTTTATTTTCCTCATCCAATATTTTCCTTACAAGCAGTCATATGAATTAATGGATGTTCGGTTAGAGAGCAATGTGTGAGATAGTATTTGACTGGTTCAGTTACCACTATGAAATAAATAAATAAATTTATAATAACTATAATAATGATACCGATGATACTGCGGCGGCCTTACGTGTGTCATGTTGTGTTATTCATCACGTTTGGAGCACCAGATGCGGCGTTCTTGGCTTCGTGCTCAGATTTGGGGTGACGTTGGTGGTGCTCTAAGACTCACCCTACTACCAATGAGTAGATCCACGTACCCGTTTATGTATTTCTACTACCGATGAGATGCCTCGGCGTCGCTCAGTTTGCACGATAGTTGACTCTCTCGGGGTGGTAAAGCTAATGGGGGTAGTTCAGGGAGTGATCTTATAAATGACGTGGATATACGTAACTTTACTTGATTTATTGTAACTAGGAGGCGCGAGACAAGCTCTTTGCTTCACAATTCTGCTAGCTTAATAATTTACTAGGAACTTGGATACTCGATTATTCACACGTATTTATTTGTACTTCTTCTTCGTTCTTAATTCCACTATACACAATTTAATTTAATGCACGTCACTGACCTTGAATATATTTGACTTAGAGCGCTGTTAACTACTAAGTATTGTTAAGAGTTACAATGTTTGACTTTGTGCGAAGATATGACGTTCAGCATGACAGTATTACAAGAGACAGCAAACAGACAGCCCCGATGTGCCTTACTGTGCTTCATATATACTGAAACTACTATCATGGCGGCTTCTTTCTGATTGGACAGAAAGGCCGCGGAATTGACGTATATACTACCCAAAATCCACTGTTCTCATCCCAGGGTGCACCACAACACCCACGTGACACGTGATGTACAATGGAAAATGACTCTTTTCCGAATTTTAAGGCTTAGTCCCGGCGTGAGTCGCTGGTACGTGCCTAGACAAAAGAAACCCGTTAACAATGAGCCCGTCACACCACTCTTCTAGCTTTTCGTCAGCTTTCTGCTTTGCTTTGCTCTTTACACTGCTAAATAATGAGGTAATAAGTATTTGCACTCTTTAACTATACACTGCTAAATAATTAATAAACTACCAATAGTTATTGTAGAGAAGCTAATTAAAGGTCCCATATGCCCCTATAAAGTATGGAATTTCCTGCTTACAAATATTGAATGCTTTATATGCCTCCTTCAGCCGGAGCAAAGCTTCTCTCTACCTGGGTTCATCCATCTCTCTTCCATTCCCTGAAGCTACTGTTGATAAACACAACCTTTTTTTTTCTCTTTCAGTTCACATAAACCTGTTACCCATCTCCCGTTATGCTTAATTTACGCACATTCGTAAACCTTTCTTAGCGCCATGCTTGTCTTCTTAATAGCATACTTTGTACACCAAGAAATATCATTGAATACATATTTACACAAATATATACACACATACAAATTCCCGGGTTCGATCCCAAGCGACTGCATGTGAAATTTGTGGTGGACAAAGCGGCGCTGGGGCGGGCTTTCTCCGGGTACTCCGGTTTCCCCTGCCATCGTATTCTACCGGTGCTCCATTATCATTCATGTATCACCAGTGTCACCGCCTGCGGTGCCACAAGTAGTTAAAGCGGGCGTTAAACACTACCAAAAAACAAAGAAATTAGAATATACAGTTAACACTTATTTACCCGTAACATTAACACAATCACACATACTTGTTCCGCATCATTTCACTCAGTTCACCTGGAGAGTTTAACTTGTGCTGGTATAATTTTGACTCATAATTTTCTTATCCTTTACCAATTAAACTACTACATTTTATTTCACTAATTACACTATGTTCAAATTTAGTTTTCTCTTCATTTAACCGTGCTTTGACATTTGAGCATTCTCATCCTTCTTATATGGTTTAAGCATTATTTTTTGATAGCGGCCAACAACATTATTTGTTTCTATTTCGGGCACTTCATACGTGTCGGTCGAGAGTGTATTTGTGACCACATATGGCCCTTTAAAGACAAGTATCAGTCTCTGGTTTTCTTTCTTGACTTTGTCTCATAAAATCTTGTTTTTTACTTCAGTTCCCATAGAGTTCCATTGTTTAATTTATCATTGCGTTGCTTCCTCCTTTTTGCCGCTTCTTTCATTCTCTCGGTAGTCTGCCAATACATTTCTTCAGCTTTAATCAATATCTCATTATTAACTGGAATTGTATCCACGGATGGACATTTAACTACTTTTAACAACCTTCCTTCGGCTAATTCCACAGGCTTAAATTTAGTTAGGTTACTCTACGTAACTCCGTCCCGACTTGGATGTCCATTAGATTCAGTAGCCTCAGGGTACTTCTTCCAGGCAGGGCAACACACGTCATCTAGACGGACCGGGTTCGATCCCAAGCGACCATATGTGAGATTTCTGGGGGACAAAGCGGAGCAGGTACGGGTTTTCTCCGGTTTCTCCGGTTCTCTTCCTCCATCGCATTCCACCGGTATTCCATCGTCATTCCATTTACCATCAGGGTCATCGCCTGCGGTGTCACAAGTGGTAAAAGCGGGCGTTAAACACTATAAAAAATGCAACACATAGATCTTGTGGTGATGTCATCCGGTCCAATACCATGTTCCTTGACCTTTGGCTCTCCAGGTGCGCAGTTAATACCACCACTCTTCTTACGGGCATAATGACATCTTTCATTTGGATCACCCTGCAGATTCTCAGATGTTCTTGTGGGCTCCGGAGCAATACCTCAACTCGGCCGAGTCGCAAAATCCTCCGGTCAACATCGGTCGTCGCCTCTGAGGACATCTAATTCCAATATCACATCTCAGCAACCTTCGCGAGAAAATCCACAGCCTTACAGTGCTCCGTAACAGTGTCGACTCCAACAAGGCCTCCTTCTCCATAGTCAATATGTCGCCCAACTCCGTGTGGCTGCACCTGTGTCTACATGTATTCGACGCAGCCTCCCTTGCATCCAGCCGTCTGCGTCGAGGCTGTCGTCCAATCTTCTGCCCATTTCACGTAACATCACTAGAAGGTGTACCCCTCGTCACCCCGGTCCTTACTCGTTTTCCGCCTGCTCGTCATCTTGGTGTGGACAGTCCTTCACTCGGTGACCTGGCTGGCCACATCCCCAGCACACTTCACCTAAATGTTGTCGTCCTCGACGTTGTCTCTGGGTTGTATCTTTCTTCCGGTCATAGCGAATACTAAAGGTCTTCGAGGTGGGCGCACTGTTATCTTGGCCGCCTTGATTCTAAGTGCCGTTAACGCGTCTTGGATCACTTTATAGTCCCGAGCATCAGGCGCTATCGTGTCTCGGCATCACGCAACCCGTCGACAAAGGAGCAGGCAGCTTCCTGGGACACTAGTTAGGTGGCAGATTCCCCAGCGCTTTGTTCGCAAGAGCTGTTTGATGGCTAAGGCGAATTCCTGCACCGTCTCGCCTTGCTGTTGCAGCCTCGCCTTAAGTTCACTGTGGTAGGCGGCAGCCAAGCGTTGGTTTCCGAAGCGGTTCTCGAAGGCCTACCAGATCTCCCCGGACTTTACTGACGTCGGGATCGCATTCAGTATTTTACCCGCCCATCCCTGAAGACCTGCTATCAGTTATGCGGCTTCTTCTTCTGCGTACCATCAGTTGTGGGTGGCGACGTCGGCGGAATACTTCACAAGCTGCTCCCGTCGTACTTCGATCCGCTGCATTGGTCAAATTCCTTCGTCATTTCCCCGAGATCCCTCCATGTTTTTCTTATTCCGTCTTCATGTTCTTCATCGCGCAATTCACAGTCGCTATTTCATTTCTCATCTTCTCCACTGCAGTTTCCATTCCAACCTTCATTTCCGTCTGCACCTTCTCGAAGAGGAATTTACTGTCAGCATTTCGCCCCTCATTTCTTCCATGCTGGTGTTCACCGTCGCTATTTCACTTTCCCTGTTGATCATCTTCTCCAACAACTTTTGAAGCATCTCTTCCATCTTGGCTTATAAATCCTACTCCGGACATCAGTGTAAAAAATGTCTTTATTGCCTCAACAATTAGTTACAAAAAATCTTACTTAACGTTCTGACAGTTGACAGTTTACAGCTGCACGCCGTCCATGGGTCGCGCACCACTGCGCTAATACTCTAGTCACCCTCGTCTCAGTAGAATTCACAACAAAACAAAACACTCACAGCAATGCTTTCTCCTTTTATAAGAGGAAAAGGTAGTCACAGACTTTCTGAAAACTTCTCCAAGGCAGAAGAAATCGTAGCTATGAGAATCATCTCGAACATGGGAAGGAAGCACGACGTCGATGTGTCACGTTCCGAAGTCTCCTCTTCCGTCGCGCCGTTATTTACCATTCAACTGCTATGCCTCACACTCCAGCTCAAATCGCACACCACAGTGCACATGAGAAAGGTCGCACGCGCGGATGACCTTGTCACAATAATAATGATAATAATAATGACAACAATAACAACAATAATAATAACAACAATAGTAATAATAATAATAACAACAACAAAAACAATAATAATTATGGTCATGATGGTGCTAGTGGTGATGATGCATATGGTGATCATGATAATGATAACGATGGTGATGATCACGATAGTAATAATCACAATAATAATAGTAATAATAATAATGATAATGATGGTAATATTATTATTATTATTAATATTAATAATAATAATAATAATAATAATAATAATAATAGCTCTACGGCAGTGTTTATTCAGGGGCGTCATTTTATGGGAAAATTTGATTCTCACATTTGTGAATATTTGTGGCATAGTGACACCAGAAATCATTCAGCAGATCTGTTCCAGAAAGTTGTGGAAAACATAGTAATTAGGTTTAGGGTAGGTTTAGCTAACATAGTGAACATAGGTAATCATCGCAATTTCACAATTCAGTTAGTGTAATTTATTGACGAAAACGTACTGTTGGAAGAGCTACCAGTGATACAATATGGCTGCATTGTATTCTTCAGTATCGTTACATGTGCAGAAAGTAAATGAATAAAGGTTTGATAAATCTTACGTTAGGTTAAAAAAAACTCAGCCGCATAAAATCATTGTTAATGGTGATTTTAAACTGATAAAAAGATCTAAAGCTGTACTTCAAAAAATATTTCAGTCACGCGTCACATGGTCAGAAGAAGAGCCATTAATTTATTTATTTTTGAAAACGGCTGAAAGCTTTTGATGAAGCTATGTTTGGGGTTAAATAACGTGAAGAATGAAACAAAGTATTGAATTTTCGTAAATAGCCCGTGATGTCCCATTCATTCTAACTAAATGTTGTAGGATAATGGATTACTATGAATCCATCATCTGTGGCCATCTTCTTTCTGATTCTGAAGCCCTTCAACCACAGAGCAGATCGGAGATAATTAGCCAGCAAGTCCTCTAAATGCTAACTCAATTTTCTTTCAAGACCATTATACTCATAAATCAGCCTACCTGCCTACTTATTTTCTTCTACAGGATTCATACATTTAGAATGTGTTACAAATGTCCTATGCAAAGTATCACGCAAAATCCAAGTTTTCCATAATTATCAGGCAGTATATTTTTGATTCACCCGTCCATTAGAGTGCTTCTATATGTAGACTGTAGGTCAAGTGGAGCAGTACTTCAACGATGAGAGAATAAATAGCACAACAGAGCAAAAGTGTCAGAGATATAGTCAAACTGTAGTGGGAATGTACGATAGACAAGTGAAAGCAAATTTGTGAGAGCAAACAGTCAGTTCGGATTGCCTGTGACAGCAAGACTGGGAATACTCTCCTGCCATTCCCTTACACGCTCAAGAGTAAGTAAATTATTCTATGAGATTTTCTACCAGTTACTCTGGTAAAATCATACATTGATCAATGATATTCCTGTGTTTACTTATTATTATTATTATTATTATTATTATTATTATTATTATTACTACTATTATTATTATTATTATTATTATTATTATTATTATTATTATTATTATTATTATTATTATTATTATACATTCAATTTTCTTTTCTTCTGTTACTTTTTCCAAGATTATTATCGTAGTTTATTCAAGCATTTGTGATACAAGTTTCTAGAGTTTTTCTATTATTATGCATTAAAACATCAAAGACTTTGCTTGCTTATGTATTCATATTTTATCCCTAATACACTTAATTTTGAACCACCATTGATGTCTACTGCTTATATGATTATATAGTTATAGAAACAAATAAAATACATTCCAAGGATAGTAGCAAAAGCAAAGGAGAATATTTTGAGATAGGGAACTTATTATACCCATCGGAGGGTGAGCTTCGAAGATACATGCTGAACTAAAGAACTGAGGCTAACAATTAAAAGCTGGTATTAAAGCAAAGTGTCATTAATTTTTCGCCCATGGTACTCAATTGTATACCTTTGTAAGGTAAACACTGTTAATGGAAATTAAGAAATTTAACCTGGCTGAAGGCATTGTTACCTTGTTAAAACTTTCCTAGCAACAACGGACCGCCACTCAAAGAATTGCACTTCAAGCTTAAAGATAAGCAATATCAACTTATAGCTACGCATTTAATATCGTTGGTTTCGTGTTGGCTTTAGGAACTTTAGCAGAAAAACTTCTTTGTTGTATACTTTTTCAACATCGCCATGCGCCTGGGTTCGATCCCAAGTGACTGCATGTGAGATTTGTGATGGACAAAGCGGCGTAGGGGCAGGTTTTCTCCATATTCTCCGGTTTCCCCCGCCATCGCATTCCAACGGTGCTCTATCTTCATTCCATATATCACCAGTGGTATCGCCTGCGGTGCGATGGTAGTAAAAGTGGGCGTTAAACACTATAAAGAAATACATTGCAATGCATTCTAAGTAATTTCAGGATGTTTTTCGTTTAATTAAACTACGCCTGCTTCAATATATAAGGAATTTCCTAGAAAAACAGGGCTGCTTCCAATGTCGATTAAACCCAATTTGGCAGTAATACCAATGCAATGAAATTGAGTGGAAGCTTTGCAGGCACTCTCTTAATATCGTCCCGCTGAAAGTTCTTATTTGGTATGTCACATTTGACACTGCCTCACATTTGAAACACCGTCTGTCTCAAAGCAACTCATTAGACGTTGAAGATTTTGACACCCCTGAATTATTCAAAGTCAGGAGAGCTTCACTTTTGCGCTGATATAAACTCTGCCAAGATACTAGAGATCGTCAGTATCAACAGTTTATTGGATAGTTTCTTCGTTAATAAAAAGAAATGAAGAGAACTGAGCGAAAAGTAACTGGATACGACACTTACCAGGAAAAACTATTGGTTTTCCACAATATCCACTTTAATTCATAAGTTCTGACGCAGAAAGTTGAAAAATACGACGTTTGTTTTCCGTATTAAAATATTTCAGATTTATTCCCGCCTTTCCGCAGACTAAAGTCATAATGTGCCATGTTTATACCATCGCTCTTCCACCTATTAGTATCAGTTAAGTACGTGATCCTCTATCAAAGTGGTGAAATATGTTTAATATGGCGCTTTCGTGTTTCATATTCCTATTATTTCAGAAAGCATTTGTGCTATAACTCACTGTCCTATTTAGTAGAACTACTTTATTATCCAGTAAGTTCGTAGATACTGTGATTATTTAAATGCGCAGCTATTTAATTTCCTGAGCTCCTCTATATGAGAATCTAGCACAGTACAAATACGAATTTAATTTGCATGTAATCAAAGGTCATTGTTTTCAAATATTGGAAAACAAAAATCCAGTATTAGAGCTTTGAACCATTGCTGGTTTTGTTTCACGTTACAGCGGTTTTGTGCCAAACCAACTAATGAATTATGTAGTAACAGCGAGGTTCTACTCTCGCTTGCTGACATTTATCGCCACATTAGTGAAATAGCATGCTACTGTAAATTACATTTCATACTTTGAAGAGAATTTTTAACACTTAATCAGTAATTCTTTCATCTGAAAGTATTTTTATTTTGTCTGTCAGAATTAGCTGGAATTCGTGCGATTGAATTCTGTAAACACCTGCAAACATATGGGGTATGGAAGTAACAAAAGCCAACAATCTTTTTATTACAAATGAATGAAATATACTGGCCTACATATTTCGTTGTTATTGTCCTGTTATTTAGGTTATTTGATGAACCACACATTAGCCGTCCTTTGGAATGGAAATGCCATAAAAACGCCCAAAAATTGAAGCAGGAAGGTCTCTTCATCAGTAGAACTGCAGGCTAAGAAACCGGAGCAACTGAGAATGGATACATACAGAGGTCCATGTGTATCAGAGTATACGCAATAGAGCATACATTTCTTACTATAGCACTTAATGCGCGTGGATAAATGACTAGGAATAATTAAGATGTTGAAGGGGGATACTGATTTTTCTTAAATTACATTTGCAGTATTAATGCATGTCTGTTTCCATGAAACACTCGTTTTTTACCGAAATATTAATGTAACCATTTCTCCCTTAATTTATTCATTTGTTGGTTTACAATAACATTTGAAATGTTTCTATAAACAATGAAGCTATGCTTTTTTATATTGCTTACGATTAAAAAATGGTTTAAAGGCAAATACCTTTAATTTTCCTGTAAAGCACATTTGACCTATAGACTTTGAGGTATAAAACAAGTGTCACCAACTGATTGCTCTTGAGAGCAACTCTGCTGTCATTCTATGGCGTATAACGCCCGCTTTATTACCATGGCATCGCAGACGATAATACTAATGGTACATGGAATGAAATTAGAGCTCCGATTGAACGCGATGGCGGGGGAAACCGAAGAACCCGAAGAAAACCTCCCTGCGCCGCATTGTCCACCAAAAACCCCACATGCGGTCTTTCTTGTTGAGAGGCGGGGGGTCTAACCACTCGGCCACGGCACAGCGTAACTTTGCTCGTTGTCCCTCGAATCGCCTACTGTGCACTGCGTGACCCTCAACTGCGCAGAAAACAGGAACAGATGATTCCTTGTATGTAATAATTTGTGATTTAAATTTATAGTCGAAGTTTAATAAGTTAAACGTTGATGGTAAACAATTTCTCAATTATAACGAGTCTTATATATTTATATTTCTGATAAGAACATTAACATATTTTCATAGGTTTTGTAGGTGTAATTGGTAGTCCTAACGTAAATCAATACAAACAACAATGAAAACTATTATAGTATTAGCATTGTCAAACAATAGGCTCCTTAACTTGTTCAATACTATGTAAGCGCTTTGTATGTTAATAGTATGAGAATTTATAACGAAACCTGTTCTCATTTATAGCAGTAAATTTGAACAGGTATCTCGTGACCTTGCGGTGAGATCGTAGGGGATTTTTCGGTTGCCGTTCTAATTCTGGAACTAATGCCCCTATCTAACTCCGGCGTCCACGTTTTAGACGCGGACTACAGTAAGGCACGTTCCCAAACCAATCCCGCCCCCAAGATCTTATTGTCCGGATATGCTAGCCGCGACTCAGAGTTTGAAACACCTAACTGTCTATTTGTAATAGGCAAGTCACACTGCAATTCCGTAACTAAATGAACGGATGACAACAGGAGTCACACAATTTAAAATTAAGCACAGTCGTAACTTTTAGGAAGGAGCGTATTCTTAACTGATTAGCATTTACAATATATCTGTAATATTTCCTTCCCTTATAGATTTTAACCCAATGAATTATTAGAACTGCAAGTAGATTACACATTTTAAAACCATCAACATAAAACACTATTTAACTATTATATACTTTGAGCATAAATCCATACACGAATGTTTTGAATATAAATAGCATTCCACCAAGCAAAAAAGAATAGATCAGGACAACTATTAATACGTCGAGGCATCAAATACGACGTCAGGGCTATTCGCAGATAGAAAATCCGCCATGATTTTTCATAAAACGGGCCCTTCAATATAACATTTACAAGGCTCCATAAAGGAAATGTTTCTCCATTATAGGACCAAGAAACAATACCTATCGTCAAAATTCAAACTGAGTTAAAGAACTCTGTAACTGAAATTTAGTCATAGTCTACTGCCATGAACTATGACGTATCGTTAATTGCCCATGACGATGCCTATTCGACGACTGCCCTGCATGATACCTTGCCGGCGACTCTACTGTCATGACTCGTCCCCTCATCCCTACTATCTCTCTCTCTGGCACTGAGCACGTCTTTTTGTTGCAAACGAAACACCTTTGAGTATACACCTACTGCGTGCCACTAGCTGTTGTGGGAAACTGATCCACCATGTCATTTGTCACGTTACAATCTTGCCAATTAATTAGAATCTAACATAATTAAACAAGAAGTCCTACATGGTAACTATCATATTCACTTGTATCGGTTCCGTAATGCCGCTGTCGCTGCAAATTACATTTTCTGACTGGATGGAGAACTTTGTGATAAACTAAACACCTCTTCCGCCACTTTCTATAACTATGAAAGAACCCACCCAGGCCGGCACAAACCTAGGAGTCCATGGCCTGCACGTTGGATTGCTTTCTTTTACCGACATTATAAACTATCACACAACACTTTGTGCAATAAATGAGAGACCATCTTCTACTGTCCACTGCATGCTTGGAAGAAGCCTGCTTGCTCTAGAACAAAATCAAGTGGGTTGGCGCCGTCTGGTTTAAAACATGGAAACAACCCACCACTTACACGTGGTTTTATGAAATACTCTCGACTTTCTAAAGACTCAGTGGACAACGGCCAACAAGCCCAGTCGCTACTGAGAGGCCACGGAGATGTATACGCCATTGAAGATGCAGGCGAAACGTCTGGGGAACAAGGGGTGAAGCCCAGTGGACCACGGCCAACAAGCACGGTTTTGTTTTCTATAAGTGATTATAAATAACGATTGGGCGTTTAATAAGTCGCACATTAGCCACATCACATCTAAAGTAAATGCATAATGTTATGCCATTGGAGCTCTGGTTAACCTTCATTCAGTCGATCAAACTGGTTTATTTTGCGCATTTTAATTTCACAATGGCTATGGAATAGCTTACTGGCATAATTCGGCGAATAGTAAACCCACATTTCTGATGTAAACGAAAGATATACTAATAATGTGCCACACTCATAGTAAACCGTCATGGAAAGAACTCTTCGAAAATAGGGTATTTTAGCATGACCTTGTGCGTGGCCTTGTTTATCCATTTTAAAATATTATGCGAATAACCGACATAACTTTATAACAAACATGGAAATACATCATTTTAACACCAAGCAAAAGGGAAATATGCATTGTCCTAATGAAAAACTCTCTTGCTTCCTGAAAGGCGTATCCTATAAACCAATTAGAATATTTAATGCTCTCCCCAGTAATCTCAAGAAAAAAAGATAGCAGCTTCAATACTTTAAAGCTCCTATTT